>OZ012737.1:34151900-34585863 GCA_963859935.3 Lathyrus sativus | reverse complement strand
GGATTTGAACCCACGCCCTTTCGGACCAGAACCTTAATCTGGCGCCTTAGACCAACTCGGCCATCTCAACTTAATGTCAAAATTTTAATTTGATTTAGTGATATATCTAAAACTATTTGGTTAAAAACCAAAATAGAAAGAACGTTAAAAAAGAAAGTGTAGTTGAAAAAAATATAGCAAGAAATGAAATGAAATTTTCAACTATTTGGTAGAAGAGAACAAAATGCAGAAAAAATAGAAAGAACAAATACAAAATATCATTTTTATTGATTAAAATTGTCGGGTTACTTCCATAAAATTGGCGTATTCAATGATATTTGTATATTTGAAATTAAAACACCAATAAATTGGCGTATTCAATGATATTTGGATATTTGAAATTAAACCACTTTACAGAAGGTAAAGGATTTGTTTATTTTAGACAATTTAATTTCCAAGGTGGTTTAGTGATAGACATATGACTTTAGTGAATTTTGTGGGAATTATGTTTTCAATTTCAATTAATTTACTTTGTAGGTTCTACAAAGAGAATTTTTTTGATGTGAGCAACATGTATTGAAAGACATCAATGAAGCAATGATATGCTCATAGAGAATAATTCTTTTATTCTATTTCTAAAAAGTAGAACAAATGGAGTTTGAGCAAACATGTAATAACCATGTCGTCATTGATATTTATGTCAAAGACATTGTAATTTCTTAAAAAAAGTTTGTTGTTGCACGGACAAATTGAGTGATTCCTATTGGTAGTACCAAGACAATCATGTATGTGACCCTATATTCAAATTTATAGGGAGATTCACAAATTCAGAAATCAACTTTAAAACAAGCCACTTTATTCTCATGAATCAAGTTTATAAATTGAAGTCAAACATAGACATGAACATTAAGTGTGTGTGAATCTAATTATACTTTCTAACCATTTTGCAAACGTCTGTTATATTAATCTACGTTCCGCGTAGTTTAATTTGGTGTGTTTGTTTTAATTTTTCAACTGTTTTTGGGTCGCATTTTGATTAACTTGAGCCTTTTAACCCGGGAAAATTTATTTCAAAATTTGATCAAACGTTGTATTTTTCCGAGTCGTTTATTTCGCGCTGATAATTTTGGTGCCTTTTTTTTTCGAGCACTTCGATACCAGTCTGATTATTCGTTATTAACCAATTTCTTTTTATTTTTTAATTGATAATCTTTTCTAATTAATCAATTTTTATTTTAAATAGTTTATTTATCATTTTTTTTATTTTAATGATATTTAATTTTTTTTTTTTTTTTTAGTAAAACTTAACGATTATGGGTTATAAAGCCCTTTTTTTCTCTTAATTTTTATAGTAATAGCACCGCATGACACGTAGAAAACCATACACAGGCGCCTACTCTCTTACAAGACACCATCCATCACCTTAATCTTTCATGAAAAATGCATAAAACCAAAACCTTCATCAAAAGCAACACACTGACCTCACACTAATTTCTCATTTCCTCTCACTATTTCACGCGCAAGCTACACACGCTTTCTTTTGGATTCACAACAAAAAGAGAAAAATGAAGACATGGCTTCAGCACATTTCCGCACTACATAATGCTCCACATTTGCGACCCACAACATCACCCAAAAACAACCATACTTCTTCTGCCTTCTAGTTTGAAAAAGAATAAACCATGTAAACTGTTCATTATCTCCATACTCTCTCTTGACCTCACCAAAAGCCACGACACCTAAAACCACCTGCTTTTTTATTTTTTCCCGACTTCCTCCATCCATACATAGACAATCGACAGACATTAAAACACAACACGAAACTATAGACTTGCTCACTTTCATCTTCTTTCTTCCATTACAATAACTTCTTCATTTCAACTCATACAAAACATCGTGCCTCCTTGTTCTTCATCACCTACCCCTCTTGCTACTTATAACCTTTATCATCCTTTTCACATCACAATATCACCCACCACTCTCACACGTCGAAGAACACAACATATCACGGGGAAATAGTTGCGAACCACAGTTCATCCATCGACGTCACCACTGAACCACACACAAAAGATTACATTTAATATAATAAAACAAAAAATTAATGTTGAGAGTGGGATTTGAACCCACGCCCTTTCGGACCAGAACCTTAATCTGGCGCCTTAGACCAACTCGGCCATCTCAACTTAATGTCAAAATTTTAATTTGATTTAGTGATATATCTAAAACTATTTGGTTAAAAACCAAAATAGAAAGAACGTTAAAAAAGAAAGTGTAGTTGAAAAAAATATAGCAAGAAATGAAATGAAATTTTCAACTATTTGGTAGAAGAGAACAAAATGCAGAAAAAATAGAAAGAACAAATACAAAATATCATTTTTATTGATTAAAATTGTCGGGTTACTTCCATAAAATTGGCGTATTCAATGATATTTGTATATTTGAAATTAAAACACCAATAAATTGGCGTATTCAATGATATTTGGATATTTGAAATTAAACCACTTTACAGAAGGTAAAAGATTTGTTTATTTTAGACAATTTAATTTCCAAGGTGGTTTAGTGATAGACATATGACTTTAGTGAATTTTGTGGGAATTATGTTTTCAATTTCAATTAATTTACTTTGTAGGTTCTACAAAGAGAATTTTTTTGATGTGAGCAACATGTATTGAAAGACATCAATGAAGCAATGATATGCTCATAGAGAATAATTCTTTTATTCTATTTCTAAAAAGTAGAACAAATGGAGTTTGAGCAAACATGTAATAACCATGTCGTCATTGATATTTATGTCAAAGACATTGTAATTTCTTAAAAAAAGTTTGTTGTTGCACGGACAAATTGAGTGATTCCTATTGGTAGTACCAAGACAATCATGTATGTGACCCTATATTCAAATTTATAGGGAGATTCACAAATTCAGAAATCAACTTTAAAACAAGCCACTTTATTCTCATGAATCAAGTTTATAAATTGAAGTCAAACATAGACATGAACATTAAGTGTGTGTGAATCTAATTATACTTTCTAACCATTTTGCAAACGTCTGTTATATTAATCTACGTTCCGCGTAGTTTAATTTGGTGTGTTTGTTTTAATTTTTCAACTGTTTTTGGGTCGCATTTTGATTAACTTGAGCCTTTTAACCCGGGAAAATTTATTTCAAAATTTGATCAAACGTTGTATTTTTCCGAGTCGTTTATTTCGCGCTGATAATTTTGGTGCCTTTTTTTTTCCAGCACTTCGATACAAGTCCGATTATTCGTTATTAACCAATTTCTTTTTATTTTTTAATTGATAATCTTTTCTAATTAATCAATTTTTATTTTAAATAGTTTATTTATCATTTTTCTTATTTTAATGATATTTAATTTTTTTTTTTTTTTTAGTAAAACTTAACGATTATGGGTTATAAAGCCCTTTTTTTCTCTTAATTTTTATAGTAATAGCACCGCATGACACGTAGAAAACCATACACAGGCGCCTACTCTCTTACAAGACACCATCCATCACCTTAATCTTTCATGAAAAATGCATAAAACCAAAACCTTCATCAAAAGCAACACACTGACCTCACACTAATTTCTCATTTCCTCTCACTATTTCACGCGCAAGCTACACACGCTTTCTTTTGGATTCACAACAAAAAGAGAAAAATGAAGACATGGCTTCAACACATTTCCGCACTACATAATGCTCCACATTTGCGACCCACAACATCACCCAAAAACAACCATACTTCTTCTGCCTTCTAGTTTGAAAAAGAATAAACCATGTAAACTGTTCATCATCTCCATACTCTCTCTTGACCTCACCAAAAGCCACGACACCTAAAACCACCTGCTTTTTTATTTTTTTCCGACTTCCTCCATCCATACATAGACAACCGACAGACATTAAAACACAACACAAAACTATAGACTTGCTCTCACTTTCATCTTCTTTCTTCCATTACAATAACTTCTTCATTTCAACTCATACAAAACATCGTGCCTCCTTGTTCTTCATCACCTACCCTCTTGCTACTTATAACCTTTATCATCCTTTTCACATCACAATATCACCCACCACTCTCACACGTCGAAGAACACAACATATCACGGGGAAATAGTTGCGAACCACAGTTCATCCATCGACGTCACCACTGAACCACACACAAAAGATTACATTTAATATAATAAAACAAAAAATTAATGTTGAGAGTGGGATTTGAACCCACGCCCTTTCGGACCAGAACCTTAATCTGGCGCCTTAGACCAACTCGGCCATCTCAACTTAATGTCAAAATTTTAATTTGATTTAGTGATATATCTAAAACTATTTGGTTAAAAACCAAAATAGAAAGAACGTTAAAAAAGAAAGTGTAGTTGAAAAAAATATAGCAAGAAATGAAATGAAATTTTCAACTATTTGGTAGAAGAGAACAAAATGCAGAAAAAATAGAAAGAACAAATACAAAATATCATTTTTATTGATTAAAATTGTCGGGTTACTTCCATAAAATTGGCGTATTCAATGATATTTGTATATTTGAAATTAAAACACCAATAAATTGGCGTATTCAATGATATTTGGATATTTGAAATTAAACCACTTTACAGAAGGTAAATGATTTGTTTATTTTAGACAATTTAATTTCCAAGGTGGTTTAGTGATAGACATATGACTTTAGTGAATTTTGTGGGAATTATGTTTTCAATTTCAATTAATTTACTTTGTAGGTTCTACAAAGAGAATTTTTTTGATGTGAGCAACATGTATTGAAAGACATCAATGAAGCAATGATATGCTCATAGAGAATAATTCTTTTATTCTATTTCTACAAAGTAGAACAAATGGAGTTTGAGCAAACATGTAATAACCATGTCGTCATTGATATTTATGTCAAAGACATTGTAATTTCTTAAAAAAAGTTTGTTGTTGCACGGACAAATTGAGTGATTCCTATTGGTAGTACCAAGACAATCATGTATGTGACCCTATATTCAAATTTATAGGGAGATTCACAAATTCAGAAATCAACTTTAAAACAAGCCACTTTATTCTCATGAATCAAGTTTATAAATTGAAGTCAAACATAGACATGAACATTAAGTGTGTGTGAATCTAATTATACTTTCTAACCATTTTGCAAACGTCTGTTATATTAATCTACGTTCCGCGTAGTTTAATTTGGTGTGTTTGTTTTAATTTTTCAACTGTTTTTGGGTCGCATTTTGATTAACTTGAGCCTTTTAACCCGGGAAAATTTATTTCAAAATTTGATCAAACGTTGTATTTTTCCGAGTCGTTTATTTCGCGCTGATAATTTTGGTGCCTTTTTTTCCCCAGCACTTCGATACAAGTCCGATTATTCGTTATTAACCAATTTCTTTTTATTTTTTAATTGATAATATTTTCTAATTAATCAATTTTTATTTTAAATAGTTTATTTATCATTTTTCTTATTTTAATGATATTTAA
The DNA here is from genome assembly GCA_963859935.3 of Lathyrus sativus. Lineage (NCBI taxonomy): Eukaryota > Viridiplantae > Streptophyta > Magnoliopsida > Fabales > Fabaceae > Lathyrus > Lathyrus sativus. Next base: position 34,580,421 of record OZ012737.1, on the reverse strand, counting down.
TTTTGTTTTTTTTTTCTTTTTAGTAAAACTTAACGATTATGGGTTATAAAGCCCTTTTTTTCTCTTAATTTTTATAGTAATAGCACCGCATGACACGTAGAAAACCATACACAGGCGCCTACTCTCTTACAAGACACCATCCATCACCTTAATCTTTCATGAAAAATGCATAAAACCAAAACCTTCATCAAAAGCAACACTCTGACCTCACACTATTTCACGCGCAAGCTACACACGCTTTCTTTTGGATTCACAACAAAAAGAGAAAAATGAAGACATGGCTTCAGCACATTTCCGCACTACATAATGCTCCACATTTTGCGACCCACAACATCACCCAAAAACAACCATACTTCTTCTGCCTTCTAGTTTGAAAAAGAATAAACCATGTAAACTGTTCATCATCTCCATACTCTCTCTTGACCTCACCAAAAGCCACGACACCTAAAACCACCTGCTTTTTTATTTTTTTCCGACTTCCTCCATCCATACATAGACAACCGACAGACATTAAAACACAACACAAAACTATAGACTTGCTCTCACTTTCATCTTCTTTCTTCCATTACAATAACTTCTTCATTTCAACTCATACAAAACATCGTGCCTCCTTGTTCTTCATCACCTACTGTCGCTTGCGCGAAAATAAGGTGCCGGCATAACAGAAGAGTCGCCACCTTTCGTTATTTATCCCTCAGAGCGGGAAAGGAAACGATCGGAAAAACCTGACGAATAAGGGTAAGACAAGGTCGTCGCAACCATTGTCTGGGTTCGGGAGTCGGTTACGCAAGAGGAAGGTATTAGCACCCCTCACGTCCGTCGTACTCGACGGGATCCTCGCTTGTTTGTTTACTTGGACGTGTTGGTTATAATCTATCTACCTATCAAGGCTGGCTGAAAAAGAAAAGAAAAATGACTCGGCAAAGCGTCGCACTTTATGCCTACGTATTCTCATCAGAGGATGAGAAATCAGAGTCAACGTAGTTCGGCCTACGAAGGATTACGGGGAAAGGTTGAAGGTTGCTCGCTAGGATATCGCGTCCTATGCCTACGTACTTTCATCTGGTATGAAAGATCAGAGCAAACGTAGTTCGGGAAACTACGGGTTATCTCCTAAAAGAAGTGTTTTTTATTGTTTTTGCGATTTCAACCGCACTAGAGACTATGATCTAAGAGGGAATGCGTCCTTTCTCAGATAGCTTAAGGCTCGTAACGTACGAAAGAAATCATTCATGATTACTGTATTTTAAACTGCTTCGAGATGAGAAGAGAACAGGCCCAACTAGGAGGGAGACTATCAAGTCCTACTGTTATCATGCCATGGATTCATCCTATGGTTGAGGTTTGAATAGGGAACTCCTAGATGTTGTCATGCATAGGTTTCAACCTAAAAGTCTATCATCAAATCCTCATCAGAAGAAATGAGAGTCCTAAGGGATCATGCCAATGATACACCAAAACAGACAAAAGCATCAGCTTTAACAGTAAAATGCATGCAATGCAAGTGAGGGAGGAAATGTGTGTGGGGCTTCAGCCTCCACAAGCTCGTCTCGACCTCAAGCCAGTCATGAAATAACAGTAATCATACTGAAAAATAAACAACATGCTATCAAGCAATAAACAGATAAAAGAAATGAAGCTGCCATCAGGCAAACAAAACACATGCTTGAGAAAGAATCATCTACTCTCTAATCCTAACCCTAACACAGAATCCTGATCAAATCTAAGCAAAGCCCTAAAGCAAAACCTAACCAGAAGAAATCAATCCCAGTCTCCAAGCTTCAGAACAAGCTTACCAAAGAAAGGGAGCTAAGTAAGCAGACTCATAGTGTCTTCCTCGGGAAAGCACTAGGAGGTGTATACTCAGGAGTCATATCCTATGTGGCTCAACCACTGTGATCAGTTTACATTCCTCCTCAGGAGAAATTAAACTCACAAGCAGGCTCCAACATCACTGGATATTTAGGAAATCCTATCTGAACTAGTGGAACTAAGTGAATAGACCCATAGGACCTTCCTCAGGAAAGTACTAGGAGGCTTCCACTTAGGAGTTGTATCCCATGTGGCTCAACAACATGTGATCAGTTTACATTCCTCCTCAGGAGAAATTAAACTCACAAGTTGGCTCCAACATCATTGGATACTTGAGAAATCCTAGATAAACTAAGGGAACTAAGTGAACAGACCCATAGGACCTTCCTCAGGAAAGTACTAGGAGGCTTCCACTTAGGAATTGTATCCCATGTGGCTCAACAACATGTGATCAGTTTACATTCCTCCTCAGGAGAAATTAAACTCACAAGTTGGCTCCAACATCATTGGATACTTAAGAAAGAGGTGAGAAGAAAGAATGAAAGTCATTCATAGTGCCTTCCTCAGGAAAGTACCATGAACTTCCTTCAAACTTCAGGATCTCAAACCTCACAGACAGGGAATAATCCAAGCTCTGGGTCTCTGAGTCTTGATCTACAATCTTTTCTTCATCATGCTCTCCAATAAGATCTTCAAGACAAACTGAGCCCCCCAACAAATTCCCCACAATAAACCCCAGAGATGAACAGATAACCACAGAACAGACAAAATCATCAGCCAACTTCAGAAAATACCTAAAAATACTAAACCAAGGGGGAAAAATCTATCAATTATTCACAAGGGTCTACAACATCTACCCATATCATCCCTATATTCCCCTACCCAAGAATCAAGGCAAAACTATCTAAAGAAAATGAATTTCCTTACCTATGCACAACCTAAACCCTAATTATGATACCCTAATGCTACCCTAATTAAACTAATCAAATTTTAATCTAAAAAATCAAGAATTAAATCCTATGGGGAACTATGATTCAATATCTAATTACACAAAAAAGAATGAATTAAAAATCCTAAGGGAAAGTCTTAAAAGAAATTCTACAAAATTGGATACCAAACTAAACATATTTAAAAGCTATTTAAAAGAAAAATCTATTAAAAATATGAAAAGAAAATAAAATGGACATTTTATTTATTTATATTTTTCTAGACAGATTTATTAACATATGAAAAAAACAAGAATTAAAAAATATTTAATTTTCTATTTTTTATGAATTTTATAAATGCAAGAAAATATTAAAGGAATTAAAAAAGTAAAAGAATTGAAATAGGGGGAGGGGGTGCTAGAAGCAAAATGCGCTAGTTCAATTTCAAGTGGGCCAGATATGGGGTGGTGTGGATAGCATTCTGAGACAGGCCCACACGCGCCTCATTTAGCAATACGGTGCGTTTCAACGCCCAAACTTTCCCTCCAATTTGTTGTTCAATCTGGACCGCTGGATGAAGTGAATTGGTCAACATTTCAAAACGGATCAACGAGTGTGATTTTGTCTTCTACCTTGGATCAACTAGGGTTTCACGAAGCCAACTTCATGCGCAGATCTTCCATCCTCCATAGCTCTCTCATCTTGCAACCATTTCCCTCGATACAAAAACCAAACTCATTCCTCTCCTTGCCCTCTACAAGACTGTGGTCACGGATTCCTCTAAAACCTAACTACTCAAGAAATACACACGATGGAAGTTCTGTCCATCATAGTTTGCACCTGGTATGCATGATCATGATCTTGGCTGAAACTAACCTAGAATGATCTACACTTCATGGTGATTATTCTAAACTACAAAACTAAGGTTATAGTACACTAAGGCACGAGTTCTTGATCCTAAAACAGAAATGGCCATGTTGTCAACTTCCATATAATGCTTTCAAACTCATCATGATTCATCCTATATTGGTCTCTATCACATTTCTCCTAACCACATAACTTAACTATGCATAAATAATGAGACTCAAAAGAAAACGCATACCTTGCAAGTGGTGATGGCTATGGTGTTTCTCCTTCAATTCAAGCCTTGGTGCTTTCTTTGGATGATCTTCAATGGATCTATATGCTTCTGTTTGCAGTAGTTCTTGCTTACTCCTCTTGAATCAACCTAGCCAATCCTTCATGCAAGTTGGAGTGAAACTTGTGATCTCATGAACCAGCCACGAATTCTCCTTGATTTTCTTTGCCAAATGCCCAATGTTGATTATAGATGATGATGATAATCAGAATTGTAGTGATGGATGAAGTTTCAATGGAGTTTGGAATGAAAATGCACTTTTGGAGTGAAGGAATCAAAGTGTAGTATGCAAGCTCTAAGAATCACCAACCAGGGTATGGATCCTCTCTAGGGGATATATAGGTGCCAATGGAAAGGTGTGGAAGCTTTGAGAACCTTCCAAGAAGTTTCTAGAATGTATCACGCAATGAGAATTTGAATTTGTCATCTTGAGTGAATCTCATGCAATCTCATGATAACCCATGCAATCTTACTTAAATTCTCCCCATATGATATTATGACATGAAAATAAGGTCTTACAAACCCTTATGTAGCATTTTCTCCTTTTTCCTTTTGGTGCCTTAAGATGCAAGAATGAAAATTACAAAGCAACTCCAATTTTTAAGCCTAAACTCAAAAATGTGGATAAACCATTGTTTTTAAAATGATGTTTGGAGTCAAAATGACATATTGGATGACCCATTTTGGATTTGTAGATCTCTCAAACCAAAATTCCATTTCAACTTTTTCAACTTATAAGCCATTTACAAGCCATTTGAACCACTTTTAAAAATCCATGCTCTAGGCCTTTTCAATAACTCATGACCACTTTTCTAGGCTTAAAATTCCATTTTGAACAACTTTCATGTTTTGAGTATTTCCATTTGAGGCTTGGAAATAGGAGATATGGCCTTTGCTTAAAATGACCTATAACTGCCAAATGACCAAAATACCCCTGTCTTGTTCAAACCATAAGTTGAGTTCCACAAATCCTATCAAGGACTTCTACCACTAAAATTAAAGCTAAGAAGATGCCCTTCAACATTGATGTTGACCAAGAGATCATAGGAATCATCCTACTAGGGCAAAAGTTGTCTGCAAGTTGGGTGACTTTCAAGGACCCAGATTCACACACCTCTGCTGACCTGTAATTTGTCACAACCATAACTTGAGCTCTGCAACTCCTATCAAGGACTTCCACCACTCAAATTAAAGCTAAGAACAAGCTCTACAACATTCATGTTGTGGGGAAAATGAGATATCAATCACATCTTGAGCTAAAACTGCCTGGAAGATAGGGATCAAATTAGGGTTTTTTCACTGACAATCCTTGGAAACCCTGACTTGAAACTTCTCAAACCCCTCAATCATGATGAGTTGGTCTAGGAATCATCTTTATAACATCTCTATGTATCATTCCATGATCTCATGGCCCTTGGATTAGGTCTCAACCTTCTTCAAATCTTCAGTTATCCTAGGGTTGACCCAGTCAAAACCCTAATTCTACCATTCATGGTTGAATCTTCTGAATTCTTGCATAATGACCTCTCTGGGCTTCATGATGGCTATCCAGACATCTCATACACTTTCTCAAAGCATCAAGTTCATTCTTAAAGTCTCAGAATCATCTGAGGAGCACCCACAACTCTCAAGCTATGAAGCACACAACCCTGGTTTCAACCCACTCCTCTGAGGATCTCTTGAACTTTCTGGTGAAGGTATCCACTTTCAGACACTAGATGGATAAATAATTGTTGGTCAAATTTTGGGGTGCAACACCTACCCTCTTGCTACTTATAACCTTTATCATCCTTTTCACATCACAATATCACCCACCACTCTCACACGTCGAAGAACACAACATATCACGGGGAAATAGTTGTGAACCACAGTTCATCCATCGACGTCACCACTGAACCACACACAAAAGATTACATTTAATATAATAAAACAAAAAATTAATGTTGAGAGTGGGATTTGAACCCACGCCCTTTCGGACCAGAACCTTAATCTGGCGCCTTAGACCAACTCGGCCATCTCAACTTAATGTCAAAATTTTAATTTGATTTAGTGATATATCTAAAACTAGGGCTATGGTGTGACTTGTTTGTGTGTGCCACATGTTTGTGATTGAGCATGACATCATGACATCATCATGCATCATAAGCATATCATTTTCCCTAACCATTCCAAGGACCAAAGGATTTATCTTTGTTCTTTGTTGCAGGTCATGGCTTCTGCTCGTAGAAACACCATCAGGATCAACTTTGTAGGGATACCTGCTAAGCTCAAGGAGTTGGTTTCCCTAGTGCCTGATCATTCCCAGTTCAACAAGAGACATGGTCACTTATTGGATCTAGTTACTTCAGGGTTCAGTGAAGACATGATGAGTGTGCTGTTTCAGTTCTTTGACCCTAAGCACCATTGCTTTACATTTCCTGATTATCAGCTGGTTCCAACCATGGAGGAGTTCTCTAAACTTCTGGGTATACCTGTTCTTGATCAGAAGCCATTCACAGGCTTAGAGAAGGAGCTTAAACCAGAAGTTATCGCTGCAGCTCTACATCTGAAGAAGTCTGACATTGTTCTAGAGACGAGAAGTGGAGTTAAAGGTATTCTTGCCAAGGTATTAGTGGATAAAGCTCAAATGTTCTTGAAGGCTATGAGCTACGATGCTTTTGAGGAGATCTTAGCCTTATTGATTTATGGCTTAGTGTTGTTCCCCAATCCTGATCAGTTCATAGACGTTCATGCCATCAACATATTCCTGAGTCACAATCCAGTGCCTACCTTACTTGGAGACATCCTACATTCTCTTCACACCCGTACTACAAGGGCAAGAGGAAATTTGATGTGCTGCATACCTTTACTTTCTAGGTGGTTTATTTCTCACCTTCCTCGCTCAGTAATGAAGAATGAGCAAGGGTTCAGATGGTCCAAGAGGATCATGTCACTTTCTCACTCAGACATCCATTGGTGCTCCAGATCTATGGAGAATGTCACCATCATTGACCGTTGTGGGGAGTTTCCTAATGTGCCACTTCTAGGCATCAGAAGAGGCATCACCTACAACCCATCTCTAGCTTTACGACAGTTTGGTTACGCCCGGAGCGATGGTCCACATGACATGTTGATTCAGGGCATTGTGTTTGACTACGACAACGATCTTCAGGGTTACCGTCAGAGATTCATCCGAGCTTGGGGAAAGGTAAACAGGATTGACAGCAAGACACTGGAGCCTAAGTACACCATTCCTATGGAGGCTTATCTCAGATGGGTACGATTTCGTGCTCAGACACTCATGATGCCATATCCTGCCATCCTACCAGTTACCATGGAACCTGTTGCTGAAGGAGACACAGCTCATACCATCCTTCACCCAGACATGCCTACTGATATGGAAGACTTGCAGAGATCATGGATCCAACCGAAAGAGCAAAGGGATACTTTCGAGGCTCATTACAAAGCAAGCCAAGCAAGGATCCTAGAGCTAACAAAGCTACTTCATGAGGAACGAAACCTCAACTCATACCTCAACACAAAGAGGAAACGTCCATGGGAGACTTAAAACCCCATCTTTTGTACTTATTTCGTTTTCATTTTTTGTAAGCCTAAAAGGCAAAACAAGTTATTACTAATAAAAAGTTACTTTCTTGTTTGTTTAAGCAAATTTAAATCCTGCGGTCCTTGAAAACATTGCATATGCATTCCCATATCATTGCATCACAGGTTTATAATTGTGCACAGGTTTCTCATCTTCTCGCTGTTTATTTCAGAAATGGCTCTTGAACAATCAGTTAAGGATCTTCAGGCACAGAATGCACAGTTCCAAGAGCTGATCCTGAACCTATCCAAGGGGCAGGATGAATTGAAGACACTGCTGGCCAAGAAGACTAAGAAGGCTAGAAGGTCTGCTGGGTTGCTCAACATGGGAAGAAGGTTCAAAGGTCCTGTCAAGACCAAGGAACATGTTGAAGACTATGAATCTGAAGAATCTGAGCAGGAGAGAGGCAGTCTCCACAACACTATGGGGGACTCTGATTCTGAGGCTAACTACTACCATGAGCCTAACGAAGACAAATTCAAGATGCTGGTGGATAGAATGGATGCTATGGAATTACAGAAATCATCTGGGCTGGATTTTGAGGATTTGAGCTTGATATCTGGGGTGGTCATACCCATTGGGTTCAAAGTTCCTACATTTGTTGTCTATGATGGGGTCTCTTGTCCCAAATTGCATCTGAGGTCTTATGTCAGAAGAATGCAACCCCACACTGCTGATAAAAAGTTGTGGATCCATTTCTTTCAAGAGAGTTTAGCTGGAGCTCAGCTAGAGTGGTATTATCAGTTGGAGAGTGTCAACATCAGAGATTGGAATGACCTTGCTGAAGCTTTCTACAAGCAGTATCAATACAATGCTGACTTAGCCCCCACTCGCATGCAGCTTCAAAGCATGTCTATGGGTGCCAAAGAAAGCTTTAAGGAGTATGCTCAGAAGTGGAGAGACTTAGCTGGAAGAGTTCAACCCCCTTTGACTGATAGGGAGTTGGTTGATATGTTCATGTGTACGCTGAATGGTCCGTTTTACAGTCATCTCATTGGAAGCTCATCATCTGGCTTCACTGAGTTGATCATGACAGGAGAGCGAGTAGAGAATGGTATCAAGAGTGGTAAGATCCAAGTGGGCACTTCTTCATCAGGTGCTGCAAAGAAGCCTCCCACTGGGAAGAAAGAATCTAATGCTGTGTATGGTCAGCCTGATCGTAACAGAAGGCATCAGTCTGTTAGTGCAGTTCATATTTCAAATCCAACTCCTGCAACAACAGAGCAGCCTCAAGGCAACCAACAGAGGGCTAGAAGACAGTTCACGAAGATCAACATGTCAATGGCTCAGGCATTGCAACACTTGTTGAAGGCTGAACTTATTACCCTGAGGGAGGCTCCTCAGAATCCCAATGTTACATCTCCCAAGTACAATCCCAATGCACGATGTGCATATCATTCAAACTGTCCAGGACATGATACTAATAACTGCTGGGTCTTGAAGAACAAAATTCAGGATATGATTGATGCTGGAGAAATTGAGTTTGATCCACCAGGTACTCCAAATGTGATTACAGCTCCAATGCCAAATCACGAGAAGACTGTCAACGCCATTGATGAAGATATTGATGAAGATCTGCATGTCTATTCAGTTATGGAGTTGAGCACACCATTGTCTGTTATCAAAAAGAGGTTAGTACAAGCTGGGATCTTTCCAGGTTGCCATGAAGATTGTCTATATTGTATCTATAAGCCGGATAGTTGCTTCATTTTGAGAGATGGGATTCAACGTCTCATGGATAAATATACTATAGTGTTTGAAAGAAGACCAGCATCTGTAGAAAGTATGGTGGATCATCTGACTCAGGGTAAGAAGATTGAAGAGGTTGACATGGTTGACAAAGTACCACTAAGAATCACTTCAAAGGGTCCCATTAAAATCACTCATCAGGGCCCAATCAAGATTACTGCTGAAGGTCCTGTGAAAGTTGTCGCTGAAGCCAGAGTAGCTCCTCTGATCATTACCACTCCTGGTCCTATTCCTTATACATCTGACAAAGCTGTGCCTTGGCACTATGGGTCTGATGTTTACATCCATGGTGTCGAGCAGGAGCCTTTACCTGATATGCCTGTTGACATTGATAATATTGCTAGATCTAGCAAGATCACTCGTAGTGGAAGAGTCTTCTCTCCTCCAGTTGCTTCTAAGAGTGCAGTTACTCCTGCTGTTACTTCCACCACTGATGCTCGGGGCAAGGGTCCTGTTATTGAGCCTGTATCTACTGATGTGCCAACTGCTGATGACCTCTCTAAGCAGATGGAAGAAGTATTGAAAATCATTCGCAAGAGTGATTATGATATTGTTGATCAGCTGGGGCATACTCCCTCAAAGATTTCTATGCTCTCCCTGTTATTATGTTCTGAGGCTCATGCCAAGTCATTGATCAAGTTTCTAAAGATGGCTCATGTACCCAGTACAATTTCTGTGGACCAGTTTGAGAATTGTGTTGCTCACCTGACCTATGACAACGGGTTAGGATTTTCTGATGCTGACTTGACCCCTGCCAAGAGGGATCATAACAGGGCCTTGCATATTTCAATTGAATGCAGGGGCACCACCCTGTCTCATGTGCTGATAGACAATGGTTCCTCTCTGAATGTGTTGCCTAAGGAAGTCCTGAACAAGCTGAGTCCTGAAGATACGGTATTGAAGCCCAGTAATATTGTGGTGAAGGCTTTTGATGGTTCTAGAAGAGTAGTGCATGGGGAAATTGATCTTCCAATCAAGGTTGGCTCTCAGGTGTTTACTGCTACATTCTATGTGATGGATATTCGTCCTTCGTACTCATGTCTGCTTGGTCGTCCCTGGATCCATGGGGCAGGTGCTGTGACCTCCACATTACATCAAAAGTTGAGATATCCGGTGAATGGAAAAGTTGTTACTGTCTTTGGAGAGGAAGAATACTTTGTCAGCCATGTAAACACTTTCAAGTATCTGGAAGTAGAAGGTGAATACATTGAAACTCCATGTCAGTCATTTGAAGTGGTTCCCTGGGCTGTTAAGGATTGTGTGACTCCTCCTGCTGTGAAGAAGGTTCCTGTGGTCATCAGAAACCCTCCAACAATGGCAATGGCCTCCCTCAATGATGCGAAAGCTGTGGTGGAAGAAGGTGGTTGTACTATTTGGGGTCAGATTCCTGATATTCCATACAAGTCTGACAAGTTTGGTTTGGGTTTCACTGCAGAGTCCCAGAAGGCTGTTCGTCGTGCTCGTGCTGTTCGTATCACCAATCAAGGGGTTATCAATGCTGTGGGAGATCAAGATGAAGACTACAACTTGGAGGCATGGATTTTTCCTACTGTGGGTGCTGGACTCAATAATTGGACAGCTGAAGATGTTATCCCTATCTCCTTTAGTCAGGAGTAAATACTATTACTGTGTTATGTTTTTAAATTTATAATTTCTGGAACAATTAAAACTTTCAAGCCCTGTGCCTTACCCGGGGCACAATGGTGTGCTTGTTACGGGTTGTCATTTCATTTGCATACTTCATTCAATAAAATCAGTGGACGTTTCGTTTTCGTAAATATTGTGTTCCTTGTCTTTCTTTTTCCTTTTATTTTTGCTTTATCAGCTATGTGTTCTTACACACACCCATGTCACTAAAATGCAGATCCTCATCCACTCTGGATCCAGTTGATAACAGTTCTACTATTGCCAATTACAATTTCGAGAATCCGATCTATCAAACTGAAGACGGAAACGAGGACGATTGTGAAATACCTGTAGAGCTTGCTAGGTTGTTACAACAAGAAGAGAAAGCTATACAGCCACATGAAGAGCCAGTCGAAGTTGTGAATCTGGGAACTGAAGAAAACAGAAAAGAGGTCAAGATAGGGGCTGATTTAGAGGACAGTGTCAAGAGCAGGTTGATTCAGATGCTACGTGACTATGTGGAGATCTTTGCTTGGTCTTATGAAGATATGCCAGGGTTGGATACAGACATTGTGGTTCACCGTTTGCCAGTGAAAGAAGATTGTTGTCCAAAGAAGCAGAAGGTTCTTCGTATGCGTCCTGAAATGTCAGAAAAGATCAAAGCAGAGGTAATGAAACAGTTCAATGCAGGGTTCTTGGCCGTAACTTCTTATCCTCAGTGGGTTGCAAATGTGGTACCAGTTCCTAAGAAAGATGGTAAGGTACGTATGTGTGTAGACTACAGAGATCTGAACAAGGCTAGCCCTAAAGATGACTTTCCACTTCCTCATATTGATATTCTGGTAGACAACACTGCTCAGCATAAGGTATTCTCTTTTATGGATGGTTTCTCTGGTTACAATCAAATCAAGATGGCACCTGAAGATATGGAGAAGACTACATTTGTGACACAGTGGGGCACCTTTTGCTATAAGGTAATGCCATTTGGTTTGAAGAATGCAGGGGCAACATATCAGCGTGCCATGGTGGCTTTGTTTCATGATATGATTCATCATGAGATAGAGGTATATGTGGATGATATGATAGCCAGGCCTCAGAATGAAGAACAACATCTTGATCATCTGCACAAGTTGTTTGAGAGGTTGAAGAAATACAGGTTGAGATTAAATCCAAACAAGTGTACTTTTGGAGTTAGATCTGGAAAGCTCCTGGGTTTCATTGTCAGTGGAAAAGGTATTGAAGTGGATCCTGCAAAAGTGAAAGCTATACGAGAGATGCCAGCTCCCCGTACTGAGAAGGAGGTTAGAGGTTTCTTGGGACGATTGGACTACATTGCAAGATTTATTTCCCAATTAACTACCATCTGTGAGCCAATCTTCAAGTTGTTGAAGAAAGATCAGGTGATGGAATGGAATGATGAGTGCCAGACTGCCTTTGATGAAATCAAGAGATATTTGCTAGAACCTCCAATTTTAATGCCACCAGTTGATGGAAGACCCTTGATTATGTATTTAACAGTATTAGACAACTCAATGGGGTGTGTATTGGGGCAACATGACGAGTCTGGTCGAAAAGAGCAGGCAATATACTACCTTAGCAAAAAGTTTACCGACTGTGAAACAAGATACTCATTGCTCGAGAAAACTTGCTGCGCTTTGGCATGGGCTGCTCGCCGACTAAGACAGTATATGTTGACCCATACTACCTTGTTGATTTCGAAGATGGATCCAATCAAGTACATATTTGAGAAACCTGCTCTCTCCGGAAGAATTGCAAGATGGCAAATGATCTTGACGGAATATGATATACAGTATACTACTCAGAAGGCCATTAAGGGGAGTGTTGTTGCTGATCATTTGGCTCATCAAGCAGTAGATGATTACCAGTCAATGAATTTTGAGTTCCCTGATGAAGACATTATGTCTGTTACCAAAGAACCTGGACAATATGACGGACCTGAACAAGGATCCCGATGGACTATGGTTTTTGATGGTGCCTCCAATGCACATAGGTAATGGTGTTGGTGTTGTGATTAGTTCCCCTGAAGGTTGTCATACCCCGATTACTGCCAGACTTTGTTTCTATTGTACCAATAACATGGCTGAGTATGAGGCATGTATCATGGGTATGCAAGTTGCTATTGATATGAAGATTCAGTTCCTCGAGAATTATGAAGGATGCAGGCTTGGATGAAGATGAGTGGATTCAGACTCGACTTGACCAGATAAATTTGATTGATGAGAAAAGGTTAGCAGCAGTTTGTCATGGCCAGATGTACCAGAAACGGATGATCAAAGCTTTTAACAAGAAGGTTAAGCCAAAGGTATATCAGGATGGTGACTTGGTAATCAAGCGTATCATATTACCACAGGGTGATCCTAGGGGCAAGTGGACTCCAACATATGAGGGACCATTTGTAGTCAAGACAGTGTTCTCAGGAGGTGCCATGATACTGACTACAATGGATGGTGAAGACTTCCCACAACCTGTAAACGCAGACATAGTTAAAAAATACTACGCATAAAAAGAGACCCGCTAGGTTGACAGGCCTAGGCAAAAATAAGGGCATCCCGGTAAACCAAAAGGGTTTGGGCAAAAATTAGGGATATATATATATATAAAAAGATGTACACCCGGCAAGTCGAAAACCTGAAAAGGCGGCTTGGGCAAAAAAGGGTATCCCGGTGGATTGAAAACCTGAAAGGGCAATCCAGGCAAAAGTTAGGGATTAAAGCGTATGACTATGTCTCGTTTGGATCACTCATGAAACTGCAACCAGTTGTACTACTTACTCAAGCTCAAACAGATAAAGCTCAATCCAATCGTTTCCGTCTCAACAGCAAGAAGATGAGATACTTGAGTGGCAATAGTAGAATTGAAACTCAATAGGATTATTTCCCACATAGCTGATTCTTTTTGTAAAGCTTCATGACAAAATTCTCTTACTAGGGTTTATGTCTCCTTGTACAAACTTACCCGTGTATGGGTCACTTTTGATATAAATAAATTCCATCTTTTGAATCCAGATTCACTTTTACCCTATTTACATAAGCGAAACGTCCATTGGTTGAGTTTGAATGTATGTATGCTTTTAATATGATTGATGTTTACCAGAAATGCATGAAAATGCAGTAATAGTATTTACTAAGGACGAACGAGGGAAGGATTTCAACGAAGCTTCGCCGGGTCATCTTTACAAGACAGTTACAAACCATCAGTAGGACTAATCCATTTTCACAAAGTCTAATCTCCCCTGGAATTTATATCCATCTCTTTTATCCTCATACGGATATACGGGAAATTACTTTCCAATAAGGGCACGATGAACGAAGACGGGATGTTATACTTATCCTACTATCAAACGAAAACGAAGGTTATCTATACCCTACTATCCCCAACAACGGGAGGTTATCTATACCTTGTTATCCCCAACAACGGGAGGTTATCTATACCTTGTTATCCCCAGCAGACGGAGGGTTATATATTCTTCAACAACGAATCGGGATTTATTTTCCTTGGCCAGCAGTTGTTATACAAGGATATCCAGACACTTCCAGCAGTGTCATAGCATACGTACATCATTTACATCATACCATAACATATATGTCTATAGTACATTACCTAAGTGCATCATGTCATACATGCATACATAAAGCATGAACTAATGTTGTTATACAGAATGCTACCTTGTTTTCAGGTTAATTATCCAACAAACAATCTTATGATCTTTGGGATTGCTTTATTGTAACCTCAGGGTTACTTTATCCTCCTGATGAGCTTCTTATTACTTTGGGACTGCTTTATTGTAACCTCAGGGTTATTTTATCCTCCTGATAGCCTCTCATGACTTCAAGACTGCTTTAGAGCTACTGATTGCTCTATCCTCCTGAAATCATCCTATTACTTCAAGACTGCTTTAGAGCTATTCATTGCTCTATCCTCATGAGGTCATATTACTACTTCAAGACTGCTTTAGAGCTATTCATTGCTCTACCCTCCTGAAGCCATCTAATTATTTCAAGACTGCTTTAGAGTTATCCATTGCTCTATCCTCCTGAAATTACATTATTATTTCAAGACTGCTTTAGAGCTATCCATTGCTCTATCCTCCTGAAATCATTACTTCAAGACTGCTTTAGAGCTATTGATTGCTCTATCCTCCTGAAGACATATCACATTATTATTTCAAGACTGCTTTAGAGCTGTTGATTGCTCTATCCTACTGAAGCCATTCTATTACTTCAAGACTGCTTTAGAGCTATTGATTGCTCTATCCTCCTGAAGCCATTATTACTTCAAGATTGCTTTAGAGCTATTGATTGCTCTATCCTCCTGAGGTCAGATTTATCACTTCAAGACTGCTTTAGGGTTATCATTATTGATTGCTCTATCCTCATGAAGACATGCTGTTACATCAGTATTACTCCAGACTCCTGACAGTTCTCATTATACTACTGAAGAACTTTCCCCTAGTGGCATCTTTAAGCCCACTCAATCATGTTCAACCAACCATCAATATCACTCCATGCACTGGTGAGTGCAAATTTTTGGGCTTTTGTGTTCAATCCCCTTCAACCTTCCAGGTTACGACTGGCAAATATACCAATCTAACCCCTCAGGTTTCAGAAAATTGAACAGGGGCAGCTGTTGCACCCCAAAATTTGCCCTCACAATACAAGACTTTGTGTTCCAAGAAGGTTCACAAGGTTCACAAAATTCACAATCGGTCAGAAGAGTTGACAATTCCCTCAGACAATGCACCTCCTAAGCAGTGCATCCAAAACTAGGGTTTTGACTTTAATCAGGCTAAATGGACTTCCAAGACTTCAAGTGAGCTTCATAACATCTTATATGTGTATAAGAACCCCCATGTCAAGTTTCAAGACTTTTCTCAAAAGTTTGCTCAGTCAGATGATCAGATAAGTCAAAAGCAGTCAATGCAGTTAAAAGGTCAAACTGAGGTCAACTGTGGTCAAACCAAAGTCAAACTTCATGATTTTTTTTTGCCAACATCAAAGAGAGGTAAATATCATATGGCATGCATTTTTTTTCTAAAAAGTAAAAATGGCACAATTGGCAGGAGGACATGTGTAAGGAATTATGAGTGTGAGAGGTTGAGAGTTCGAATCTCACCTTTGTCATTTTTTTTGTTTTTTATTATTTTTACTCTAAATTTTTCTATCTTTCATTAAAAAAATAACAAAAATAGTTTTTTATTATTATTTAATTATTATTTTCGTATTTTAATTAAATCATTTTTTAAAATATTATTTTTTTCACTTTTTTCTAAATTATTCATAAAAATATCCAAAAAATCATAAAATAAAAAATATTGAAAAAAATTTTGTTCTTTTTATAATATTTTTTATTTTAGGAATCAATAGGATTATTAGTTTTTATTTTAAGTTTATTTTAATTATTTTAAATTATTTAAATTTTATTTTTTCTTAACTAATTATTTAGTTTGGGCTTTAAAATGGGCTTTAGGGACATTATTGACAATTTGGTGTTAACCCTAATTTGTTCCCTATATATACATGTGTTGCCTTGTTGGAAAAAAAGGGAGAGAATGAAAAAAACCTAAGAGGAGTGAGTGCCGTTTACCGTTATTTCTTTTTCTTCATCTATTACCGTTATTTCTTTTTCTTTATCTATTACTGTTATGTTTATATATATATAATTTTTAAATTGTTAGAGTTTATATATATAAGATTTTTGATCGAATTATGTCGATACGATGTTTGCACATTTGTGTGCATGACGCGTGACATTTGTGTTAGTTCGATCTGGTTGCGATGATCGCATTTTTGTGTGAGCAATAATACTATTTTTTGCTTAATTTCTTTTTCTTTGCGATAAATTTTGTTTCGTCCGATTTAGATCTGGTTGCGATGAGCGCATTTCTGCGTTAGCAACATTGTTGGGTTATTTGGCACATTTAAAATTCATTATTGCTTTATTATTATTATTATTATTATTATTATTATTATCATTATTTATTATTATTATCATTATTATCATTATTATTACCATTATTATTATTATTGTTATCATTAATTTATTAAAATTTGTTATAATATAAAAATCTGTTTTTTAAAATAAATAACATTAACATCTTTTCCAAATTAATATGAAAACCTATTATTTTTAAGAAAAACTTTTTTTAGATAAATTTAAAATAATAACTAAAATCTTTTTTTTAAAATAATAACTAGAACCGTTATTTATTTTATTTTATTATTGTTCAATTCAAATTTCATTATCATATTGTATCTGCTCCTCTCATGTAACCTCGCGAACTTAACAATCGCTCTTTAAATTCTGCCTTTAAATTTCTGCTTGCATGGTTTAAATTATGACATTATCTCTCTGTTTGCATGATTCAATTATCTCACGCGTTTACTATTATTTCTGTCACATTGCACACATCCGAAGGTTAGGTCTAACTGTTTGGCCGCCGCGCCAATAGTCCGTAAAACTTCACACATTCAATTTCAAATCCTCAAAACTACAAACTACAAACCCTAATTTTCACAAATGCCTCGCCGCAGGCAAAATTACAATTTTACCCTTAGCATTAGGTCAAAGAGCCGCCGCGCTCATTTTAGGGTTTCCCGCCGTGGAATCCCTAATTTAACCCTAATTACAACTTAACATTTCAACGTAGAGATTTGGAGTTTCTACACTCCACGTAAGCGTGTCCTTAAGATGCGTTTATTCCCCTTGAGACCTTGACCACAGTCAAGAAGTTTCTAACCTCCCTATTGAGGGGAACTACGATTACTCTGATTCCACTCCCGTAAGGATACGTAGGCACAAGATGCGATGTCTTGCCGAGTAAACTTAGAATTAACCCCCTTTATTATTTATTATTGCTTATTTATATTTTATTTATCTTTGCTATTTAATTATTTTGCTTATTATTTTGTAATTGTTTCTTGGATGTAAAGTTGTTTAATTATTTAATTATTATTATGGTTAGTAATTAGGGAGTGTAACAACATGTATGTAATATTAAAATAAATTTAGATCACTTTTAAATAAAGATAATTAAAATAAACACGTCACACACGTAAGTCGATTTTAATCGCCGTCTCACTTCCTAAGGATATCCCTCAAGTTGCCTACGAATAATGGTTAAGTGGGGTGTATAAAGCAAGTCCCTCAAATAAAAAAAATCATCAAAGTCCCTTATGGTTGCCTTTACGAATCAAGTCCCTTTCGAAAAATGATGATGGTCCCTTATATGTGCTTATTACATCCCACAATGGCCTTCAAAGTCAAATTGTCCCTCACATACCCCTTAACATCCAAAGTAAGGACTACCTACTCCATTATAGTAGGGATAGTCTTACTAAAGGAAAGAATGAAGAATAAGAAAGACCTTTAAACATTAGGGTAGGTTACTCCTAGGTGCTTGCTCACTTCAAAATTGTTTCGCACTTAAACAAATTTTCAACAAGTTTTCAAACAAGTTCTTAACACATCCTTACATGGATTATTTATTAACTATTCTGAAAATTTTCTATTCACACACTACAATTTCAAAACAATTCAAAAGTGAGCTTAAGTACCTAAGAGCCCATGGATAACCATGGATGAAAAGGATGCTAATACCTTCCCTTTTCATAACCTACCCCCCGGACCCAAAATATTCTCTAAGGTCTTTCCTGTTCTTTTATAACCTTTCCTTATGGATAAAATAAAAGTCGGTGGCGACTCTTGCTATCCGCAACATTGTTTAAAGTCAGTTCACCGGGTTACAGGGTGGCACAAGAACCCCTTGCAGAATATACTTTTCTTAATGGCATAGTGAGCTTCTTCTCTGATTTCAGGAATTCTGTAACTGTTGCTGCTGATTGGAAAGAAATTTTACGTATGGATAAATGTGGTGGTTTTAAGAGGAAGAGATCACCCATAGCTGGAACTGGATCACCTGAGACATTTGAATTTCAAGACATGAGCGACACATATTGGACTGACAGGGTCGTTGACAATGGCAATGAAGAGAAACTAGTTCAACAACCATCACAGAAAAACCAGAAAAAAGACGAACAACCTGTCACCGCCAAATCACCAAAGCCAGCTGCTGCCAAGTCACCAAAGCCAGCTCAAGTTCGTAGACCCTATAACAAGAAAAAAGTTACCGACATTAACCATGCCGAGACTACTACCGAAAAGCCTGCCATGCCAAACAATGCCAGCTACAACCACTACCCTGCTACAAACTCACACCAGACAAACAGCCATGCCAGACAAGCTCTGCACCAACTGTACCGGCCTGCTGCACTCTGCTACACAAGCATACTCTGCTAACAACAGCAGCCTGTAAAAAAAACCATCCCTCAGAACACAATAAAACCACCACTTGCATAAAACACTCACAACACATCTTGAATCATTCACAAAAACCACACTTCAAGCTTTTCTCTTAAAAAACTTCATGATTCCCTTCCTTCATCATCTTTGATAACCCTTTTAACCTCCATACATTCCAAGCTATCACATACCATATAACTCACTTTGTCGCCACCATCCTCGAGCCTCCATACGTTTTACAGCCAAAACATTCCAAACCTAAATCATTCACAGACCTGAACAACCTAAATCAAAACAAGTCAGAAGTGAGAAAGAGTTCTGCAACAAGAAGGGAAGATCGCGAGAGAGATTCGTGGAAGATTGAAAATAATAACGAGATTGAAAACGGAACCAAGATCGAGGGATTAAAGCAGAAGAAAGAAAGCTTCGCGAGAAATGCTTTGAGTTCATGCGGTTATGTTCTTCTGCTAAATGTATTTGAGGAAGAACGGTAGAGTTATTTCAATAGGGCGTATCTACACTGTCAGGAAGAGCTTGTTATGCGGTTTCAGCATTGCGAACAGTTTGTTCTGCAAGTCCTGTTATAAGCCATTCGAGCGAGCCCTCATCCCGTTCGCATCTCTCATATCGATCACAACATCACATGGTTCAGCTCCTGCTGCAAGAACGTGTAGTTTTTTTTTGGTGCGCCCGCAATTGAAGCAGTAGTGCATTTCTATGAGGTTTTAACGAAACTCTTCATCACAGCATAACAAAACCACCTTAAATATTTACCTCAGAAGAAACACAACTTTATTCCACCTTTGAATCTCATTACCATGGCGGATTCACATTACCTTTCCTTTTTTCCGCATGATTCATGTTCACTCTTACAACTACCAATCTCACCCTTTCGTGATACCATCACCTCGTGTCTGCTACGTTAATGCCAACATGACTAACCATTGCATTCTTACTCTTCACATGATTTACGTATTGTTCCTCACTTACCACACAAAAGACACTACTGGTTCCACTATTCATACCGCATAACACCCTGTGACAACCTTGAATTCACATATCACATTTTCTGACCCCTATGTTCATAACAAAATAGCCACCATAAGCAACCCCCAAACAAGAATCCTCTCACCACTACCATCAATAAACCACATACCCCGCAAACTTCACAGACTCATCTTCTTCTCACCACACGTGAATCCACCATTTTCACTCAACAATGTCAATAATATTATGCAATAGAAGGAAAAGAAACCTTTTGGGTTAGTACTTTCATCAAACAGATGGTAGGCGAGATTAGGGAGCGATGAAAATATGACACTATCGCCACTCGAACTGAACAACAACCGTCAGCTACCATCTCACTACACCATCCCATCCTCATCCTTTTGAAATCCCTCAAATCACCCATTCCACCTGTAGAAAATCAAACAAAAAATCCAGACAAACTCGACCACCTTCTTTCGCCCATTCTCGCAAATCATTGCCCAAATCTTCGCCACCACAACATAGTCTCCATTTTTATTGAAGCCGATTCGCATCATGGTGCTGTTCTCGTTTTGAATCGATTGTGTGAGAGTGAATCGGATGCACGTTCTTCTGGGAGGGTAGAGTGTCTGATGTTCGTTCCTCTTTCTTCATCAACCAGATGCTTTGCCCGTGTTGTTCTTAGGTTTGTTCTTCTTCTTTTGTTACTATTAGTATTTTTATTGCAAATATTATGTTTCTGCCTATAATATATTATTATTACTATTGTGTATAAATTAGATTGAACATATTATATTAATTTTGTCTTTTTTTTTTAAAAATTGTAAATAACTTTTTTCTTTTTCTTATTTGTAAATTATCATTATGATGAAACAGTTATTATTATTATATATTTTGTTCATAGCTCTATGTTATTTTATATGCTAGTTTTTATAATATTAGTATATTTAGGATGTATGTATATATATATATATAAAAAAATTTATCTCATTTTCTTTTAAGATTTTATTTTAGTTCTTCTTTTAAAAGTTGATTTCATTTCTCTTTTGTTATTGGGCATTTTGTCCCATTTTTACCGTTTCGGTCGATGACGAGACCTCCGTAATTCATTACCAGTCAAATTATTGATGAATAATGTTGGATCCGAGACCACCTATTTTCTCTCTTCGTCACCTGTCCCGACTCGATTCAAAAACATTGTCAAACCATCTTTTAAATCATATTCTTTGTATTGAATTAAACGAGGGGATTAAGTGTAGACTTTCTTCCTCTCCGAGTGTCGAGATGCTCACTGTAGTGTGGGTGGTTTAGACACTCGTCTTTCAATACGAAGACGCTTCTAAACTTTTCTCTCCTAAAAAACCCTCGGCTCCGTGTCGAGTGCATTTTCAAAACCTCGGTCTCGTGCCGAGTCCATTTTCAAGTCTCATCTCCTTAAAATCATTTCTTTATGTTGAGCTAAAAAGAGGATTGGGTGTAGACCCCTTCTTCTTCGAGCGTAGGGATGCCCACTGTAGTGAGGGCGGTCTCGATGCTCGTCTGTCAACACAAAGACGCTTCCAACATTTCCTCATAAAACCTCGGTCTCGTACTGAGTTTACTTTCAATAATAATTTGATTTCTCTTTGTATCGAATTAAAGAGAGAAGATTGGGTGTAGACCTCTTCTTCTCCGAGTGATGGGATGCCCACTGTAGTGAGGATGGTCTCGATACTCGTCTTTCGATATGAAGACGCGACTTTATCCACCACCTCTCCTTTCACAACTTCCTTCCGCACCTTTCCCACCTAAAACCTCGGTCCTGTACCGAGTGCATTTTCAAATTCCTTTTCATACAAAAACTTGAATGGTCGTGGAGTGGTTAGGCGTAGGCCTTCTCCTATCCCGAGCGCTGACGTTTACCGTAGGGTTCTCTGTCGCAAAGCACTTACCATTCAAAACCAAAAACATCTTTAATAAGAGAATGAAGTTCTCTTTGCATTGAATTAAAGAGAGATGATTGGGTGTAGACCTCTTCTTCTCCGAGCATAGGGATGCCCACTGTAGTGAGGGTGATTTCGACGCTCGTCTTTCAATACGAAGACGCCTTGTTCGCCACACCTTTTTTATAACAAAAACTTTGAGACAAAGAATTGGGTACTACCCGTAGGGGTTACTATCCGAGGGCATGTCTCGCCCCCTAAAAAACAATCCAATCAATCAAACGTGACTTCTTGCCCCGCGTGGCGAAAACTAATCAATCTTTCAAAAGGATATGTTACGTCCGTTCTACCGCAAACAGGTAACGCCTAAGTCTCCAACGAGCGAGCAGCAAAACACCTAACTGCTAGAATGCGCACGATAGCATCATCCATAAAAAACATCAACACACCGTAGGCCGAACTACGGCTGCTCTGATTCTTTACTTCTTCAAGTAAAGATACGTAGGCACAAGGGCCACAATCCTTGCCGAGCACATTCCCCCAATATCTGTAGTTCCCCGAACTACGTCGACTCTGACTTTCTCATACCTTTTGAGAATACGTAGGCCTAGGACCGCGAAGTCCTACCAAGTCCGTTCTTTCTCTCTCTTACCTCTCATTCTCCTGTTTCCAACCCTTTTTCTCTCCCCCTTTGGAACACTTTTATAGCATAATATCTTTAAGCAAATAAATTCACACATCGACAAACAAAAGGTTCCCATCGAGTACGATGGATGCGAGGGGTGCTAATACCTTCCCCTCGCATAACCGGCTTCCGAACCCGTTCTTGGTTGCAAGACCATCTTATCTATTATTTTCTTAAGGTTTTCTCGATATTTTCCTTTCCCCTCATGGGATAAATAAAGTTCGGTGGCGACTCTTCTGTCTATCTTTTTCGCCTCCCCGTCGTTGCGTGATGCATTTTTTGAGTAGCGACAGCTGGCGACTCTGCTGGGGAAATCAACCGTGAAAGCCACGCCTATTTTGTTTGTCGCATTTATGCTTTATTTGTTTTGCTATTTATTTTATGGTTATGTTTCTTTCTAACTTGTTGGGTTCACTTGGTTTGGTTTGTGAGGATAGAGCTTTCTACCCGAGCTTTCGAGCATACACACTAAGTTAGGAGGTGGATTCTTTCTGATTTGCGAGACTTAGGACTCGTTGAGTTGGATTGAATCTCACCGCTCAGAGGAGACTCCGTTGGAATAATTATGTCTTACGTGTAGTCGTAATGGCGTTCTTATCTTCAACTCGAGAGTCCGCGATTCTGAGGGCCTTTTGTAGAACCTTATTCCAAAGGTTGCTAAAACATAACTCTGTGTTCATCCTTTTGAAGGGATTACCGTCTTACGAGTAGTCGTTATGATGGGAAACTTTTGAGGGTTAGTGCATGGGACTTTGTTTGAAAAGCCTTTGGAATACCCTCTTATAAACCGATAGATTTCCCGCCCGAGGTGAGAGATATCTCGTTGTGCTGTCTTGCAGGAAACTTTGGCCTTCATCCTACCCGTTTGTCAGTAGGAACAGTTACAGTGGGTTCCTTGTACTAATGTTGTTTGGTCTCAAGGCGAAGCGCTGGTCCGTCACCGTCAACAACACAACAACTTTTGATCCCCTGTTGCATTTGCATATTCATTTGCATTTCTTTGCATGTCTTGCATATTGCATCATTATTCATTTGCATAGAGGTGTTCTAATTTTGTAGGCGTAATTGCTTCATGTGGTTTTCCATCCGGCTTGTTCTAGAATTGAAGATCATTCCACCCAAAGGAAACCGACAGAGACGATCATGGAACAGATTCGAGAAGAACTAAGGGAAGTTCAGAGCCAGTTGGGGCAGTTTGTGGCAAAGATGCAAGCGCTGCGCTTGGATCAGGATGCACTCAGAGAGGAGAATAATCAACTGAAGACTCAGATGGGCCTGATAACAGAAGTCATGAGGAATGTGTTGAGAAAGGAAGGCGATCATGTGCCCGAAGCTGCAGCAGAGATGGCCATCCCACCTTTACATGTGGAACCTCTCCCAAGGCGTGAAGTGCCTCAAAGATATCTTACACAACCTGATGTTCCAGTATTTCCTTGTCAGCAACTACTTCCTGTTTCCCGAGACAATCCTAGGATTATGAGGTATGCTCAAAGGACGAAGCGGTCCGACAGAATGTTCGACCAGATCCCCATGACTTATGCTCAGTTGTTGCAACACTTGCTTCAGCTTCAATTGGTTAAGCTTCACACTATGGCTCCGCTGACTGGCGAGCCACCACAAGGCTATGATGAAAATGCCCATTGTGATTTCCATTCTGGGGCACCAGGGCATAATATCGAGGACTGCAAAGCCTTTAAGCACAAGGTTCAGGATTTAATCGATTCAAGAGCATTTGAGTTCATGCCGAGCATTGGTCTTATTCCAGAAGATGTGGATGTTCCTATTCTCTCCCCTGAAGTTGCATCAGGTCAGGAGCCTGTCTTGCAATCTGTGACCCTAGAGTCTCCCTGCCCGCAGCTATTGCCCGTTCCTAGGCCAAGCCTAAGAATGAAAGTTCCTGAACGAAGGGAGTCCCCGATACCTCAGACTCAGTCTCCCGATGTCTCAACTATTCAGAGTCAACAATCCTTTGGGTCTTTGCATCAGATATCTGTTCCCCGCCAGAGTCAGCAGTCATACTGTCATCAGCCGCGTCAGCACGCCCGACGAAGACCAAGGAAGCCAGAGAGACATTTCACTCAGTTGCCATTGTCGTACAGTCAGATATTGCCAGACTTGATCAGAGGTGGTTTGATTGCGCCGAAGCAAACTGATCCAGAGACTTCTCCACATCCGTTGGATTCTGATGTTAATGCTCGCTGTGAGTACCATGTTGGGGCACAGGGGCATTCAACTGAAGACTGTAAGGTGCTTAGAAGCCAGGTTCAGACTCTGCTGGACTCCAACAGGTTTTCAATCACGCCTCAGGGTATTCAGATCAACGATCTTTCTTCGTCAAGTCATATGGGTTCGGCAGCTAATGTTATGGAGGGATTCCCCGAGAGCGGGTGTTCAGAAGATTATCAGGATGACTTCGACGAGTAATTCTAAAAATGGCTGGTTCAGCAGCAAATCAAGACTTGAAAGCCCAGTTCCCCGAAGTTGGCAACCTTTTTATTATGTCATTTCCTTTTGCATTTGTAGTTTCTTTTCTAGTTAAGTGCAAATTTCATTTGTAAAACTTGTTTGTTTTTATTGATAATGAAAATGAAATGAATATGCATGTTTTGATCAAATCCATTCGTGTTCACTCAATGCTTTTTATTGATGTCAAACGCTTATTTAAGCGGAATCCGAGGGAGGATGACGAAATTGAAAGACGCAAAGCTTCCAATTGTATGCTTTTGAATAAACCCTGCTGATGATGTACAGGCATTGTTTCGAATCCCTAAACACCGGAGATATAAGGAAGATAATCCTTTGTTAACCCCTTTGAGCCTAGTAGTAGGAGTTTCTTTCCGAAAGCGAAAAACCCTCAATCTTAACCTGGGGCAGGGTAGGTGTCAGTTAATTCGACTAAATATCCAAATTGCATAAAGGGGTGTTCCCGTTCAAGGATCAATCACACCTATATAGGTCGTACCTAAAGAACCGCAGTGGTTATCCTTCACCAGCCAAGGGGTGAGACAGTCACAACCCCTTCGACAAGTCAGACAAGCCGGTATCATACGATTTGTTCAAAAAAAAGAATCAAAAGAAAGAAAAAAATGAAAGCCCGCTAAGTCGATAACTTGAAAACAAATGGCTTAGGCAAAAATTAGGGCATCCCGTTGGACTTCGAAAGAGGATATACTCAAAAGAGTCAGTCCATGAAAAATAGAGAATAAATGATGAAAAACAAGTCGTGTGACTCCAGGCACCAAAGACGAAGAGCGAGTGACTGCCACTCCTGAAACTTGTGGTTTCCTGAACCATCACTCCAGTCATTCAACCTTTGAGAGGTGAGCGCTTGTGTCGAATTAGCTGAACATAGGATTGGAGAATATTAAGGAGAATGGGTGGGTTAAACAGAACTTTGAGCCTCATATCCTTTCTTTCTAACCGTGAACCTGACCAAGTTACAACCTTCAAAAGTCCTAATTGAAGCTAGTTTGTTTCGAAAGCATACTTCGGTAAAGATCGCGTCGAAACTGACTCCTAAAAGGATTTTTCTTACCCTATGGGTATTGATATTGACATTCCAATAAGTGATTCATTCACTATATATCACAATTTTTTTTCAGTGAACAGAATTGGATTTCAAAATTGTCATATGCATTGCATTAATATTATCTTTTGCAAAACAATTTGTTTTACTCGCGAGAAAACATTTGACATCAGGAAAGTTTCTACAATGCGGAGTTTGATAGAAATAAGATATAGAGCGCCCGAGTACTCCTTTGAGCAGGGGCAAGTCACGTCAGGTAAACGTAAGCAGAGTCGGTCATCCCTAGATGCAGTTAATCTGGGGCAATCAGGTCGAAACTCGTCAAACCACTCGAAGGCCAGTCGAAGACGCCATTCCCTAAGGTTGGTTAATCTGGGGCAATCAGGTCGAGATTTGATAAATCTCTCGAAGTCAGCCAGGGGCACTTCTCTACAAATCAGCCAATTAGGGGAAAATCACTTCAAAGCTGGGGCAGGTCACCCGAAGAGCACAAAGACCATCCTTACCCAGAAAGGAAATTGACTTGAAGTACCTCTTCGGGGTTCGAAGCGCTGGGGCAGTTCATATCTAACCATCAGGGTACCGAAATTTCAGGTTTCCTTTCGAGGAAGGTTTTTACAAAAGTCCCACAGGCTGGGGCAAAATTGGAAACAAAGGAGATGTGTTCCTCTCCATATCTTCAGAGCTTATCAGAGTTATAGAAGCAGATTTGGGTTTATCTCCCCAACAGTAGGGAGAGGGCAGTACTGTTATCCCTACAGAGTCTGAACAATTGACTTCTTTCCCCTCAGAGTCTAAGTCATTGACTCATTCCTCAAACGGAAGTATTGTTGAAGTTTACTTCTCATTTTCCCCAAGCAGAGATTGATGTTGATTCCCTCCTTATCTAATCCCCAGCCAAGTCAGCGAAGTTAATTTCCTTCCCCACAGAGTGGACCTGACTCAGAGATTGTTTATCATCCCCAGCAGAGATAGTTTGGGATAAGCTCCCAGTAAGTCTTATTCAAAATCCCTAGCAAATAGCGGATTCAATCTCCGACAGAATGGAGCTATTCCTCAGCAATCTGCTGTGTTTCCCCAGTAGAGCTATTCTGGCTAATCATTCATAGCCGATTTCCCCGGTAGAGTGGAGTTGTTGCCTCCAGCCAAGTTGCTTGATCCCCAGAAGAGTTGTAGGCTGATAGGCCATCCGGGACGTTCTCCACAGTAGAGTTTGATTTGGATCCCCATCGGAGTGGTTTTGTTCTTAACGGAGCAGTTTTACCCAGAAGTTTTCTCGGAGGCCATCCACGGCTTGCATTCCCCAGCATGAGTTTATTTGCGCTAAGGCGTATCTAGCTCTGACTCAACGGAGTTGGCTCTTTCTCTTTAGCATTTATTTTGCTAAAGTTGGTTCATTTGCATCTACATACATGCATAGCATCTACCCGAACGCGAAGCATTCCCATTTCGTATGGAGCATTTCGTCATATCCAAACATATGCATGCGAGACATAAGCCAGGTCGTTACCCTTTTGTTTCAAATGAATCTCGCAGATGATTAGTATCTTTGCCCGTGTGTTGGCTAGACCCCAGCTCATGGTGTTTCCCCAACGGAGTTATTTTGTGATTATCACCAATGGATGGTCTTAATTTCGTTCGAATCTTGTTGCTCGCTTATATTTAGCGAAGGCTTGACGGCGAGGTCAAGTGATTTGGTTCTTCAACGGCGATGTTGAGAGTTTGTTTTGACGGCGAGGTCAAGTGATTTGGTTCTTCAACGGCGATGTTGAGAGTTTGTTTTGACGGCGAGGTCAAGTGATTTGGTTCTTCAACGGCGATGTTGAGAGTTTGTTTTGAAGGCGAGGTCAAGTGATTTGGTTCTTCAACGGCGATGTTGAGAAGTTAGTTCTGGCGGCGATGTCAGATGATTTAGCCTTGGCGGCGATGTCAGATGATTTGTTTATTCAGCGGCGAGGTTGGATGTTTGTTTCTGGCGGCGATGTCAGAGTGATTTGTTTATTCAGCGGCGAGGTTGGATGTTTGTTTCTGACGGCGATGTTAGATGATTTGATTCTTCAGCGGTGATGCTGAATATTTGTTCTGGCAGCGATGTCAGAGTGATTTGTTTATTCAGCGGCGAGGTTGGATGTTTGTTTCTGACGGCGATGTTAGATGATTTGATTCTTCAGCGGTGATGCTGAGTATTTGTTTCTGGCGGCGATGTCAGGTAGTTTGGTTCTTCCAACGGCGATGTTGGATTTTTGTTTCTGGCGGCGATGTCAGGTAGTTTGGTTCTTCCAACGGCGATGTTGGATTTTTGCCTTGACGGCGATGTCGGAGGATCGTATCTTTGGATTCAATATCTGTTTGTATTTAACAAAGGACTGATGGCGAGGTTATATCTTTTTACCGACTTAGTGTCGAGGCCTGACCGTGAGGTCAGATACTTTTACCGATTATTTTAAAAATTGACGGCGAAGTCAAAACTGTTAGAATTGACGGCAAGGTCAGAAGATTATTTTTGAAGGATTGACGGCGAAGTCAGGGGTTTTACCAAAGTTCTGTGAAAAATTGACGGCAAGGTCAGATTATTCTGAGGATTGACGGCGAAGTCAGAAGACGATTTTAAAGAAATCTTGACAGCAAAGTCAGAAAATATTGTAAATTTGACGGCGAAGTCAGATTGTTTGAGAATTGACGGCGAAGTCAGATTATTTTGTGGACTGGCGGCAAAGTCAGGTGGTTTACCATTTAGATATTGAGTTCTAACGGCGAGGTTAGACGCTATTAAAGTTGACGGCGAGGTCAGACGTTTGTACTTGATTTATGACTGACGACGAGGTCAGATGTTCTACTTGATATAGACGCCTGATAGCGATGTCAGAAGTTCGGATCGCGGTTGTCAAATTTCCGGGTCCTTGGGTATTCAACCGTCTTTTACCTTGAATGTCTGAAAGTCGCTTACCTTTCATCCCTTCAGGTCTAAGTCGCTTGAATAGGGGCAGCTGTTGTACCCCAAAAATTTGCCCTACCTTTTCTCCATTTGGTTTATGTTTCATTTCATTGCATTAGCATATCACATTGCATAAGCATACCCCAAATTTGCCCTACTTGTATGCATTTCTCATTTATACATCCTTCCATTCCTCATAGTCAGAAAATTCAAATGCTTTATGGTGGAGAATTACATGGAGTTTTGTTCTTTTCAATTAAGGCATATTCATGCTCATTGGATTCAAGTGATAAAGTTCATTTGATTCATCAGCAGAATAAGTTTTAATTCAATCAAAGGCACAAAATTGATTCGTGATTGATTTTAAGACCTCTTTCCTAAGTGAGAATCCAAAATGGTGGAATTTGGTTCATGAGACTTTTTTGGAGTCTAAATTCAAGGGCATGAATAGCCAACCAAGGCCCATTTATAACTTCAAAATTCCATACATTTAGCATACATTACACAAAAAAAAGTCTACAAAAAAAAACTTTTCCTTGTGAAGATGAAGTCCATAGCCAAAATATCACAACAAGTTTCTACATAAATATACAAGCCCATTTCAAAATAAATTCATCACCAAGTACAAGTTATAAGATTGATAAAATCCAGGTCCATGCATCAAGTCTCACTCCAAAGTAGCCCATGAAGTTTCTACCTCCAAGCTGCCCCACAAATGTTCCTTCAAAATGTCAAAGCACTCCAAGTCGTACAAACGACATATGGTTCATAGTTTGAAAATGCAAAATCTTTATCTTGTGTGACATACTTCCATGAGTCATTTCAACAGATATTATTTCCCAACACAAAGAAGTGCACATTAAAGCCTTAAAGGAAGTGCCCCAAGAGGCTCCCAAAGATGACTTAACAGGGTTCCCCCCTGAAGTACCAATTGAAGCTCCCATTGAGATTTACAAGGAAGCAGATACTGTATCCAATAGCCATGAAAGAAAAGGGCTAATCAAAATCAAGGTTAAACAATCTTCTGCCAACAGCAGGGCTGATACTGATAATCAAATGATTGAGCGCTCTTTAGGTGCTCGTAATGATATTAATCATGGAGCTAGCATGTTCTTGCACACCTAAAGACACCTATGAAATGATTGAAAGCCAGGCCGTAGAGAACACTGGGATTCGACGAGAAATAAGCTTCAAACATGTGATAGATGAATCTCTGAATGCTAACTCATTTTCACCTACAAAACTTATAGAATATGTGAAAACACTTTCTGAGTTGCCTACTGGTGGCTTTGATCGCTTGGAGCTTGTGACTGCTAAGGCTCAGCTGCTTGCTTTTAATCGTTTTAAGGGTTTCTCTTGCTTGGCAGAAATACAACATTGTGGAGTCGCTAACAAGGACAATTCATTTGTTGACGATGAACAAGATTTGTGTGAAGTTAATGAGCATACAACTCCTGCATTTAATAAAGATGATCAAGCTGGTCCTGGAAATTTTAAAAATCCTAGCAGCACCCGTCAAAAGCGTAAGTATAATTTCAAGAATGCTATGCATCCCACAAAGAAGGAAAGAAAGATGTCAGACCTAATGAACGGGACTCCAGATTCTTCCGACGATGATTCTTGGACTCCAGATAGTGTTGTTTCACCTGAACCTTCCAAGAAAAGGAGATCTGTTGTTCCCAATGCCGATGACTCTGAAATGCAAGATGGGACAAAGGCCATTTCCGTTGGAAAAGGCTCAAATACCACAAAATCTTCGTTTAACATTGGTGACTGTATTCGTAGGGCTGTTAGTCAACTCACTGCGTCATCTTCTATATTGAAGTGTTCTAGTGACCAGTCTCCAAAGACAGACGGAGACATTGATGGTTTTCCCGAGAATGAAACTGTTGAGGATGATCAGATCACAAGTGAATATTCTTCTCTAAATGATTTGCTATCTTCACTTCAGTGGGTGGCACAAGAACCCCTTGCAGAATATACTTTTCTTAATGGCATAGTGAGCTTCTTCTCTGATTTCAGGAATTCTGTAACTGTTGCTGCTGATTGGAAAGAGATTTTACGTATGGATAAAATTGGTGGTTTTAAGAGGAAGAGATCACCCATAGCTGGAACTGGATCACCTGAGACATTTGAATTTGAAGACATGAGCGACACATATTGGACTGACAGGGTCGTTGACAATGGCAATGAAGAGAAACTAGTTCAACAACCATCACAGAAAAACCAGAAAAAAGACGAACAACCTGTCACCGCCAAATCACCAAAGCCAGCTGCTGCCAAGTCACCAAAGCCAGCTCAAGTTCGTAGACCCTATAACAAGAAAAAAGTTACTGACATTAACCATGCCGAGACTACTACCGAAAAGCCTGCCATGCCAAACAATGCCAGCTACAACCACTACCCTGCTACAAACTCACACCAGACAAACAGCCATGCCAGACAAGCTCTGCACCAACTGTACCGGCCTGCTGCACTCTGCTACACAAGCATACTCTGCTAACAACAGCAGCCTGTAAAAAAAACCATCCCTCAGAACACAATAAAACCACCACTTGCATAAAACACTCACAACACATCTTGAATCATTCACAAAAACCACACTTCAAGCTTTTCTCTTAAAAAACTTCATGATTCCCTTCCTTCATCATCTTTGATAACCCTTTTAACCTCCATACATTCCAAGCTATCACATACCATATAACTCACTTTGTCGCCACCATCCTCGAGCCTCCATACGTTTTACAGCCAAAACATTCCAAACCTAAATCATTCACAGACCTGAACAACCTAAATCAAAACAAGTCAGAAGTGAGAAAGAGTTCTGCAGCAAGAAGGGAAGATCACGAGAGAGATTCGTGGAAGATTGAAAATAATAACGAGATTGAAAACGGAACCAAGATCGAGGGATTAAAGCAGAAGAAAGAAAGCTTCGCGAGAAATGCTTTGAGTTCATGCGGTTATGTTCTTCTGCTAAATGTATTTGAGGAAGAACGGTAGAGTTATTTCAATAGGGCGTATCTACACTGTCAGGAAGAGCTTGTTATGCGGTTTCAGCATTGCGAACAGTTTGTTCTGCAAGTCCTGTTATAAGCCATTCGAGCGAGCCCTCATCCCGTTCGCATCTCTCATATCGATCACAACATCACATGGTTCAGCTCCTGCTGCAAGAACGTGTAGTTTTTTTTGGTGCGCCCGCAATTGAAGCAGTAGTGCATTTCTATGAGGTTTTAACGAAACTCTTCATCACAGCATAACAAAACCACCTTAAATATTTACCTCAGAAGAAACACAACTTTATTCCACCTTTGAATCTCATTACCATGGCGGATTCACATTACCTTTCCTTTTTTCCGCATGATTCATGTTCACTCTTACAACTACCAATCTCACCCTTTCGTGATACCATCACCTCGTGTCTGCTACGTTAATGCCAACATGACTAACCATTGCATTCTTACTCTTCACATGATTTACGTATTGTTCCTCACTTACCACACAAAAGACACTACTGGTTCCACTATTCATACCGCATAACACCCTGTGACAACCTTGAATTCACATATCACATTTTCTGACCCCTATGTTCATAACAAAATAGCCACCATAAGCAACCCCCAAACAAGAATCCTCTCACCACTACCATCAATAAACCACATACCCCGCAAACTTCACAGACTCATCTTCTTCTCACCACACGTGAATCCACCATTTTCACTCAACAATGTCAATAATATTATGCAATAGAAGGAAAAGAAACCTTTTGGGTTAGTACTTTCATCAAACAGATGGTAGGCGAGATTAGGGAGCGATGAAAATATGACACTATCGCCACTCGAACTGAACAACAACCGTCAGCTACCATCTCACCACACCATCCCATCCTCATCCTTTCGAAATCCCTCAAATCACCCATTCCACCTGTAGAAAATCAAACAAAAAATCCAGACAAACTCGACCACCTTCTTTCGCCCATTCTCGCAAATCATTGCCCAAATCTTCGCCACCACAACATAGTCTCCATTTTTATTGAAGCCGATTCGCATCATGGTGCTGTTCTCGTTTTGAATCGATTGTGTGAGAGTGAATCGGATGCACGTTCTTCTGGGAGGGTAGAGTGTCTGATGTTCGTTCCTCTTTCTTCATCAACCAGATGCTTTGCCCGTGTTGTTCTTAGGTTTGTTCTTCTTCTTTTGTTACTATTAGTATTTTTATTGCAAATATTATGTTTCTGCCTATAATATATTATTATTACTATTGTGTATAAATTAGATTGAACATATTATATTAATTTTGTCTTTTTTTTTAAAAAATTGTAAATAACTTTTTTCTTTTTCTTATTTGTAAATTATCATTATGATGAAACAGTTATTATTATTATATATTTTGTTCATAGCTCTATGTTATTTTATATGATAGTTTTTATAATATTAGTATATTTAGGATGTATGTATATATATATATATAAAAAAATTTATCTCATTTTCTTTTAAGATTTTATTTTAGTTCTTCTTTTAAAAGTTGATTTCATTTCTCTTTTGTTATTGGGCATTTTGTCCCATTTTTACCGTTTCGGTCGATGACGAGACCTCCGTAATTCATTACCAGTCAAATTATTGATGAATAATGTTGGATCCGAGACCACCTATTTTCTCTCTTCGTCACCTGTCCCGACTCGATTCAAAAACATTGTCAAGCCATCTTTTAAATCATATTCTTTGTATTGAATTAAACGAGGGGATTAAGTGTAGACTTTCTTCCTCTCCGAGTGTCGAGATGCTCACTGTAGTGTGGGTGGTTTAGACACTCGTCTTTCAATACGAAGACGCTTCTAAACTTTTCTCTCCTAAAAAACCCTCGGCTCCGTGTCGAGTGCATTTTCAAAACCTCGGTCTCGTGCCGAGTCCATTTTCAAGTCTCATCTCCTTAAAATCATTTCTTTATGTTGAGCTAAAAAGAGGATTGGGTGTAGACCCCTTCTTCTTCGAGCGTAGGGATGCCCACTGTAGTGAGGGCGGTCTCGTACTCGTCTGTCAACACAAAGACGCTTCCAACATTTCCTCATAAAACCTCGGTCTCGTACTGAGTTTACTTTCAATAATAATTTGATTTCTCTTTGTATCGAATTAAAGAGAGAAGATTGGGTGTAGACCTCTTCTTCTCCGAGTGATGGGATGCCCACTGTAGTGAGGATGGTCTCGATACTCGTCTTTCGATATGAAGACGCGACTTTATCCACCACCTCTCCTTTCACAACTTCCTTCCGCACCTTTCCCACCTAAAACCTCGGTCCTGTACCGAGTGCATTTTCAAATTCCTTTTCATACAAAAACTTGAATGGTCGTGGAGTGGTTAGGCGTAGGCCTTCTCCTATCCCGAGCGCTGACGTTTACCGTAGGGTTCTCTGTCGCAAAGCACTTACCATTCAAAACCAAAAACATCTTTAATAAGAGAATGAAGTTCTCTTTGCATTGAATTAAAGAGAGATGATTGGGTGTAGACCTCTTCTTCTCCGAGCGTAGGGATGCCCACTATAGTGAGGGTGATTTCGACGCTCGTCTTTCAATACGAAGACGCCTTGTTCGCCACACCTTTTTTATAACAAAAACTTTGAGACAAAGAATTGGGTACTACCCGTAGGGGTTACTATCCGAGGGCATGTCTCGCCCCCTAAAAAACAATCCAATCAATCAAACGTGACTTCTTGCCCCGCGTGGCGAAAACTAATCAATCTTTCAAAAGGATATGTTACGTCCGTTCTACCGCAAACAGGTAACGCCTAAGTCTCCAACGAGCGAGCAGCAAAACACCTAACTGCTAGAATGCGCACGATAGCATCATCCATAAAAAACATCAACACACCGTAGGCCGAACTACGGCTGCTCTGATTCTTTACTTCTTCAAGTAAAGATACGTAGGCACAAGGGCCACAATCCTTGCCGAGCACATTCCCCCAATATCTGTAGTTCCCCGAACTACGTCGACTCTGGCTTTCTCATACCTTTTGAGAATACGTAGGCCTAGGACCGCGAAGTCCTACCGAGTCCGTTCTTTCTCTCTCTTACCTCTCATTCTCCTGTTTCCAACCCTTTTTCTCTCCCCCTTTGGAACACTTTTATAGCATAATATCTTTAAGCAAATAAATTCACACATCGACAAACAAAAGGTTCCCATCGAGTACGATGGATGCGAGGGGTGCTAATACCTTCCCCTCGCATAACCGGCTTCCGAACGCGTTCTTGGTTGCAAGACCATCTTATCTATTATTTTCTTAAGGTTTTCTCGATATTTTCCTTTCCCCTCATGGGATAAATAAAGTTCGGTGGCGACTCTTCTGTCTATCTTTTTCGCCTCCCCGTCGTTGCGTGATGCATTTTTTGAGTAGCGACAATAACCTTTATCATCCTTTTCACATCACAATATCACCCACCACTCTCACACGTCGAAGAACACAACATATCACGGGGAAATAGTTGCGAACCACAGTTCATCCATCGACGTCACCACTGAACCACACACAAAAGATTACATTTAATATAATAAAACAAAAAATTAATGTTGAGAGTGGGATTTGAACGCACGCCCTTTCGGACCAGAACCTTAATCTGGCGCCTTAGACCAACTCGGCCATCTCAACTTAATGTCAAAATTTTAATTTGATTTAGTGATATATCTAAAACTATTTGGTTAAAAACCAAAATAGAAAGAACGTTAAAAAAGAAAGTGTAGTTGAAAAAAATATAGCAAGAAATGAAATGAAATTTTCAACTATTTGGTAGAAGAGAACAAAATGCAGAAAAAATAGAAAGAACAAATACAAAATATCATTTTTATTGATTAAAATTGTCGGGTTACTTCCATAAAATTGGCGTATTCAATGATATTTGTATATTTGAAATTAAAACACCAATAAATTGGCGTATTCAATGATATTTGGATATTTGAAATTAAACCACTTTACAGAAGGTAAAGGATTTGTTTATTTTAGACAATTTAATTTCCAAGGTGGTTTAGTGATAGACATATGACTTTAGTGAATTTTGTGGGAATTATGTTTTCAATTTCAATTAATTTACTTTGTAGGTTCTACAAAGAGAATTTTTTTGATGTGAGCAACATGTATTGAAAGACATCAATGAAGCAATGATATGCTCATAGAGAATAATTCTTTTATTCTATTTCTACAAAGTAGAACAAATAGAGTTTGAGCAAACATGTAATAACCATGTCGTCATTGATATTTATGTCAAAGACATTGTAATTTCTTAAAAAAAGTTTGTTGTTGCACGGACAAATTGAGTGATTCCTATTGGTAGTACCAAGACAATCATGTATGTGACCCCATATTCAAATTTATAGGGAGATTCACAAATTCAGAAATCAACTTTAAAACAAGCCACTTTATTCTCATGAATCAAGTTTATAAATTGAAGTCAAACATAGACATGAACATTAAGTGTGTGTGAATCTAATTATACTTTCTAACCATTTTGCAAACGTCTGTTATATTAGTCTACGTTCCGCGTAGTTTAATTTGGTGTGTTTGTTTTAATTTTTCAACTGTTTTTGGGTCGCATTTTGATTAACTTGAGCCTTTTAACCCGGGAAAATTTATTTCAAAATTTGATCAAACGTTGTATTTTTCCGAGTCGTTTATTTCGCGCTGATAATTTTGGTGCCTTTTTTTTCCGAGCACTTCGATACAAGTCCGATTATTCGTTATTAACCAATTTCTTTTTATTTTTTAATTGATAATCTTTTCTAATTAATCAATTTTTATTTTAAATAGTTTATTTATCATTTTTCTTATTTTAATGATATTTACTTTTGTTTTTTTTTCTTTTTAGTAAAACTTAACGATTATGGGTTATAAAGCCCTTTTTTTCTCTTAATTTTTATAGTAATAGCACCGCATGACACGTAGAAAACCATACACAGGCGCCTACTCTCTTACAAGACACCATCCATCACCTTAATCTTTCATGAAAAATGCATAAAACCAAAACCTTCATCAAAAGCAACACACTGACCTCACACTAATTTCTCATTTCCTCTCACTATTTCACGCGCAAGCTACACACGCTTTCTTTTGGATTCACAACAAAAAGAGAAAAATGAAGACATGGCTTCAGCACATTTCCGCACTACATAATGCTCCACATTTGCGACCCACAACATCACCCAAAAACAACCATACTTCTTCTGCCTTCTAGTTTGAAAAAGAATAAACCATGTAAACTGTTCATCATCTCCATACTCTCTCTTGACCTCACCAAAAGCCACGACACCTAAAACCACCTGCTTTTTATTTTTTTCCGACTTCCTCCATCCATACATAGACAACCGACAGACATTAAAACACAACACAAAACTATAGACTTGCTCTCACTTTCATCTTCTTTCTTCCATTACAATAACTTCTTCATTTCAACTCATAAAAAACATCGTGCCTCCTTGTTCTTCATCACCTACCCTCTTGCTACTTATAACCTTTATCATTCTTTTCACATCACAATATCACCCACGACTCTCACACGTCGAAGAACACAACATATCACGGGGAAATAGTTGCGAACCACAGTTCATCCATCGACGTCACCACTGAACCACACACAAAAGATTACATTTAATATAATAAAACAAAAAATTAATGTTGAGAGTGGGATTTGAACCCACGCCCTTTCGGACCAGAACCTTAATCTGGCGCCTTAGACCAACTCGGCCATCTCAACTTAATGTCAAAATTTTAATTTGATTTAGTGATATATCTAAAACTATTTGGTTAAAAACCAAAATAGAAAGAACGTTAAAAAAGAAAGTGTAGTTGAAAAAAATATAGCAAGAAATGAAATGAAATTTTCAACTATTTGGTAGAAGAGAACAAAATGCAGAAAAAATAGAAAGAACAAATACAAAATATCATTTTTATTGATTAAAATTGTCGGGTTACTTCCATAAAATTGGCGTATTCAATGATATTTGTATATTTGAAATTAAAACACCAATAAATTGGCGTATTCAATGATATTTGGATATTTGAAATTAAACCACTTTACAGAAGGTAAAGGATTTGTTTATTTTAGACAATTTAATTTCCAAGGTGGTTTAGTGATAGACATATGACTTTAGTGAATTTTGTGGGAATTATGTTTTCAATTTCAATTAATTTACTTTGTAGGTTCTACAAAGAGAATTTTTTTTATGTGAGCAACATGTATTGAAAGACATCAATGAAGCAATGATATGCTCATAGAGAATAATTCTTTTATTCTATTTCTACAAAGTAGAACAAATAGAGTTTGAGCAAACATGTAATAACCATGTCGTCATTGATATTTATGTCAAAGACATTGTAATTTCTTAAAAAAAGTTTGTTGTTGCACGGACAAATTGAGTGATTCCTATTGGTAGTACCAAGACAATCATGTATGTGACCCTATATTCAAATTTATAGGGAGATTCACAAATTCAGAAATCAACTTTAAAACAAGCCAC
The DNA here is from genome assembly GCA_963859935.3 of Lathyrus sativus. NCBI lineage: Eukaryota > Viridiplantae > Streptophyta > Magnoliopsida > Fabales > Fabaceae > Lathyrus > Lathyrus sativus. Next base: position 34,541,718 of record OZ012737.1, on the reverse strand, counting down.
TTTATTCTCATGAATCAAGTTTATAAATTGAAGTCAAACATAGACATGAACATTAAGTGTGTGTGAATCTAATTATACTTTCTAACCATTTTGCAAACGTCTGTTATATTAATCTACGTTCCGCGTAGTTTAATTTGGTGTGTTTGTTTTAATTTTTCAACTGTTTTTGGGTCGCATTTTGATTAACTTGAGCCTTTTAACCCGGGAAAATTTATTTCAAAATTTGATCAAACGTTGTATTTTTCCGAGTCGTTTATTTCGCGCTGATAATTTTGGTGCCTTTTTTTTCGAGCACTTCGATACAAGTCCGATTATTCGTTATTAACCAATTTCTTTTTTATTTTTTAATTGATAATCTTTTCTAATTAATCAATTTTTATTTTAAATAGTTTATTTATCATTTTTCTTATTTTAATGATATTTACTTTTTTTTTTCTTTTTAGTAAGACTTAACGATTATGGGTTATAAAGCCCTTTTTTTCTCTTAATTTTTATAGTAATAGCACCGCATGACACGTAGAAAACCATACACAGGAGCCTACTCTCTTACAAGACACCATCCATCACCTTAATCTTTCATGAAAAATGCATAAAACCAAAACCTTCATCAAAAGCAACACACTGACCTCACACTAATTTCTCATTTCCTCTCACTATTTCACGCGCAAGCTACACACGCTTTCTTTTGGATTCACAATAAAAAGAGAAAAATGAAGACATGGCTTCAGCACATTTCCGCACTACATAATGCTCCACATTTGCGACCCACAACATCACCCAAAAACAACCATACTTCTTCTGCCTTCTAGTTTGAAAAAGAATAAACCATGTAAACTGTTCATCATCTCCATACTCTCTCTTGACCTCACCAAAAGCCACGACACCTAAAACCACCTGCTTTTTTATTTTTTACCGACTTCCTCCATCCATACATAGACAACCGACAGACATTAAAACACAACACAAAACTATAGACTTGCTCTCACTTTCATCTTCTTTCTTCCATTACAATAACTTCTTCATTTCAACTCATACAAAACATCGTGCCTCCTTGTTCTTCATCACCTACCCTCTTGCTACTTATAACCTTTATCATCCTTTTCACATCACAATATCACCCACCACTCTCACACGTCGAAGAACACAACATATCACGGGGAAATAGTTGCGAACCACAGTTCATCCATCGACGTCACCACTGAACCACACACAAAAGATTACATTTAATATAATAAAACAAAAAATTAATGTTGAGAGTGGGATTTGAACGCACGCCCTTTCGGACCAGAACCTTAATCTGGCGCCTTAGACCAACTCGGCCATCTCAACTTAATGTCAAAATTTTAATTTGATTTAGTGATATATCTAAAACTATTTGGTTAAAAACCAAAATAGAAAGAACGTTAAAAAAGAAAGTGTAGTTGAAAAAAATATAGCAAGAAATGAAATGAAATTTTCAACTATTTGGTAGAAGAGAACAAAATGCAGAAAAAATAGAAAGAACAAATACAAAATATCATTTTTATTGATTAAAATTGTCGGGTTACTTCCATAAAATTGGCGTATTCAATGATATTTGTATATTTGAAATTAAAACACCAATAAATTGGCGTATTCAATGATATTTGGATATTTGAAATTAAACCACTTTACAGAAGGTAAAGGATTTGTTTATTTTAGACAATTTAATTTCCAAGGTGGTTTAGTGATAGACATATGACTTTAGTGAATTTTGTGGGAATTATGTTTTCAATTTCAATTAATTTACTTTGTAGGTTCTACAAAGAGAATTTTTTTGATGTGAGCAACATGTATTGAAAGACATCAATGAAGCAATGATATGCTCATAGAGAATAATTCTTTTATTCTATTTCTACAAAGTAGAACAAATAGAGTTTGAGCAAACATGTAATAACCATGTCGTCATTGATATTTATGTCAAAGACATTGTAATTTCTTAAAAAAAGTTTGTTGTTGCACGGACAAATTGAGTGATTCCTATTGGTAGTACCAAGACAATCATGTATGTGACCCCATATTCAAATTTATAGGGAGATTCACAAATTCAGAAATCAACTTTAAAACAAGCCACTTTATTCTCATGAATCAAGTTTATAAATTGAAGTCAAACATAGACATGAACATTAAGTGTGTGTGAATCTAATTATACTTTCTAACCATTTTGCAAACGTCTGTTATATTAGTCTACGTTCCGCGTAGTTTAATTTGGTGTGTTTATTTTAATTTTTCAACTGTTTTTGGGTCGCATTTTGATTAACTTGAGCCTTTTAACCCGGGAAAATTTATTTCAAAATTTGATCAAACGTTGTATTTTTCCGAGTCGTTTATTTCGCGCTGATAATTTTGGTGCCTTTTTTTTCCGAGCACTTCGATACAAGTCCGATTATTCGTTATTAACCAATTTCTTTTTATTTTTTAATTGATAATCTTTTCTAATTAATCAATTTTTATTTTAAATAGTTTATTTATCATTTTTCTTATTTTAATGATATTTACTTTTGTTTTTTTTTCTTTTTAGTAAAACTTAACGATTATGGGTTATAAAGCCCTTTTTTTCTCTTAATTTTTATAGTAATAGCACCGCATGACACGTAGAAAACCATACACAGGCGCCTACTCTCTTACAAGACACCATCCATCACCTTAATCTTTCATGAAAAATGCATAAAACCAAAACCTTCATCAAAAGCAACACACTGACCTCACACTAATTTCTCATTTCCTCTCACTATTTCACGCGCAAGCTACACACACTTTCTTTTGGATTCACAACAAAAAGAGAAAAATGAAGACATGGCTTCAGCACATTTCCGCACTACATAATGCTCCACATTTGCGACCCACAACATCACCCAAAAACAACCATACTTCTTCTGCCTTCTAGTTTGAAAAAGAATAAACCATGTAAACTGTTCATCATCTCCATACTCTCTCTTGACCTCACCAAAAGCCACGACACCTAAAACCACCTGCTTTTTTATTTTTTTCCGACTTCCTCCATCCATACATAGACAACCGACAGACATTAAAACACAACACAAAACTATAGACTTGCTCTCACTTTCATCTTCTTTCTTCCATTACAATAACTTCTTCATTTCAACTCATAAAAAACATCGTGCCTCCTTGTTCTTCATCACCTACCCTCTTGCTACTTATAACCTTTATCATTCTTTTCACATCACAATATCACCCACCACTCTCACACGTCGAAGAACACAACATATCACGGGGAAATAGTTGCGAACCACAGTTCATCCATCGACGTCACCACTGAACCACACACAAAAGATTACATTTAATATAATAAAACAAAAAATTAATGTTGAGAGTGGGATTTGAACCCACGCCCTTTCGGACCAGAACCTTAATCTGGCGCCTTAGACCAACTCGGCCATCTCAACTTAATGTCAAAATTTTAATTTGATTTAGTGATATATCTAAAACTATTTGGTTAAAAACCAAAATAGAAAGAACGTTAAAAAAGAAAGTGTAGTTGAAAAAAATATAGCAAGAAATGAAATGAAAATTTCAACTATTTGGTAGAAGAGAACAAAATGCAGAAAAAATAGAAAGAACAAATACAAAATATCATTTTTATTGATTAAAATTGTCGGGTTACTTCCATAAAATTGGCGTATTCAATGATATTTGTATATTTGAAATTAAAACACCAATAAATTGGCGTATTCAATGATATTTTGATATTTGAAATTATACCACTTTACAGAAGGTAAAGGATTTGTTTATTTTAGACAATTTAATTTCCAAGGTGGTTTAGTGATAGACATATGACTTTAGTGAATTTTGTGGGAATTATGTTTTCAATTTCAATTAATTTACTTTGTAGGTTCTACAAAGAGAATTTTTTTGATGTGAGCAACATGTATTGAAAGACATCAATGAAGCAATGATATGCTCATAGAGAATAATTCTTTTATTCTATTTCTACAAAGTAGAACAAATAGAGTTTGAGCAAACATGTAATAACCATGTCGTCATTGATATTTATGTCAAAGACATTGTAATTTCTTAAAAAAAGTTTGTTGTTGCACGGACAAATTGAGTGATTCCTATTGGTAGTACCAAGACAATCATGTATGTGACCCTATATTCAAATTTATAGGGAGATTCACAAATTCAGAAATCAACTTTAAAACAAGCCACTTTATTCTCATGAATCAAGTTTATAAATTGAAGTCAAACATAGACATGAACATTAAGTGTGTGTGAATCTAATTATACTTTCTAACCATTTTGCAAACGTCTGTTATATTAATCTACGTTCCGCGTAGTTTAATTTGGTGTGTTTGTTTTAATTTTTCAACTGTTTTTGGGTCGCATTTTGATTAACTTGAGCCTTTTAACCCGGGAAAATTTATTTCAAAATTTGATCAAACGTTGTATTTTTCCGAGTCGTTTATTTCGCGCTGATAATTTTGGTGCCTTTTTTTTCGAGCACTTCGATACAAGTCCGATTATTCGTTATTAACAAATTTCTTTTTATTTTTTAATTGATAATCTTTTCTAATTAATCAATTTTTATTTTAAATAGTTTATTTATCATTTTTCTTATTTTAATGATATTTACTTTTTTTTTCTTTTTAGTAAAACTTAACGATTATGGGTTATAAAGCCCTTTTTTTCTCTTAATTTTTATAGTAATAGCACCGCATGACACGTAGAAAACCATACACAGGCGCCTACTCTCTTACAAGACACCATCCATCACCTTAATCTTTCATGAAAAATGCATAAAACCAAAACCTTCATCAAAAGCAACACACTGGCCTCACACTAATTTCTCATTTCCTCTCACTATTTCACGCGCAAGCTACACACGCTTTCTTTTGGATTCACAATAAAAAGAGAAAAATGAAGACATGGCTTCAGCACATTTCCGCACTACATAATGCTCCACATTTGCGACCCACAACATCACCCAAAAACAACCATACTTCTTCAGCCTTCTAGTTTGAAAAAGAATAAACCATGTAAACTGTTCATCATCTCCATACTCTCTCTTGACCTCACCAAAAGCCATGACACCTAAAACCACCTGCTTTTTTATTTTTTTCCGACTTCCTCCATCCATACATAGACAACCGACAGACATTAAAACACAACACAAAACTATAGACTTGCTCTCACTTTCATCTTCTTTCTTCCATTACAATAACTTCTTCATTTCAACTCATACAAAACATCGTGCCTCCTTGTTCTTCATCACCTACCCTCTTGCTACTTATAACCTTTATCATCCTTTTCACATCACAATATCACCCACCACTCTCACACGTCGAAGAACACAACATATCACGGGGAAATAGTTGCGAACCACAGTTCATCGATCGGTGAACCACACACAAAAGATTACATTTAATATAATAAAATAAAAAATTAATGTTGAGAGTGGAATTTAAACCCACGCCCTTTCGGACCAGAACCTTAATCTGGCGCCTTATACCAACTCGACCATCTCAACTTAATGTCAAAATTTTAATTTGATTTAGTGATATATCTAAAACGATTTGGTTAAAAACCAAAATAGAAAGAACGTTAAAAAAGAAAGTGTAGTTGAAAAAAATATAGCAAGAAATGAAATGAAATTTTCAACTATTTGGTAGAAGAGAACAAAATGCAGAAAAAATAGAAAGAACAAATTCAAAATATCATTTTTATTGATTAAAATTGTCGGGTTACTTCCATAAAATTGGCGTATTCAATGATATTTGTATATTTGAAATTAAAACACCAATAAATTGGCGTATTCAATGATATTTGGATATTTGAAATTAAACCACTTTACAGAAGGTAAAGGATTTGTTTATTTTAGACAATTTAATTTCCAAGGTGGTTTAGTGACAGACATATGACTTTAGTGAATTTTGTTGGAATTATGTTTTCAATTTCAATTAATTTAATTTGTAGGTTCTACAAAGAGAATTTTTTTGATGTGAGCAACATGTATTGAAAGACATCAATGAAGCAATGATATGCTCATAGAAAATAATTCTTTTATTCTATTTCTACAAAGTAGAACAAATAGAGTTTGAGCAAACATGTAATAACCATGTCGTCATTGATATTTATGTCAAAGACATTGTAATTTCTTAAAAAAAGTTTGTTGTTGCATGGACAAATTGAGTGATTCCTATTGGTAGTACCAAGACAATCATGTATGTGACCCTATATTCAAATTTATAGGGAGATTCACAAATTCATAAATCAACTTTAAAACAAGCCACTTTATTCTCATGAATCAAGTTTATAAATTGAAGTCAAACATACACATGAACATTTAGTGTGTGTGTGAATCTAATTATACTTTCTAACCATTTTACAAACGTCTGTTATATTAATCTATGTTCCGCGTAGTTTAATTTGGTATGTTTGTTTTAATTTTTCAACTGTTTTTGGGTCGCATTTTGATTAACTTGAGCCTTTTAACCAGGGAAAATTTATTTCAAAATTTGATCAAACGTTGTATTTTTCCGAGTCGTTTATTTCGCGCTGATAATTTTGGTGCATTTTTGTTCGAGCACTTCGATACCAGTCCAATTATTCGTTATTAACCAATTTCTTTTTGTTTTTTAATTAATAATCTTTTCTAATTAATCAATTTTTATTTTAAATAGTTTATTTATCATTTTTCTTATTTTAATGATATTTACTTTTGTTTTTTTTTCTTTTTAGTAAAACTTAACGATTATGGGTTATAAAGCCCTTTTTTTCTCTTCATTTTTATACTAATTTCTCATTTTCCTCTCACTATTTCACGCGCAAGTTACACACGCTTTTTTTGGATTCACAACAAAAAGAGAAAAAAAGAAGACATAGCTTCAGCACATTTCCGCACTACATAATGCTCCACATTTGCGACCCACAACATCACCCAAAAACAACCATACTTCTTCTGCTTTCTAGTTTGAAAAATAATAAACCATGTAAACTATTCATCATCTCCATACGCTCTCTTGACCTCACTAAAAGCCACGAACCCTAAAACCACCTGCTATTATTTTTTTCCGACTTCCTCCATCCATACATACACAACCGACAGACATTAAAACACAACACAAAACTATAGACTTGCTCTCACTTTCATCTTCTTTCTTCCATTGCAATAACTTCATCATTTCAACTCATACAAAACATCGTGCCTCCTTGTTTTTCATCACCTACCCTCTTGCTAATTATAACCTTTATCATCCTTTTCACATCACAATATCACCCACCACTCTCACACGTCGAAGAACACAAAATATCACAGGGAAATAGTTGCGAACCACAGTTCATCCATCAACGTCACCACTGAACCACACACAAAAGAAAAAATTAATGTTGAGAGTGGGATTTGAACCCACGCCCTTTCGGACCAGAACCTTAATCTGGCGCCTTAGACCAACTCGGCCATCTCAACTTAATGTCAAAATTTTAAATTGATTTAGTGATATATCTAAAACGATTTGGTTAAAAACCAAAATAGAAAGAACGTTAAAAAAGAAAGTGTAGTTGAAAAAAATATAGCAAGAAATGAAATGAAATTTTCAACTATTTGGTAGAAGAGAACAAAATGTAGAAAAAATAGAAAGAACAAATACAAAATATCATTTTTATTGATTAAAATTGTCGGGTTACTTCCATAAAATTGGCGTATTCAATGATATTTGTATATTTGAAATTAAAACACCCATAAATTGGCGTATTCAATGATATTTGGATATTTGAAATTAAACCACTTTACAGAAGGTAAAGGATTTGTTTATTTTAGACAATTTAATTTCCAAGGTGGTTTAGTGACAGACATATGACTTTAGTGAATTTTGTTGGAATTATGTTTTCAATTTCAATTAATTTAATTTGTAGGTTCTACAAAGAGAATTTTTTTGATGTGAGCAACATGTATTGAAAGACATCAATGAAGCAATGATATGCTCATAGAGAATAATTCTTTTATTCTATTTCTACAAAGTAGAACAAATAGAGTTTGAGCAAACATGTAATAACCATGTCGTCATTGATATTTATGTCAAAGACATTGTAATTTCTTAAAAAAAGTTTGTTGTTGCATGGACAAATTGAGTGATTCCTATTGGTAGTACCAAGACAATCATGTATGTGACCCTATATTCAAATTTATAGGGAGATTCACAAATTCATAAATCAATTTTAAAACAAGCCACTTTATTCTCATGAATCAAGTTTATAAATTGAAGTCAAACATACACATGAACATTAAGTGTGTGTGTGTGAATCTAATTATACTTTCTAACCATTTTACAAACGTCTGTTATATTAATCTATGTTCCGCGTAGTTTAATTTGGTATGTTTGTTTTAATTTTTCAACTGTTTTTGGGTCGCATTTTGATTAACTTGAGCCTTTTAACCAGGGAAAATTTATTTCAAAATTTGATCAAACGTTGTATTTTTCCGAGTCGTTTATTTCGCGTTGATAATTTTGGTGCATTTTTTTTCGAGCACTTCGATACCAGTCCAATTATTCGTTATTAACCAATTTCTTTTTGTTTTTTAATTAATAATCTTTTCTAATTAATCAATTTTTATTTTAAATAGTTTATTTATCATTTCTCTTATTTTAATGATATTTACTTTTGTTTTTTTTTCTTTTTAGTAAAACTTAACGATTATGGGTTATAAAGCCCTTTTTTTCTCTTCATTTTTATACTAATTTCTCATTTTCCTCTCACTATTTCACGCGCAAGCTACGCACGCTTTTTTTGGATTCACAACAAAAAGAGAAAAAAAGAAGACATAGCTTCAGCACATTTCCGCACTACATAATGCTCCACATTTGCGACCCACAACATCACCCAAAAACAACCATACTTCTTCTGCTTTCTAGTTTGAAAAAGAATAAACCATGTAAAGTATTCATCATCTCCATACGCTCTCTTGACCTCACCAAAAGCCACGACACCTAAAACCACCTGCTATTATTTTTTTCCGACTTCCTCCATCCATACATACACAACCGACAGACATTAAAACACAACACAAAACTATAGACTTGCTCTCACTTTCATCTTCTTTCTTCCATTGCAATAACTTCTTCATTTCAACTCATACAAAACATCGTGCCTCCTTGTTCTTCATCACCTACCCTCTTGCTACTTATAACCTTTATCATCCTTTTCACATCACAATATCACCCACCACTCTCACACGTCGAAGAACACAACATATCACAGGGAAATAATCATCCTTTTCACATCACAATATCACCCACCACTCTCACACGTCGAAGAACACAACATATCACAGGGAAATAGTTGCGAACCACAGTTCATCCATCAACATCACCACTGAACCACACACAAAAGAAAAAATTAATATTGAGAGTGGGATTTGAACCCACGCCCTTTCGGACCAGAACCTTAATCTGGCGCCTTAGACCAACTCGGCCATCTCAACTTAATGTCAAAATTTTAATTTGATTTAGTGATATATATAAAACTATTTGGTTAAAAACCAAAATAGAAAGAACGTTAAAAAAGAAAGTGTAGTTGAAAAAAATATAGCAAGAAATGAAAAGAAATTTTCAACTATTTGGTAGAAGAGAACAAAATGCAGAAAAAATAGAAAGAACAAATACAAAATATCATTTTTATTAATTAAAATTGTCGGGTTACTTCCATAAAATTGGCATATTCAATGATATTTGTATATTTGAAATTAAAACACCAATAAATTGGCGTATTCAATGATATTTGGATATTTGAAATTAAACCACTTTACATAAGGTAAAGGATTTGTTTATTTTAGACAATTTAATTTCCAAGGTGGTTTATGTTTAATATAATTCATTGTGTAAACATATTAGATTTGATATCATATGATTAGATTTGATATCATATGATTAATTTGATATGATATGATTAGATATCATATGATTAGATTTGATTTCATATGATTAGATTTGATATCATATGATTAGATTTGATTTAGAATATTTTGGGCCTTTTATGTTTTGGGCTAGTGTAAACCTAAAACAATAAATAGGGTGCCTTGCTTTGTATTCTGCATCACAACAGAACAGATTTCACAGTTGCAGTTAGCAAGTTAAAGTTCAATAAGAAATCCCACAGTTGTGGGTAACACATTCTCTCCAAATACTTCTTCTCTCATTCTTCTCTTTCTTGTTTGTTATTCTTCTTTTCTTTTGTTGTTCTTGATAAATACTTGTTATTACCATCATTATCATATTGTGGGTTTGTTCATCAATCTTGAGATCAAGATTGAAGGGAATTCTTCATAGGGTGTGAGGTGAGTTTCCAACATCTGGTATCTAAAGCTCCAGTTAAGAGATTCAAGGAAGGAAGATAGTGATGGCGATGAACTATCCAAACGGCAACTTTCCGGCAACCCTGCCAATTCTCAAGAAAGACAATTATGAGAATTGGTGCAAGTAGGTTAAGGTGATCTTCTGTTATCAAGATCTTTGGGATCTTGTGAAGGACGGAGTAACATCGCTGGTGGAGAACGCAACGGAGGCAGAAAAGGCTGCGCACAAAGAATTGAAGAAGAAGGATTATAAAGCACTCTTTATAATTCATCAGTGTGTTGATCCTGATAACTTTGAAAAGGTTAGTGATGTTGATTCAGTAAAAGAAGCATGGGAGATTCTTGAAAAGTCGTTTGGAGGCGCAGAGAAGGTGAAAGAGGTGAGTTTACAAACTCACAAGAGAACTTATGAGTTGCTTCAGATGGAAGACAACGAAAGCATTACAGATTTCTTCACCAGAGTTACAAGGTTGGTGAATCAAATCAAAGTATGTGGAGAAACGCCAACGACGAAAGCAGTTGTCTCAAAGATTTTAAGATCGTTGGCTCCAAAATTCGACCACGTGGTAGTTGCCATAGAAGAGTCGAAAGATCTGTCAGTGTTGACGAAGGAAGAGCTTCAAAGGACTCTTGAGTCTCATGAACAGAGGATGGCTGAGAGAGCTGCAGGAAAGTCGAAAGATATGGCTTTGCAGGCACGGACGGAAAAGGAGAGAAAAGACAAAGGTAGCTGGAATGGAAACAAAGGAGGAAACCAGTCGAATCAAAAGAAACCTAGGAACCAAGGCAACCAAAGAGGTGGTGCTGCAGGAAGAGGTGGTGGCCGAAAGACAGACAAAAGCCACATTCAATGTTTCAATTGCCAGAAGTATGGTCATTATGCTAGTGATTATCCAGAAAGGAAGAGAAATCAAGAGACTGATGCAAAGCTGGCGAAACATGAAGAAGAAGAAACGTTGCTAATGGTTACAACAAAAGATGAAGAAAGATTCCAAGATCAGTGGTACTTGGACTCAGGATGCTCATCACACATGACTGGAAGGAAATATTGGTTTGTCAACATGAAGCCCTCGTCGAAGAACACAGTGAAGTTTGCAAATGACAACACTCTAGCAGCTGAAGGTGTTGGTGATGTTCTGATTATGAGGAAAGATTGCAAAAGGTCAACAATTTCCAATGTGTTGTACATACCAGGCATGAAGAGTAATTTGCTCAGTATAGGGCAGCTTGTCGAAAAGAACTACAAGGTAGTTGTCGAAGACAAGATGATGAGAGTTCTCGACGGAAGTGGTAGATTAATCTTGAAGGCTCCAATGTCTCAGAATAGGACCTTCAAGATTGGACTCAATGTGATGGAGCATAAGTGTCTAGCAACTGCAGCCAACAGAGATGAGTGGTTATGGCATTTTCAACTAGGTCATCTCAACTTTAATGACATCAGAGAACTGAAGAAAAGAAATATGGTTTCAGGATTACCAGAAATCGACATTCCAAGTGAAGTCTGTGAGGAGTGTGTTCAGTCGAAACAACACAAGAATAGCTTCAGCAAGGATGCAGGAAGGAAGTCGAAGGCAATACTTGAAGTCATATACTCTGATGTATGTGGTCCAATCCAGGTGGATTCAATTGGTGGCAATAGATACTTTGTCACGTTTATAGATGATTACATTCGAAAGTCATGGACTTACCTCATCAAGAAGAAAATTGATGTGATTGAGGTATTTTCCATATTCAAGTCCATGGTCGAAAGACAGAGTGGTCTAAAGCTGAAAATTCTGAGGACTGATGGTGGTGGAGAGTATGTGTCAAAAGAGTTCGATACACTATGTGTAAAAGAAGGGATTGTACATGAGGTGGTGCCACCCTACACTCCACAGCAAAATGGGATTGCAGAATGCAAGAACATAACCATCATGAATATGGTGAGAAGTATGTTGAATGGAAAGCATCTACCCAAAGAATTATGGGGAGAAGCAGTTTCGACATCAACATATATATTGAACAGATGTCCGACGAAGAAGCTTGAAGGAATCACACCAGAAGAATGTTGGTCTGGTGTCAAGCCTAGTCTCAATCACTTAAAGGTTTTTGGATCTATAGCACATAGACATGTGCCAGATCAGTTGAGAAGGAAGCTTGATGATAAGTCGAATCAGATGATCTTGATAGGATATCATTCGACAGGAGGTTACAAGCTGTTCGACCCAGTGAATAAGCAAGTAGTGATCAGCAGGGACGTGATCATAGATGAGCTTAAAGAATGGGATTGGACCGAGAATGCCAAGAAGGATTCAGTGAGAATATCCTGTGACGAACCAGCCACTGAAGTCGAAATAGAAGTTCGACAGGAACCAGTTGCAGATGAAGCAGGTTCAAGCAGACCTCGACGAACAAGACACATGCCTGCAAGGTTGCAAGAATGTGTAATCACATCAGATGATGTAGTCGATGAAGAGGGTGAGCTGGTAAATTATGCTTTCTACGCAGATGTCGAACCAGTCAATGCAACTGAGGCATTGAAAGATTCGAAGTGGGTGAAAGCAATGATTGAAGAGTTAGAGTCCATCGAAGTCAATGATACCTGGTCACTTGTCGAATTTCCGCAAGGCAAGAAGGCAATTGATGTGAGGTGGGTTTACAAGGTGAAGGTAAATCCTAAAGGAGAAGTAACTTGACACAAAGCGAGACTTGTGGCGAAAGGATTTCTTCAGAAGGAAGGAAACGACTTCGATGAAGTATTCGCACCTGTTGCTAGAATCGAAACAATTAGGTTGGTTGTTGGTCTAGCAAATATGAACAACTGGCACACATGTCAGATGGACGTGAAGTGGGCCATGATGAATGCAGACAGTTTAGACACAATGAATTAGGTGGTGTGTTAAATATAATTCATTGTGTAAACAGATTAGATTTGATATCATATGATTAGATTTGATATCATGTGATTAATTTGATATGATATGATTAGATATCATATGATTAGATTTGATTTCATATGATTAGATTTGATATCATATGATTAGATTTGATTTAGAATATTTTGGGCCTTTTATGTTTTGGGCTAGTGTAAACCTAAAACTATAAATAAGGTGTCTTGCTTTGTATTCTACATCACAACAGAACAGATTTCACAGTTGCAGTTAGCAAGTGAAAGTTCAATAAGAAATCCCACAGTTGTGGGTAACACATTCTCTCCAAATACTTCTTCTCTCATTCTTCTCTTTCTTGTTTGTTATTCTTCATCTCTTTTGTTGTTCTTGATAATTACTTGTTATTACCATCATTATCATATGGTGGGTTTGTTCATCAATCTTGAGATCAAGATTGAAGGGAATTCTTCATAGGGTGTGAGGTGAATTTCCAACATCTGGTATCTAGAGCTCCGGTTAAGAGGTTCAAGGAAGGAAGATAGTGATGGCGATGAACTATCCAAACGGTAACTTTCCGGCGACCCTGCCAATTCTCAAGAAAGACAATTATGAGAATTGGTGCAAGCAGGTTAAGGTGATCTTCTGTTAACAAGATCTTTGGGATCTTGTGAAGGACGGAGTAACATCGCTGGTGGAGAACGCAACGGAGGCAGAAAAGGCTGCGCACAAAGAATTGAAGAAGAAGGATTATAAAGCACTCTTTATAATTCATCAGTGTGTTGATCATGATAACTTTGAAAAGGTTAGTGATGTTAATTCAGTAAAAGAAGCATGGGAGATTCTTGAAAAGTCGTTTGGAGGCGCAGAGAAGGTGAAAGAGGTGAGGTTACAAACTCACAAGAGAACCTATGAGTTGCTTCAGATGGAAGACAATGAAAGCATTACAGATTTCTTAACCAGAGTTACAAGGTTGGTGAATCAAATCAAAGTATGTGGAGAAACGCTAACGACGAAAGCAGTTGTCTCAAAGATTTTAAGATCGTTGGCTCCAAAATTCGACCACGTGGTAGTTGCCATAGAAGAGTCGAAAGATCTGTCAGTGTTGACGAAGGAAGAGCTTCGAAGGACTCTTGAGTCTCATGAACAGAGGATGGCTGAGAGAGCTGCAGGAAAGTCGAAAGATATGGCTTTGCAGGCACAGACAGAAAAGGAGAGAAAAGGCAAAGGTAGCTGGAATGGCAACAAAGGAGGAAACCAGTCGAATCAAAAGAAAACTTGGAACTAAGGCAACCAAAGAGGTGGTGCTGCAGGAAGAGGTGGTGGTCGAAAGACAGACAAAAGCCACATTCAATGTTTCAATTGTCAGAAGTATGGTCATTATGCTAGTGATTATCCAGAAAGGAAGAGAAATCAAGAGACTGATGCAAAGCTGGTGAAACATGAAGAAAAAGAAACATTGCTAATGGTTACAACAAAAGATGAAGAAAGATTCCAAGATCAGTGGTACTTGGACTCAGGATGCTCATCACACATGACTGGAAGGAAAGATTGGTTTGTCAACATGAAGCCCTCGTCGAAGAACACAGTGAAGTTTGCAAATGACAACACTCTAGCAACTGAAGGTGTTGGTGATGTTCTGATTATGAGGAAAGATGGCAAAAGGTCAACAATTTCCAATGTGTTATACATACCAGGCATGAAGAGTAATTTGCTCAGTATAGGGCAGCTTGACGAAAAGAACTACAAGGTAGTTGTCGAAGACAAGATGATGAGAGTTCTCGACGGAAGTGGTAGATTAATCTTGAAGGCTCTAATGTCTCAGAATAGGACCTTCAAGATTGGACTCAATGTGATGGAGCATAAGTGTCTAGCAACTGCAGCCAGCAGAGATGAGTGGTTATGGCATTTTCGACTAGGTCATCTCAACTTTAATGACATCAGAGAACTGAAGAAAAGAAATATGGTTTCAGGATTACCAAAAATCGACATTCCAAGTGAAGTCTGTGAGGAGTGTGTTCAGTCGAAACAACACAAGAATAGCTTCAGCAAGGATGCAGGAAGGAAGTCGAAGGCAATACTTGAAGTCATATACTCTGATGTATGTGGTCCAATCCAGGTGGATTCGATTGGTGGCAATAGATACTTTGTCACGTTTATAGATGATTACAGTCGAAAGCCGTGGACTTACCTCATCAAGAAGAAAAGTGATGTGATTGAGGTATTTTCCATATATAAGTCCATGGTCGAAAGACAGAGTGGTCTAAAGCTGAAAATTCTGAGGACTGATGGTGGTGGAGAGTATGTGTCGAAAGAGTTCGATACACTATGTGTAAAAGAAGGAATTGTACATGAGGTGGTGCCACCCTACACTCCACAGCAAAATGGGATTGCAGAATGCAAGAACAGAACCATCATGAATATGGTGAGAAGTATGTTGAATGGAAAGCATCTACCCAAAGAATTATGGGGAGAAGCAGTTTCGACATCAACATATATATTGAACAGATGTCCGACGAAGAAGCTTGAAGGAATCACACTAGAAGAATGTTGGTCTGGTGTCAAGCCTAGTCTCAGTCACTTAAAGGTGTTTGGATCTATAGCACATAGGCATGTGCCAGATCAGTTGAGAAGGAAGCTTGATGATAAGTCGAATCAGATGATCTTGATAGGATATCATTCGACAGGAGGTTACAAGCTGTTCGACCCAGTGAATAAGCAAGTAGTGATCAGCAGGGACGTGATCATAGATGAGCTTAAAGAATGGGATTGGACCGAGAATGCCAAGAAGGATTCAGTGAGAATATCCTGTGAAGAACCAGCCACTGAAGTCAAAATAGAAGTTCGACAGGAACCAGTTGCAGATGAAGCAGGTTCAAGCAAACCTCGACGAACAAGACACATGCCTGCAAGGTTGCAAGAATGTGTAATCACATCAGATGATGTAGTCGATGAAGAGGGTGAGCTGGTACATTATGCTTTCTACGCAGATGTCGAACCAGTCAATGCAGCTGAGGCATTGAAAGATTCGAAGTGGGTGAAAGCAATGATTGAAGAGTTAGAGTCCATCGAAGTCAATGATACCTGGTCACTTGTCGAATTTCCGCAAGGCAAGAAGGCAATTGATGTGAGGTGGGTTTACAAGGTGAAGGTAAATCCTAAAGGAGAAGTAACTCGACACAAAGCGAGACTTGTGGCGAAAGGATTTCTTCAGAAGGAAGGAATCGACTTCGATGAAGTATTCACACCTGTTGCTAGAATCGAAACAATTAGGTTGGTTGTTGGTCTAGCAAATATGAACAACTGGCAGAAATGTCAGATGGACGTGAAGTGGGCCATGATGAATGTAGACAGTTTTGACACAATGAATTAGGTGGTGTGTTAAATATAATTCATTGTGTAAACAGATTAGATTTGATATCATATGATTAGATTTGATATCATGTGATTAATTTGAAATGATATGATTAGATATCATATGATTAGATTTGATTTCATATGATTAGATTTGATATCATATGATTAGATTTGATTTAGAATAATCCTCATCACACATCATTTCATCATATAATCCATCAAACTAATCATTATCGCACACAATATTATCATATCTCATCACAATAATCATCATCGTACAACATATCCTCATATCTTATCATCATAATCACCATACGTCATATTATCATAATTCGTCATATTAATCACCATACGTCATATTATCATAATATTAACTCATAATATTATTTCCTATTCTCTCATATCATTTCATCAAATCATACTCACGGTAATCCTCATACTATCGCCTATTAATCACACAACCTCACCGTCATACTCATGTTATCATATAGCTCGTCAATTCATAGTAATTTCATCAAGTTAATTCAATCAATACATCATGGAAATCATCTTAACATCATGTAGATCTCACGTAAAACCCATCGTCATAATCACAGCAACCCATCACAGAATCAAAACATCAAGACATCATTGAACCAGAACATGATTCATTACTAAAACATATACACAATTGACTTCTCAAACATAATTAGATATAAAAATATTGGGAAAAAAATTCCATTATCTATCTTATGTTATATCTCTGTTCATTAGCTTTCCAATGCTTCGAACGGGGGTCAAAACGGACTTACGGATCCAAAGTTACGTCCAAAACAATTTCGACCGAAAACATGAACAGTCGTGACGGACAGAAAGACGCTGTTATGTTCCGGAACTGCTTTTTACTCAATTATTCTTACGAATCACTCACTCAACGTACCCAAAACATCACTAAAACATTCCTAAGGTTATACGGCAATAACAGCACAACTTCTATGGTTTATTAGGCTCATTTGACAACATTTGCAACGCCTAAAACACTATTTCCTGCAACTACTCTGAGTACTTCAGAGTTACTCACATATGAAAATTCTTATTCCTACAGGGTCAAACATATCACAATCCAAGATTTTGGCCACGAAGGCAAAAATTATTATTTTTCATCTCTACACGCAAAAGGTCAAGAATACTAACCACTAACCTCCAGGGTCTACCGTCAATTTCCTTACAATTGCTCCAAAGGCATCATAATTTCAAATATCAAATATTCTTCTATCCCATATGGGCAGACATATAAAGATTTTAGGTTTTGGCCACAAAGGCCTAAGGTTTCCTTTCTCATATCAATATTCAGTGTTACATACCATTAACCGTAACCTCAAAGCCTTATCACCAATTTCCCTATTTTCCCACAACCAACCCAAAATATCTTAAATCTTAAATCAACCATAAACACACCGAAAATCATACATAGAAAACTATGAAAAGCAATACTCCCCATACCTTAGTCGAATCTGCAGCTTTTCACGATCACTTGGGATTTCTGCTTCCGACCTTTCTTCAGAGCTCTGGCCACAATTCCACGGTCAACACAAAATGAACTTCCTTTTCCTTTCAGAATTCTATTTTGTTAAATCTCACAATTTGGGCTTTTCCCATAATATCCTCACTAACTCCTCCAATCGCCCAAATTGCCCTTATTTCCCTTATTTCAATTTAATTAATAATAATAATAAATTAATATTATATGCTATTAATTAAATAAATACCCAAAAATGCACATTTTCTTAATAATTCACCAACCACCCGAAAATCACCGAAAACGAATATTCTTAATTAAATAATTAATTAAAATACTCCAATTAAATTTGGGGTGTTACAACTCTCCCCCACTTAAAAGAATTTTCGTCCTCGAAAATTACCTCAAGAAAACAGAGTCGAATACGACTCCCTCATCTGATCTCCAAGTTCCCAAATCCAACTTTCTCTAGTTGGTCCTCCCAAAATTACCTCTTCCAAGGCAATCCCCTTACCTTATAGCTGCTTCTCGTTCATCAATCCTAACAGGCAACACTTCAACAGTCAAGTTACCTCCCAGTCGTACATCATCCATCTGAATCAAAGTACTTCCTCAACTTAGACACATAAAACACATCCAACAATTTTCACAAGTGACAACGGTAAAACAGTCTAACATGCCACTTCTCCCCCGCTTCCGCTGCGCCACTCTGATACAGACCACAAAACACGGTGTGAGCTCTCGAGACTCCAAAGCTCGGCCAACACCAGTTACCATCGTAACTCTCAAAACACGTTTTTTTCTTAGATCCCCTTGATCTTCTCAGTTGTCTCTTGCACAATCTCAGGTCCGAGTACAAGACTCTCACCTAACTCATATCAACACAAAGAAGTCCTACACCTCCCACCATACAAATCCTCATACGGTGTCATTTTGATACTAGAATGATAACTGTAATTGCAGGTAAACTCAACCGTCAGCAAATAACTATCCCACGATCCACCTCGATCCAACACACAAGCTCTCAGCAAATCCTCTATAGACTGGATAGTTCTCTCTGTCTGTCCATCCGCCTGCGGATGATAGGCAGAACTCAATCTCAACATGGTACCCAAAGTGTTGGCAAATTCTCCCAAAACCTCGATGAAGATCTCCGATCTTTACCCGACACAACACTCGACGGTATCTCATACAACCTCACAACTTCCTCAATATACATCATAGTTAGCTTCAACATAGAATGATTACTCCTCATTAGTAAGAGATGACCTGAGCTAATCAATCCATCCATCATTCCCAAAGCAAATCATATTCATCTCACAGTCTTCGGCAACCCGACACAAAATCCATAGAAATACTATCCCCTTCCATTCAGAAATATTCACAGTTGCATCAGGTCCAACAGTCTCTGATGTTCAATCTTCGACTTTCCACAAGCCTAACCAGCATACACAACTTCAACCACTTCTCTCTCCATCTATGGCCACTAAACAATTTCCTCAAATTCGGTTACATCTTCATAGCACCAGAACAGATACTCAATCCACTCAAATGTCCTTCCTCAAGAATATTCTCATCCCAACTCAACAATATCTGTGACACAAACTCTATCACGACATCTCATGGTACCATTTCCATAAATCCGCAAATCAACTCTTTGACTTTAATTCATCAAATTCAACCAATCTACTAACTCAAACCAGAGTTCCTGCCTTATCGAATCTCATCAAGAACACCACTAGTAAGCTCTAACATGCTAAGCTTAACTCCATAAGAAGTCTCTTCACAACCCAAACTCAGATCACGAAATTGCTCAATCAGTTCTAACTCTTTTACCATCGTCATCGGTATATGCAAAGAATTCCAAATCAATGCATAAGCTACCACGTTTGCTTCACCCGAATGGTAATTCAATCCAAAACCATAATCCTTCAGGAGTCCCAATTATTTTCTCTGCCTCATATTCAAATCTTCCAAATCAAGCAACTACCTTAAGCTCTTGAGATCACCAAACATTTCAAATCTCAAACTAACCAATTGAATCCTCCAACTCCGGCACAACCACAACAACAACCAATTCTAAATCACTCGTCAGATAATCCATCTTATGTACTTTAAATTGCCTTAAAGCATAACTAAAACTCGTTGATGTTGCACTTAACACCCCTCCCAATCACATCAACAAAGCATCCCAAAACACAACGAATAATTCTGCCGGATTCGGAAAAAATCAACACACGAGCTGTTGACAGCTCCCCCCAAAACTCTCCGAACTTTCTTCACAGCGGCATATCCCTGCTTCCTCTCCAACACTGATAACTCAAGTTCTCGATGCTCAACATGATCCTCTATACTCTTCGAATATATCAAAATATCATCGGTTAACACAACCACTGACACGCTCAATTAAGTATATAAAAAATCTCATGCCAAACGGACACTCAACTTGCGAGTTATGGCGGGAACACGAACCGCACTTTCTACACTTACTACAAAATCCAAACATATTCCATCAATAAATAACTTAATTCCATGCCACTACTTCACCATCACATAGAGCATTATAATAGCTTTCCAATGCTTTGAACCGTGCGCCATTCCAAGTTACGGTTCTCCTGCTATGAAAAAAATACGAAAATAACATTCTTCTGCCCAGGACCTTTCGCTAAGCGAACGCTCGGCGAACATGACAGTCCAAATTCTATTTTCGACCATTGAATGACTTCCGTATCTCCGATTTCAATTCCGTAAAAAGCTGCAACCTCAGAATTCAACGTACAACATCAATTTCACACTTAGGAAGCCATCCAACACATTTTCAACTTCGAAATATTTTAAACCTCAAGTACACCAATATTGCATTCCACGCCCGACCTCTTCTCACAATCACCAGAAATCATTGTCCACCATGTACTCGACCTCACCATCTGCTGCCTTAGCACACACACCAGACACAATTCTCAAAACTACTCAATCAATTTAATTCCTCGACCATTCAAACAGACATATAATATAGAGCTCTCAATAGCAGACTAGTTTCCGTAACATAGCCAATCACAACTCCACTTCACATTCCGACGGTAAATCACTTATCTCATCAGGAAAAACTCCGGACAATAACAATTAATTGGCAAACCACCAACTTCCCCACTTTCATTAACACTCAAAGTTTCCATAAAAAAAAACATCTCATTACCTTCTCGCACCGACTCATCAAAGCAATTCTTAAGCACTTAGCTTAACTCAAAACAAATCACTGCACACACCATTCAAGCTTGCAAGACACGTCTATCCCATCCAACATAATCCCAACTACTATCAACAAGAGATTAAGGGTGATCAGTTCCTCAATTTGTCAATAGACAGCCGAAAATCATGATGGGGTACAAACCATCTTTACCAAACTATAAGAGCGTTCATCGACACACTGGGCCACAACTCCACATTTGCAGCATCCTGGAGAAGCACTAGCTTCTCCCCCACTTGAAGCATTCCCACTTTTGCAGACAAAGGTTAGAAAACAAACATGTACCGACAGTGTTTTCACACACATGTCGCATACAAGGGAACCAACAACATTAGACAACTTGGCTGGACGGACCGACCTGCTCTGATACCACTAATGTAACACCTTTATTCTACCCCAAAGATATTACGGAAAAATAACACGGATTTCAGAGTAAAATATTAATTTTCATAAAAGCCACAAAGGGCGTACATTTCCCAATGTCTCAGAGTAAGTCAATGCTCCGTAACACACGGGTTTGTTCTCAAAAATACATCAATTTACACAAACAGCGGAACTTAACATATAACTCAATATTAATCCTCACAAGGGAAAGTTAGCAAAATAACTCAAAGGTATATCATTAACTCAAACCCAACCTGATGTTACATATCATAGCAAGACCCTCTAAGTTAACCATCAAGGCTAACTACTTTAAACACTTCAAGATAACTCCTCGACAACGTCCACGACTAAACTGGATCATCTGCATGTTACCCACGTGGAGGTAACATTCAAACAGGCAGGGTGAGTAAAACAGTTCATATTAATCAATGTATGACAATTAGTGCATAAATGACATTTTACTCATAATTATTATTATACACAATCACATTACTCAATTATTCAACACATTGATATCCTTATTCAACACAATCATATTACTCGTATTCAACACATTGATATCCTTAAAGTGCCTCAAAGGCCACAATGTCATAATTTATACACAAAGGCTCATAAATGCAAATGCAACATAGACTCAATGCATGCGGTACCAATCATCACAGCGCGATGGACACTGGGCCATCAACCCTCCATAGATCCCCATCGATAGGAGCACATCAAAATACTTCACATCCACACAGTGGGATTGAAGTAAAAGTAATCGAGGTCTTGAACCGAAGTTCGGATGCACATGAATGCATGATGCACACGTCACAATAAGAATCCTCACAATAACATCACAGGTGCATCATCATTCGTCATGTTCATCATCATCACACAAAACATCACAGTCCATGTCATCACATGGTTCATCACAGTAATCATCATCATCACATAAACGTCACAACATCATGTTATCACATAGTTCATCAAAGTAATCATCATAATACATCATCTCATCATAGCTCATAATAATAATCATCATTATTCGTCACGTCATAACAACACATCATAATAATCCTCATCACACATCGTTTCATCATATAATTCATCAAACTAATCATTATCGCATGCAATGTTATCATATCTCATCACAATAATCATCATCGTACAACATATCCTCATATCTTATCATCATAATCACCATACGTCATATTATCATAATTCGTCATAGAGAATAATGTTTTCAATTATGTTTTCAATTTCAATTAATTTAAATTAATTTATATCGTCATATTATCATATCCTCATAATTCGTCATAATTCGTCATATTATCATATCCTCATATCTTATCATCATTGTTGGAATTATGTTTTCAATTTCAATTAATTTAATTTGTAGGTTCTACAAAGAGAAATTTTTTTGATGTGAGCACCATGTATTGAAAGACATCAATGAAGCAATGATATGCTCATAGAGAATAATTCTTTTATTCTATTTCTACAAAGTAGAACAAATAGAGTTTGAGCAAACATGTAATAACCATGTCGTCATTGATATTTATGTCAAAGACATTGTAATTTCTTTAAAAAAGTTTGTTGTTGCATGGACAAATTGAGTGATTCCTATTGGTAGTACCGAGACAATAATGTATGTGAATCTATATTCAAATTTATAGGGAGATTCACAAATTCAGAAATATTCTACTTTAAAACAAACGACTTTATTCTCATGAATCAAGTTTATAAATTGAAGTCAAACATACACATGAACATTAAGTGTGTGTGTGAATCTAATTATACTTTCTAACCATTTTGCAAACGTCTGTTATATTAATCTACGTTCCGCGTAGTTTAATTTGGTGTGTTTGTTTTAATTTTTCAACTGTTTTTGGGTCACATTTTGATTAACTTGAGCCTTTTAACCACGGAAAATTTATTTCAAAATTTGATCAAATGTTGTATTTTTCCGAGTCGTTTATTTCGCGCTGATAATTTTGGTGCATTTTTTTTCGAGCACTTCGATACCAGTCCGATTATTCGTTATTAACCAATTTCTTTTTGTTTTTTAATTAATAATCTTTTCTAATTAATCAATTTTTATTTTAAATAGTTTATTTATCATTTGTCTTATTTTAATGATATTTACTTTTGTTTTTTTTTCTTTTTAGTAAAACTTAACGATTATGGGTTATAAAGCCCTTTTTTTCTCTTCATTTTTATACTAATAGCACTGCATGACACGTAGAAAACCATACACAGGCGCCTACTCTCTTACAAGACACCATCCATCACCTTAATCTTTCATGAAAAATGCATAAAACCAAAACCTTCATCAAAAGCAACACACTGACCTCACACTAATTTCTCATTTTCCTCTCACTATTTCACGCGCAAGCTAGACACGCTTTTTTTGGATTCACAACAAAAAGAGAAAAAAGAAGACATAGCTTCAGCACATTTCGGCACTACATAATGCTCCAAATTTGCGACCCACAACATCACCCAAAAACAACCATACTTCTTCTGCTTTCTAGTTTGAAAAAGAATAAACCATGTAAACTATTAATCATCTCCATACTCTCTCTTGACCTCACCAAAAGCCACGACACCTAAAACCACCTGCTTTTATTTTCTTCCGACTTCCTCCATCCATACATACACAACCAACAGACATTAAAACACAACAGAAAACTATAGACTTGCTCTCACTTTCATCTTCTTTCTTCCATTACAATAACTTCTTCATTACAACTCATACAAAACATCGTGCCTCCTTGTTCTTCATCACCTACCCTCTTGCTACTTATAACCTTTATAACCACACACAAAAGATTACATTTAATATTATAAAACAAAAAATTAATGTTGAGAGTGGGATTTGAACCCTTTCGGACCAGAACCTTAATCTGGCGCCTTAGACCAACTCGGCCATCTCAACTTAATGTCAAAATTTTAATTTGATTTAGTGATATATCTAAAACTATTTGGTTAAAAACCAAAATAAAAAGAACGTTAAAAAAGAAAGTGTAGTTGAAAAAAATATAGCAAGAAATGAAAAGAAATTTTCAACTATTTGGTAGAAGAGAACAAAATGCAGAAAAAATAGAAAGAACAAATACAAAATATCATTTTTATTGATTAAAATTGTCGGGTTACTTCCATAAAATTGGCGTATTCAATGATATTTGTATATTTGAAATTAAAACACCAATAAATTGACGTATTCAATGATATTTGGATATTTGAAATTAAACCACTTTACAGAAGGTAAAGGATTTGTTTATTTTAGACAATTTAATTTCCAAGGTGGTTTAGTGACAGACATATGACTTTAGTGAATTTTGTTGGAATTATGTTTTCAATTTCAATTAATTTAATTTGTAGGTTCTACAAAGAGAAATTTTTTTGATGTGAGCAACATGTATTGAAAGACATCAATGAAGGAATGATATGCTCATAGAGAATAATTCTTTTATTCTATTTCTACAAAGTAGAACAAATAGAGTTTGAGCAAACATGTAATAACCATGTCGTCATTGATATTTATGTCAAATACATTGTAATTTCTTAAAAAAAGTTTGTTGTTGCATGGACAAATTGAGTGATTCCTATTGGTAGTACCAAGACAATAATGTATGTGACCCTATATTCAAATTTATAGGGAGATTCACAAATTCAGAAATCAACTTTAAAACAAGCGACTTTATTCTCATGAATCAAGTTTATAAATTGAAGTCAAACATACACATGAACATTAAGTGTGTGTGTGAATCTAATTATACTTTCTAACCATTTTAGAAACGTCTGTTATATTAATCTACGTTCCGCGTAGTTTAATTTGGTGTGTTTGTTTTAATTTTTCAACTGTTTTTGGGTCGCATTTTGATTAACTTGAGCCTTTTAACCAGGGAAAATTTATTTCAAAATTTGATCAAACGTTGTATTTTTCCGAGTCGTTTATTTCGCGCTGATAATTTTGCTGCATTTTTTTTCGAGCACTTCGATACCAGTCCGATTATTCGTTATTAACCAATTTCTTTTTGTTTTTTAATTAATAATCTTTTCTAATTAATCAATTTTTATTTTAAATAGTTTATTTATCATTTTTCTTATTTTAATGATATTTACTTATGTTTTTTTTTTCTTTTTAGTAAAACGTAACGATTATGGGTTATAAAGCCCTTTTTTCTCTTCACTTTTATACTAATAGCACTGCATGACACGTAGAAAACCATACACAGGCGCCTACTCTCTTACAAGACACCATCCATCACCTTAATCTTTCATGAAAAATGCATAAAACCAAAACCTTCATCAAAAGCAACACACTGACCTCACACTAATTTCTCATTTTCCTCTCACTATTTCACGCGCAAGCTAGACACGCTTTTTTTGGATTCACAACAAAAAGAGAAAAAAGAAGACATAGCTTCAGCACATTTCCGCACTACATAATGCTCCACATTTGCGACCCACAACATCACCCAAAAACAACCATACTTCTTCTGCTTTCTAGTTTGAAAAAGAATAAACCATGTAAACTATTCATCATCTCCATACTCTCTCTTGACCTCACCAAAAGCCACGACACCTAAAACCACCTGCTTTTATTTTCTTCCGACTTCCTCCATCCATACATACACAACCGACAGACATTAAAAAACAACACAAAACTATAGACTTGCTCTCACTTTCATCTTCTTTCTTCCATTACAATAACTTCTTCATTACAACTCATACAAAACATCGTGCCTCCTTGTTCTTCATCACCTACCCTCTTGCTACTTATAACCTTTATCATCCTTTTCACATCACAATATCACCCACCACTCTCACACGCGTAAGAACACAACATATCACGGTGAACCACACACAAAAGATTACATTTAATATAATAAAACAAAAAATTAATGTTGAGAGTGGGATTTGAACCCTTTCGGACCAGAACCTTAATCTGGCGCCTTAGACCAACTCGGCCATCTCAACTTAATGTCAAAATTTTAATTTGATTTAGTGATATATCTAAAACTATTTGGTTAAAAACCAAAATAGAAAGAACGTTAAAAAAGAAAGTGTAGTTGAAAAAAATATAGCAAGAAATGAAAAGAAATTTTCAACTATTTGGTAGAAGAGAACAAAATGCAGAAAAAATAGAAAGAACAAATACAAAATATCATTTTTATTGATTAAAATTGTCGGGTTACTTCCATAAAATTGGCGTATTCAATGATATTTGTATATTTGAAATTAAAACACCAATAAATTGGCGTATTCAATGATATTTGGATATTTGAAATTAAACCACTTTACAGAAGGTAAAGGATTTGTTTATTTTAGACAATTTAATTTCCAAGGTGGTTTAGTGACAGACATATGACTTTAGTGAATTTTGTTGGATTTATGTTTTCAATTTCAATTAATTTAATTTGTAGGTTCTACAAAGAGAAATTTTCTTGATGTGAGCAACATGTATTGAAAGACATCAATGAAGCAATGATATGCTCATAGAGAATAATTCTTTTATTCTATTTCTACAAAGTAGAACAAATAGAGTTTGAGCAAACATGTAATAACCATGTCGTCATTGATATTTATGTCAAAGACATTGTAATTTCTTAAAAAAAGTTTGTTGTTGCATGGACAAATTGAGTGATTCCTATTGGTAGTACCAAGACAATAATGTATGTGACCCTATATTCAAATTTATAGGGAGATTCACAAATTCAGAAATCAACTTTAAAATAAGCGACTTTATTCTCATGAATCAAGTTTATAAATTGAAGTCAAACATACACATGAACATTAAGTGTGTGTGTGTGAATCTAATTATACTTTCTAACCATTTTACAAACGTCTGTTATATTAATCTACGTTCCGCGTAGTTTAATTTGGTGTGTTTGTTTTAATTTTTCAACTGTTTTTGGGTCACATTTTGATTAACTTGAGCCTTTTAACCAGCGAAAATTTATTTCAAAATTTGATCAAACGTTGTATTTTTCCGAGTCGTTTATTTCGCGCTGATAATTTTGGTGCATTTTTTTTCGAGCACTTCGATACCAGTCCGATTATTCGTTATTAACCAATTTCTTTTTGTTTTTTAATTAATAATCTTTTCTAATTAATCAATTTTTATTTTAAATAGTTTATTTATCATTTTTCTTATTTTAATGATATTTACTTTTGTTTTTTTTCTTTTTAGTAAAACTTAACGATTATGGGTTATAAAGCCCTTTTTTTCTCTTCATTTTTATACTAATAGCACTGCATGACACGTAGAAAACCATACACAGGCGCCTACTCTCTTACAAGACACCATCCATCACCTTAATCTTTCATGAAAAATGCATAAAACCGAAACCTTCATCAAAAGCAACACACTGACCTCACACCAATTTCTCATTTTCCTCTCACTATTTCACGCGCAAGCTAGACACGCTTTTTTTGGATTCACAACAAAAAGAGAAAAAAGAAGACATAGCTTCAGCACATTTCCGCACTACATAATGCTCCACATTTGCGACCCACAACATCACCCAAAAACAACCATACTTCTTCTGCTTTCTAGTTTGAAAAAGAATAAACCATGTAAACTATTCATCATCTCCATACTCTCTCTTGACCTCACCAAAAGCCACGACACCTAAAACCACCTGCTATTATTTTTTTCCGACTTCCTCCATCCATACATACACAACCGACACACATTAAAACACAACACAAAACTATAGACTTGCTCTCACTTTCATCTTCTTTCTTCCATTACAATAACTTCTTCATTTCAACTCATACAAAACATCGTGCCTCCTTGTTCTTCATCACCTACCCTCTTGCTACTTATAACCTTTATCATCCTTTTCACATCACAATATCACCCACCACTCTCACACGTCGAAGAACACAACATATCACAGGGAAATAGTTGCGAAGAACACAACATATCACAGGGAAATAGTTGCGAACCACAGTTCATCCATCAACGTCACCACTGAACCACACACAAAAGAAAAAATTAATGTTGAGAGTGGGATTTGAACCCACGCCCTTTCGGACCAGAACCTTAATCTGGCGCCTTAGACCAACTCGGCCATCTCAACTTAATGTCAAAATTTTAATTTGATTTAGTGATATATATAAAACTATTTGGTTAAAAACCAAAATAGAAAGAACGTTAAAAAAGAAAGTGTAGTTGAAAAAAATATAGCAAGAAATGAAAAGAAATTTTCAACTATTTGGTAGAAGAGAACAAAATGCAGAAAAAATAGAAAGAACAAATACAAAATATCATTTTTATTGATTAAAATTGTCGGGTTACTTCCATAAAATTGGCGTATTCAATGATATTTGTATATTTGAAATTAAAACACCAATAAATTGGCGTATTCAATGATATTTGGATATTTGAAATTAAACCACTTTACAGAAGGTAAAGGATTTGTTTATTTTAGACAATTTAATTTCCAAGGTGGTTTATGTTAAATATAATTCATTGTGTAAACATATTAGATTTGATATCATATGATTAGATTTGATATCATATGATTAATTTGATATGATATGATTAGATATCATATGATTAGATTTGATTTCATATGATTAGATTTGATATCATATGATTAGATTTGATTTAGAATATTTTGGGCCTTTTATGTTTTGGGCTAGTGTAAACCTAAAACTATAAATAGGGTGCCTTGCTTTGTATTCTACATCACAACAGAACAGATTTCACAGTTGCAGTTAGCAAGTGAAAGTTCAATAAGAAATCCCACAGTTGTGGGTAACACATTCTCTCCATATACTTCTTCTCTCATTCTTCTCTTTCTTGTTTGTTATTCTTCTTCTCTTTTGTTGTTCTTGATAAATACTTGTTATTGCCATCATTATCATATTATGGGTTTGTTCATCAATCTTGAGATCAAGATTGAAGGGAATTCTTCATAGGGTGTGAGGTGAATTTCCAACATCTGGTATCTAGAGCTCCAGTTAAGAGATTCAAGGAAGGAAGATAGTGATGGCGATGAACTATCCAAACGGCAACTTTCTGGTGACCCTGCCAATTCTCAAGAAAGACAATTATGAGAATTGGTGCAAGCAGGTTAAGGTGATCTTCTGTTATCAAGATCTTTGGGATCTTGTGAAGGAAGGAGTAACATCACTGGTGGAGAACGCAACGGAGGCAGAAAAGGCTGCGCACAAAGAATTGAAGATGAAGGATTATAAAGCACTCTTTATAATTCATCAGTGTGTTGATCCTGATAACTTTGAAAAGGTTAGTGATGTTGATTCAGTAAAAGAAGCATGGGAGATTCTTGAAAAGTCGTTTGGAGGCGCAGAGAAGGTGAAAGAGGTGAGGTTACAAACTCACAAGAGAACTTATGAGTTGCTTCAGATGGAAGACAACGAAAGCATTACAGATTTCTTCACCAGAGTTACAAGGTTGGTGAATCAAATCAAAGTATGTGGAGAAACGCTAACGACGAAAGCAGTTGTCTCAAAGATTTTAAGATCATTGGCTCCAAAATTCGACCACGTGGTAGTTGCCATAGAAGAGTCGAAAGATCTGTCAGTGTTGACGAAGGAAGAGCTTCAAAGGACTCTTGAGTCTCATGAACAGAGGATGGCTGAGAGAGCTGCAGGAAAGTCGAAAGATATGGCTTTGCAGGCACAGACGAAAAAGGAGAGAAAAGGCAAAGGTAGTTGGAATGGCAACAAAGGAGGAAACCAATCGAATCAAAAGAAACCTGGGAACCAAGGCAACCAAAGAGGTGGTGCTGCAGGAAGAGGTGGTGGTCGAAAGACAGACAAAAGCCACATTCAATGTTTCAATTGCCAGAAGTATGGTCATTATGCTAGTGATTATCCAGAAAGGAAGAGAAATCAAGAGACTGATGCAAAGCTGGTGAAACATGAAGAAGAAGAAACGTTGCTAATGGTTACAACAAAAGATGAAGAAAGATTCCAAGATCAGTGGTACTTGGACTCAGGATGCTCATCACACATGACTGGAAGGAAAGATTGGTTTGTCAACATGAAGCCCTCATCGAAGAACACAGTGAAGTTTGCAAATGAAAACACTCTAGCAGCTGAAGGTGTTGGTGATGTTCTGATTATGAGGAAAGATGGCAAAAGGTCAACAATTTCCAATGTGTTGTACATACCAGGCATGAAGAGTAATTTGCTCAGTATAGGGCAGCTTGTCGAAAAGAACTACAAGGTAGTTGTCGAAGACAAGATGATGAGAGTTCTCGACGGAAGTGGTAGATTAATCTTGAAGTCTCCAATGTCTCAGAATAGGACCTTCAAGATTGGACTCAATGTGATGGAGCATAAGTGTCTAGCAACTGCAGCCAACAGAGATGAGTGGTTATAGCATTTTCGACTAGGTCATCTCAACTTTAATGACGTCAGAGAACTGAAGAAAAGAAATATGGTTTCAGGATTACCAGAAATCGACATTCCAAGTGAAGTCTGTGAGGAGTGTGTTCAGTCGAAATAACACAAGAATAGCTTCAGCAAGGATGCAGGAAGGAAGTCGAAGGCAATATTTGAAGTCATATACTCTGATGTATGTGGTCCAATCCAGGTGGATTCGATTGGTGGCAATAGATACTTTGTCACATTTATAGATGATTACAGTCGAAAGCCGTGGACTTACCTCATCAAGAAGAAAAGTGATGTGGTTGAGGTATTTTCCATATTCAAGTCCATGGTCGAAAGACAGAGTGGTCGAAAGCTGAAAATTCTGAGGACTGATGGTGGTGGAGAGTATGTGTCGAAAGAGTTCGATACACTATGTGTAAAAGAAGGGATTGTACATGAGGTGGTGCCACCCTACACTCCACAGCAAAATGGGATTGCAGAATGCAAGAACAGAACCATCATGAATATGGTGAGAAGTATGTTGAATGGAAAGCATCTACCCAAAGAATTATGGGGAGAAGCAGTTTCGACATCAACATATATATTGAACAGATGTCCGACGAAGAAGCTTGAAGGAATCACACCAGAAGAATGTTGGTCTGGTGTCAAGCCTAGTCTCAGTCACTTAAAGGTGTTTGGATCTATAGCACATAGACATGTGCCAGATCAGTTGAGAAGGAAGCTTGATGATAAGTCGAATCAGATGATCTTGATAGGATATCATTCGACAGGAGGTTACAAGCTGTTCGACCCAGTGAATAAGCAAGTAGTGATCAGCAGGGACGTGATCATAGATGAGCTTAAAGAATGGGATTGGACCGAGAATGCCAAGAAGGATTCAGTGAGAATATCCTGTGAAGAACCAGCCATTGAAGTCGAAATAGAAGTTCGACAGGAACCAGTTGCAGATGAAGCAGGTTCAAGCAGACCTCGACGAACAAGACACATGCCTGCAAGGTTGCAAGAATGTGTAATTAAATCAGATGATGTAGTCGATGAAGAGGGTGAGCTGGTACATTATGCTTTCTACGCAGATGTCGAACCAGTCAATGCAGCTGAGGCATTGAAAGATTCGAAGTGGGTGAAAGTAATGATTGAAGAGTTAGAGTCCATCGAAGTCAATGATACCTGGTCACTTGTCGAATTTCCGCAAGCCAAGAAGGCAATTGATGTGAGGTGGGTTTACAAGGTGAAGGTAAATCCTAAAGGAGAAGTAATTCGACACAAAGCGAGACTTGTGGCGAAAGGATTTCTTCAGAAGGAAGGAATCGACTTCGATGAAGTATTCGCACCTGTTGCTAGAATCGAAACAATTAGGTTGGTTGTTGGTCTAGCAAATATGAACAACTGGCACACATGTCAGATGGACGTGAAGTGGGCCATGATGAATGTAGACAGTTTAGACACAATGAATTAGGTGGTGCGTTAAATATAATTCATTGTGTAAACAGATTAGATTTGATATCATATGATTAGATTTGATATCATGTGATTAATTTGATATGATATGATTAGATATCATATGATTAGATTTGATTTCATATGATTAGATTTGATATCATATGATTAGATTTGATTTAGAATATTTTGGGCCTTTTATGTTTTGGGTTGGTGTAAACCTAAAACTATAAATAAGGTGTCTTACTTTGTATTCTACATCACAACAGAACAGATTTCACAGTTGCAGTTAGCAAGTGAAAATTCAATAAGAAATTCCACAGTTGTGGGTAACACATTCTCTCCAAATACTTCTTCTCTCATTATTCTCTTTCTTGTTTGTTATTCTTCTTCTCTTTTGTTGTTCTTGATAATTACTTGTTATTACCATCATTACCATATTGTGGGTTTGTTCATCAATCTTGAGATCAAGATTGAAGGGAATTCTTCATAGGGTGTGAGGTGAATTTACAACATCTGGTATCTAGAGCTCCGGTTAAGAGATTCAAGGAAGGAAGATAGTGATGGCGATGAACTATCCAAACGGCAACTTTCCGGCGACCCTGCCAATTCTCAAGAAAGACAATTATGAGAATTGGTGCAAGCAGGTTAAGGTGATCTTCTGTTATCAAGATCTTTGGGATCTTTGGGAACAAATACAAAATATTATTTTTATTGAATAAAATTGTCGGGTTACTTCCATAAAATTTGCGTACTCAATGATATTTGTATATTTGAAATTAAAACACCAATAAATTGGCGTATTCAATGATATTTGGATATTTGAAATTAAACCACTTTACAGAAGGTAAAGGATTTGTTTATTTTAGACAATTTAATTTCCAAGGTGGTTTAGTGACAGACATATGACTTTACTGAATTTTGTTGGAATTATGTTTTCAATTTCAATTAATTTACTTTGTAGGTTCTACAAAGAGAAATTTTTTGATGTGAGCAACATGTATTGAAAGACATCAATGAAGCAATGATATGCTCATAGAGAATAATTCTTTTATTCTATTTCTACAAAGTAAAACAAATAGAGTTTGAGCAAAAATGTAATAACCATGTCGTCATTGATATTTATGTCAAAGACATTGTAATTTCTTAAAAAAAGTTTGTTGTTGCATGGACAAATTGAGTGATTCCTATTGGTAGTACCAAGACAATCATGTATGTAACCCTATATTCAAATTTATAAGGAGATTCACAAATTCAGAAATTAACTTTAAAACAAGCCACTTTATTCTCATGAATCAAGTTTATCAATTGAAGTCAAACATAAACATGAACATTAAGTGTGTGTGAATCTAATTATACTTTCTAACCATTTTGCAAACGTCAGTTATATTAATATACGTTCCGCGTAGTTTAATTTGGTGTGTTTGTTTAAGTTTTTCAACTGTTTTTGGGTCGCATTTTGATTAATTTAAGCCTTTTAACTAGGGAAAATTTATTTCAAAATTTGATCAGACGTTGTATTTTTCTGAGTCGTTTATTTCGCGCTGATAATTTTGGTGCATTTTATTTTCGAGCACTTCGATACCAGTCCGATTATTCGTTATTAACCAATTTCTTTTTATTTTTAATTAATAATCTTTTCTAATTAATCAATTTTTATTTTAAATAGTTTATTTATCATTTTTCTTATTTTAATGATATTTACTTTTGTTTTTTTTCTTTTTAGTAAAACTTAACGATTATGGGTTATAAAGCCGTTTTTTTCTCTTCAATTTTTTTAGTAATAGCACTGCATGACACGTAGAAAACCATACACAGGCGCCTACTCTCTTACAAGACACCATCCATCACCTTCATCTTTCATGAAAAATGCATAAAACCAAAACCTTCATCAAAAGCAACACACTGACCTCACACTAATTTCTCATTTTCCTCTCACTATTTCACGCGCAAGCTACACACGCTTTTTTTGGATTCACAAAAAAAGAGAAAAAAGAAGACATAGCTTCAGCATATTTCCACACTACATAATGCTCCACATTTGCGACCCACAACATCACCCAAAAACAACCATACTTCTTCTGCCTTCTAGTTTGAAAAAGAATAAACCATGTAAACTATTCATCATCTCCATACTCTCTCTTGACCTCACCAAAAGCCACGACACCTAAAACCACCTGCTTTTATTTTTTCCGACTTCCTCCATCCATACATACACAACCGACAGTCATTAAAACACAACAAAAAACTATAGACTTACTCTCACTTTCATCTTCTTTCTTCCATTACAATAACTTCTTCATTTCAACTCATACAAAACACTGTGCCTCCTTCTTCTTCATCACCTACCCTCTTGCTACTTATAACCTTTATCATCCTTTTCACATCACAATATCACCCAACACTCTTACACGTCGAAGAACACAACATATCACCGGGAAATGGTTGCGAACCACAGTTCATCCATCGACGTCACCATTGAACCACACGCCGACAACTGCTCTAAACCGTGACCTCAGCCCAAGCATAACCCACCAACCATCATTTCAGTCATTAGACACAGTCATCAGACACAAAAGATTAGATTTAATATAATAAAACAAAAAATTAATGTTGAGAGTGGGATTTGAACCCACACCCTTTCGGACCAGAACCTTAATCTGGCGCTTTAGACCAACTCGGCCATCTCAACTTAATGTCAAAATTTTAATTTGATTTAGTGATATATCTAAAACTATTTGGTTAAAAACCAAAATAGAAAGAACGTTAAAAAAGAAAGTGTAGTTGAAAAAATTATAGCAAGAAATGAAATGAAATTTTCAACTATTTGGTAGAAGAGAACAAAATGCAGAAAAAATAGAAAGAACAAATACAAAATATCATTTTTATTGATTAAAATTGTCGGGTTACTTCCATAAAATTGGCGTATTCAATGATATTTGTATATTTGAAATTAAAACACCAATAAATTGGCGTATTCAATGATATTTGCATATTTGAAATTAAACCACTTTACAGAAGGTAAAGGATTTGTTTATTTTAGACAATTTAATTTCCTTGGTGGTTTAGTGACAGACATATGACTTTAGTGAATTTTGTTGGAATTATGTTTTCAATTTCAATTAATTTACTTTGTAGGTTCTACAAAGAGAAATTTTTTGATGTGAGCAACATGTAATTAAAGACATCAATGAAGCAATGATATGCTCATAGAGAATAATTCTTTTATTCTAGTTCTACAAAGTAGTACAAATAGAGTTTGAGCAAACATGTAATAACCTTGTCGTCATTGGTATTTATGCCAAAGACAATGTTATTTCTTAAAAAAAAGTTTGTTGTTGCATGGACAAATTGAGTGATTCCTATTGGTAGTACCAAGACAATCATGTATGTGACCCTATATTCAAATTTATAGGGAGATTCACAAATTCAGAAATCAACTTTAAAACAAGCCACTTTATTCTCATGAATCAAATTTATAAATTGAAGTCAAACATAGACATGAATATTAAGTGTGTGTGAATCTAATTATACTTTCTAACCATTTTTCATATGTGTGTGTATGAGAAAGAGAGAGAAAGAGAGCTTAAAATCCAACATATATTTTAAACAATGCATGCAGAAAATATAAAGATATAACAAAATAGGGTGTAACACATATCTCTCAACATTCAATCTTTAATTCAAAATGCGAAATTAACTTTGAACAACATAACATCGTTATTCATGTAAGTAACTTAAAAACGAGTCATAGTGTAATACCCCAAATTTTTCCCTAAGATTAGTCGTTTCATCTTGCATCTCATTTCATTGTGCATTGCGTTTAAACTAACCACTAACGGGTTGTGCTGTTGTTTGATTGTTGCAAGAAAATATAATGTGGCGCGCTCTTTTAGTTTAGACGGTTTCTAGTGCCACTTTATTTTGAAATAATAAAATAGCACAATTGGCAAGAGACCGTGTGTAAGGAGTTGTGAGTGTGAGAGGTCGAGAGTTTAAATCCCACCTTCTTCACTTTTTGGTTTGTTTCTTTTATTTTTAGTCTAACTTTTCTATTTTCATAAAAAAAATAACAAAAAGTTCATTAACATCAGAAAATCAAGAGAAGGTCATCAGATGAAGAGAGGATTTTTTGGGAAGAACCCTAAAAGGCTTGAATTCATCATCGGCCGAGCGCTACCGGCGAGCAAAAAGTTCCAACGGCGGAGGCTCAGTTCATTCAACATCATCGTCGTTACCGTAACCTTTCTTTTTCCTTTGATTTACATCATTTTACAATTTTTCTATGTTGTTTTGTTCATTGATTGTAGATTAAGGGAAAGAATAAATAGACGAAGGAACCATTGACATGCAAGGAAAGATGAGGAGAAAATACTCTGAACCATGGAAGGAAAAGGTTTTTTCCCAAACTCTAAAAAAAAGGGAAAAGGTTTTTTCCCAAACCCTAAAAAAAGGGAAAAGGTTTTTTCCCCAACCCTAAAAAAACAATGTTGTCGCATCACTCCACTCCTTTTATTTTTATTTATTTTCTTTTTTATTATATTATTATATTATCTTATTATTATTTTTTTAAACTGTAATTAGTAATCACGTCATATTTTAATTTATTACTAAAACCTTCTTTTTATTATTAAAACTTTTTTTATAGTAAAACCTTTTTTTAAAATTAAAACCTTCTTTTTATTATTAAAACTCTTTTTATAGTAAAACCTTTTTAAAATTAAAACCTTTTTTTATTTTAAAACTTTTTAAGTAAATTAATACTAACATTTTTCAACCCTAGACTTAAAATTACTTTCAGTTACTTACAAACCCTTTCATTCTAATTTCTAACCTAAAAGTCAAAAATAAAAATTCCCAGCATTCCCGTTAATTATCATCTGACTTTTATTGGCTCTCATTTTGGCCATTGCTACTAATCCTTTATTTTTTCACATTTATTTTTATGGTTGTAATTTATGCGAGGACATCGTCGCTTTTATTTCGTTATTATTTTTACATTCTTTGGGTTGTAATTTATGCGAGGCTATCGTCGCAGTTATTTATTTTTGCATTTTGGGATTTGTAATTTACGCGAGTGATCGTTGGATGTTTCCTTTTACCGCTTTCATTATCTTTCGTACTTTAATTCTGCTGTATGATAATATTTGTTGTTTGCATGTTTTTTTACCGTTAATCACCCTCCGAAGGAATTAGGTCTAGCAGTTTGACCGCCGAGTCAATAACCCTAATTTTTGACCGTTTCAAAACCCTAATACCTAGGTCCCGCCGTGGACGAAAATACCCTTTACCATAGCTTTTAGGTCAAAGATTCGTCGTACTCTGTTTTAGGGTTTCTCGCCGTGGAATCCCTAATTTAACCCTAATTTCAATTAACAAATTCAACATAGAAATAGGAGTTTCAAAGACTCCACGTAAGTGTGTCCTTAAGATACGTTTACTCCCCTTGAAACCTTGACCACAGTCAAGAAGTTTCTAACCTCCCTTTCGAGGGGAACTACGATTACTCTGATTCCATTCCCTATCCAGGATACGTAGGCACAAGATGCGAATCTTGCCGAGTAAACTTAGGACTAACCCTTAGGTCTCTTTAGGTCACTTTATCCCTTAGCTCAATATATATTAAAGCAGATAATAAAATAAAAAAGCATACAATAAACAAAAGGTTCCTGTAGAGTACTACAGAAGTTTAGGGTGCTAGTACCTTCCCTAAGCTTAACCAACCCCTTACCTAGGTCTCTCCCCGCATTGTGTTTACGATGCAAAAATAGGTTTTCCCTCTTTTGACCTTTTCCTTTGGATAAATCAAAGAGCGGTTGTGAATTGAATTATGATTCAAACTAATTAATAGTTTGATATCTTATTTCCACTGCAACACATAGTATTCTCAACCCAATGTTATAATATCAGAGTGATACAACAAAACTTAACAACCGATAAGATACAACCGGAAAAAAAATAGGAAATAAAGCAGCGAGTAGGCCAACTATGCCATCCTCTAAAATAAGTAACATCTAATCCTCCTCAGTCTCTACTTGAGTATTTGCGTAGTATCCATAGGAAATAACGTTGGAATAGAAAGAGATGAGAAATACATTTCATAGATAAACGGTGCATAAAACAGTAAGGATAGTTTCAATCAAAATTCATCGATGACAATCACACTTAATATAACAACAACTGCAGTTATGTATGAAATGTTTATATTCTATACTCCCATGTATGTGGTACCAATATTTTGAATACTCAGAGGTATGTTTCTAAAGTATCCAACTTATCACTAGATCAAAGTCCTACTCGTCACGAGACCGACATCCTACTCGTCACTGAACCAAATCCCTACCCGTCATTGGACCGAAGTCATACCTATCTCTGATATACATGATTCATGAATGCTACAATTAATTCAAATTGACATTCACAATCCTTTAACTCTAATCCTAGTCAATGAACATAAGTCTTGTTCATCACTAATTTTTTCGAACCTAAAAACATCATCATCAAATAATTATTGTAGTTTTAAGGCCACATCATTGGTTCCGTCAAACCTAATCCTCTAAACATCAATAATTCCTCCTCATGAGGTATTTATGAATTAACTTAACATAAAAATTCAATAATAATTTTCTCATCAATCAACATCAAACAACAAGGAACAAATAAAAAAATCATTAACTACTTAAAAAATTGAGTCAACCATGACACTACGGCCATTCTACAGGGTTGACGGTTAGACTGTCTCGGCCATGACGATCGTCGCACTCTAGGGACTGTCACCCGTAAATCACTTACGTTTGGGGATCATGCACTTATTTTGGTGTGCTGGCGGTTGGAACATCACTCAGTTGACGCCCATCATGCTGGCAATTTTGCCTCTTCTTCCCTAATGCAGTGACGAATGTCTCGTCAGGCTGGTGACTGTCATACCCTAATTTTTATTCCTAAGGTTCCGCCTCTCTTTGTATCATTTACATAGCCTATCATGTCTTTCATCACGCATAACACCCAAATTATCATCCAGAATAAACTTGTGAGATTTACAGTCAAATCGGTCAAACTAAAAGTCAACTACATGTAAAATCAGTGGACGAAAAGTTTTAAAATCGAGCTTGCAAACGTCTGTTATATTAATTTACGTTCTGCGTAGTTTAACTTGGCGTGTTTATTTTAATTTTTCGACTGTTTTTTGGTCGCATTTTGATTAATTTGAACTTTTTAACCTGGGAAAATTTATTTCAAAATATGATCAAACGTTGTATTTTTCCGAGTCATTTATTTCGCGCTGATCATTTTGGTGCATTTTTTTAGCACTTCGATACCAATCCGATTATTCGTTATTAACCAATTCCTTTTTATTTTTTAATTAATAATCTTTTTTAATTAATCAATTTTTATTTTAAATAGTATATTTATCATTTTTCTTATTTTAATGATATTTACTTTTGTTTGATTTTTATCTTTTTAGTAAAACTTAACTATTATGGGTTATAAAGCCCTTTTTTTCTCTTCATTTTTATAGTAATAGCACTGAATGACACGTAGAAAACCATACACGGGCGCCTACTCTCTTACAAGACAACATCCATCACCTTCATCTTTCATGAAAAATGCATAAAACCAAAACCTTCATCAAAAGCAACACACTGACCACACACTAATTTCTCATTTTCCTCTCACTATTTCACGCGCAAGCTACACACTTTTTTTGGATTCACAACAAAACGAGAAAAAAGAAGACATAGCTTCAGCACATTTCCACACTACATAATGCTCCACATTTGCGACCCACAACATCACCCAAAAACAACCATACTTCTTCTGCCTTCTAGTTTGAAAACGAATAAACCATGTAAACTATTCATCATCTCCATACTCTCTCTTGACCTCACCAAAAGCCACGACACCTAAAACCACCTACTTTTACTTTTTCCGACTTCCTCCATCCATACATACACAACCGACAGTCATTAAAACACAACACAAAACTATAGACTTGCTCTCACTTTCATCTTCTTTCTTCCATTACAATAACTTCTTCATTTCAACTCATACAAAACACCGTGCCTCATTGTTCTTCATCACCTACCCTCTTGCTACTTATAACCTTTATCATCCTTTTCACATCACAATATCACCCACCACTCTCACACGTC
The DNA here is from genome assembly GCA_963859935.3 of Lathyrus sativus. Taxonomy (NCBI): domain Eukaryota; kingdom Viridiplantae; phylum Streptophyta; class Magnoliopsida; order Fabales; family Fabaceae; genus Lathyrus; species Lathyrus sativus. The sequence continues at coordinate 34,501,088 of OZ012737.1, read as the reverse complement.
GAAGAACCCACGGCCTTTCGGACCAGATTCTTAATCTGGCGCCTTAGACCAACTCGGCCATCTCAACTTAATGTTAAAATTTTAATTTGATTTAGTGATATATCTAAAACTATTTGGTTAAAAACCAAAATAGAAAGAACGTTAAAAAAGAAAGTGTAGTTGAAAAAAAATATAGCAAGAAATGAAATGAATTTTTCAACTATTTGGTAGAAGAGAACAAAATGAAGAAAAAATAGAAAGAACAAATACAAAATATCATTTTTGTTAATTAAAATTGTCGGGTTACTTCCATAAAATTGGCGTATTCAATGATATTTGTATATTTGAAATTAAAACACCAATAAATTGGCGTATTCAATGATATTTGGATATTTGAAATTAAACCACTTTACAGAAGGTAAAGGATTTATTTATTTTAGACAATTTAATTTCCAAGGTGGTTTAGTGACAGACATATGAGTTTAGTGAATTTTGTTGGAATTATGTTTTCAATTTCAATTAATTTACTTTGTAGGTTCTACAAAGTGAAATTTTTTGATGTGAGCAACATGTATTGAAAGACATCAATGAAGCAATGATATGCTCATAGAGAATAATTCTTTTATTCTATTTCTATAAAGTAGTACAAATAGAGTTTGAGCAAACATGTAATAACCATGTCATCATTGATATTTATGTCAAAGACAATGTAATTTCTTTAAAAAAATTGTTGTTGCATGGACAAATTGAGTGATTCCTATCGGTATTACCAAGACAATCATGTATGTGACCCTATATTCAAATTTATAGGGAGATTCACAAATTCAGAAATCAACTTTAAAACAAGCCACTTTATTCTCATGAATCAAGTTTATAAATTGAAGTCAAACATAGACATGAACATTAAGTGTGTGTGAATATAATTATACTTTCTAACCATTTTTCGTATGTGTGTGTATGAGAGAGAGAGAGAGAGAGAGCTTAAAATCCAACATATATTTTAAACAATGCATGCAGAAAATATAAAGATATAACAAAATAGGGTGTAACAGATATCTCTCAACGTTCAATCTTTAATCCAAAATGTGAAATTAACTTTGAACAACATAACATCGTTATTCATGTAAGCAACTTAAAAACGAGTCATAGTAATCTCAACCCATTGTTATACTATCAGAGTGACACAACAAAACTAAACAACCGATAAGATACAACCGAAAAAAATAGGAAATAAAGCAGCGAGTAGGCCAACTATGCCATCCTCTAAAATACGTAACATCTAATTATCCTCAGTCTCTACTTGAGTATTTGCATAGTATCCATAGGAAATAACATTGGAATAGAAAGAGATGAGAAATGCATTTCATAGATAAACGGTGCATAAAATAGTAAGGACAGTTTAAATCAAAATTCACCAATGACAATTACACTTAATATAACAACAACTGCAGTTATGTATGAAATGTTTATATTCTATACTCCCATGTATGTGGTACTAATATTTCGAATACTCAGAGGTATGTTTCTAAAGTATCCAACTTGTCACTAGATCAAAGTCCTACTCGTCACTAGACTGACATCCTACTCGTCACTGAACCAAAGCCCTACCCGTCATTGGACCGAAGTCATACCTATCTATGATATACATGATTCATGAATGCTACAATTAATTCAAATTGACATTCACAATCCTTAAACTCTAATCCTCGTCAATGAACATAAGTCTTGCTCATCACTAGTTCTTTCGAACCTAAAAACACCATCATCAAATAATTATTGTCGTTTTAAGGCCACATCATTGGTTCCGTCGAACCTAATACTCTAAACATCAATAATTCCTCCTCATGAGGTAGTCATCAATTAACTTAACACAATAATTCAATAACAGTTTTCTCATCAATCAACATCAAACAACAAGGAACAAATAAAAAATCATTAACAACTTAAAAAATTGAGTCAAGCATGAAACTACAGCCATTCTGCAGGGCTGACATTCAGACTGTCTCGGCCATGACGGTCGTCGCCCTCTAGGGACTGTCGCTCGTAAATCACTGACGCTTTGGGTGTCGTGCACTTATTTTGGTGTGTTGACGGTTGGAACATCACTCGGTTGACGCCCATCATGCTAGCAATTTCGCGTCTTCTTCCTTAATGCAGTGACGAATGTCCCGTCAGGCTGGTGATTGTCATACCCTAATTTTTATTCCTAAGATTCCGCCTCTCTTTGTATCATCTACATAGCCTATCATGTCTTTCATCACGCATAACGCCCAAATTATCAGCCAGAATAAACTTGTCAGATTTAAAGTCCAATCGGTCAAACTAAAAGTCAACTACGCGTAAAATCAGTGAACGAAAAGTTTTAAAATCGAGCTTGCAAACGTCTGTTATACTAATATACGTTCTGTGTAGTTTATCTTGGCGTGTTTATTTTAATTTTTCGACTGTTTTTTGGTCGCATTTTCATTAATTTGAGCCTTTTAACCTGAGAAAATTTATTTCAAAATTTGATAAAACGTTATATTTTTCCGAGTCGTTTATTTCGCGCTGATCATTTTGGTGCATTTTTTTTCGAGCACTTTGATAGCAGTCTGATTGTTCGTTATTAACCAATTTCTTTTTATTTTTTAATTAATCAATTTTAATTTTAAATAGTTTATTTATAATTTTTCTTATTTTAATGATATTTACTTTTGTTTTTTTGTCTTTTTAGTAAAACTTAACAATTATGGGTTATATAGCCTTTTTTTTCTCTTCATTTTTATAGTAATAACACTGCATGACACATAGAAAACCATACACAGGCGCCTACTCTCTTACAAGACACCATCCATCACCTTCATCTTTCATGAAAAATGCATAAAACCAAAACCTTCATCAAAAGCAACACACTGACCTCACACTAATTTCTCATTTTCCTCTCACTATTTCACACGCAAGCTACGCAAACTTTTTTTGGATTCACAACAAAAAGAGAAAAAAGAAGACATAGCTTCAGCACATTTCCACACTACATAATGCTCCACATTTGTGACCCACAACATCACCCAAAAACAACCATACTTCTTCTGCCTTCTAGTTTGAAAAATAATAAACCATGTAAATTATTCATCATCTCTATACTCTCTCTTGACCTCACCAAAAGCCACGACACCTAAAACCACCTGCTTTTATTTTTTTCGACTTCCTCCATCCATACATACACAACCGGCAGTCATTAAAACACAACACAAAACTATAGACTTGCTCTCACTTTCATCTTCTTTCTTCCATTACAATAACTTCTTCATTTCAACTCATACAAAGCACCATGCCTCCTTGTTCTTCATCACCTACCCTATTGCTACTTATAACCTTTATCATCCTTTTTGTAACGCCCTGATTTCGATTATTACCATTTTGTTGAGTCTTTTATTTAAATTGAGTGATAATTATTTTATTTGTGAAATTGATGTGTTAATATGATATGTTGACATGTTATGATATTTTGCCGATTTTGAGAGTTTTCGGGAAAATTAGAATGGAGGGTATTTTGGACATTTCTCATTTAATGATAAGTTAGAAATTTAGTGGAAATAGAATTATGTGAGAAATTTAGTAAAATTGGTAGAAAAGTGATTAAGTGTAGAATGATGTGAGAAAATGAATTAATTAAATTTGTGTAAAAAAAAAGATAAGAAGAAGAAATAGGAGAGAAATAGAAAGAAAAGAGAAATAGAGAGAAAAAGGAGAGAAAGAAAGAGGAAGAAGAGAAAAGAGAAGAAAAAGAGGAAAAGCTTGGAAATCTTCAAAACAACTTCTAGAAATCGATTTAATCGGGTAAGGGTGTAAAATCTTATTATTTTATCAATGTATATCATTATGTATGTGTTTGCTTGAATGTTTTCTTGTTTTCCGTAGCTTGAGTTCTAGGTTGAAATTGAGATTTTTGTGAGGAATCGATGTTTTTACGGATGAAAGTCGGAATAGATTGCGTAGTTGTGTTGGGTAATGTTAGGCCATGATCGAGTATACTTGTTTTATCGAATTTGGTTGATTTTGTAACTTTTTGCATTTTTGGAGATTTGAGGGTTTAAGATTCGGATTGAAATCGAAAGTCATAGATTTCACGTTTGATGGTTCTAAATCACTACTATATGTTTGGTATGAATGAGTATGTGTTTGTTTTGAAGAAAATAATTGAATCGGTCGGATTTTCGGACGAAAATGCTCAAACCCGTAGCAGTCTTTATGCAGAAAAATTCTGTTTTGGAAAAACTTCGAAAATTCATAACTCTTGAACCGTAAGTCGGTTTTGACCCCGTTCGAAGCGTTAGAAAGTTAACGAGATGCTCTTTCTAGGAAAAATGGTTTTGAGGCCTGTACCTGGTTCAATTATAGCAGAAAATTGAAAATGTATCGTTGTGTGCGATTAATGTGTTATCGTGCAGTATGCTTTTGTTATATAACGTATGGCTTGTGCGTGTTGTTATACGATATGTTGTGGGTAGCCTTATGGAGTGAATCCTAGATTGTGGAATTTGTTGTGAATTTTGGCCTTTTGGCAAATAAATGCATTGTTTAAATTAAATGTAAATGCATGTTAATTGTGAAAGAGTTCGTTGCCGTTTAGGTGGTAAAGCGATGCTCGTTGCCGTTTGGCGTAATTGATGTGAACGTATATAGATTGTATGTGATAGTATGAGATGAATGCATGAATATATTGTCAATATGTATGCATTTCAAGAGTGTCTTGAGTCATTTTTTATGTGAAGCATAATGGCGTACATTCTTGTGTTGTGTGATTCTAATGAGAATCCGTTGTAACGTCGTGTGCCTGTGCGAGGTGTGAGCGATGATTACAAATGATTTTGTGCCTAGGTGAGGTGTGAGCAATCAGATTGTGTGCCTATGTGAGGTGTGAGCAATCCATAAATATTGTGTGCCTATGTGAGGTTTGAGCAATGGGTGAACATCGTAGGCACGACGAGAAGTTACATTGGTAACGAGCGATGGTTCCAATAAGTTCCTGAGTGAACTTGAGATGATTGAGTCGATACCGCATTGCATTTGCATAGAGCTGTGAGTCGGTCTCTATGATTTGCATTTATCATCTTTATAATTGTGCATTAATGAATAAACATGAATATGTACGTTTATGTGGAACGATACGAATTGTGAAGGTATGCATGATGAATATGCTTGGTTTAGTATATATATATACATGGTAATGTATATGGGTGAGTGGCGATGAATTGTGGTGAGAATGTAGAATATGTGTATTTTTATGCTAAGATATATAATTATATGCATTGTTATTATGATAATATTTCTCACCCTTCTGCTGTTTTATGATGCTCTATGAGGCATTGCAGAGTAGGTATGCTGGTGGTATTTTTGTGAAGCGTGTCTTCATTCTTTTGGCCGGTCGGCTCTGATATGTAGCACCGGGTAGCTAGGATGATTATGATTCTTTTGTGATACATTTGTACATGTATCTTGTTGATGAATGTTTATGTAAGCATGAATTATGTTGGTGGTTCATACTCGATAATATATATATATATATATATATATATATATATATATATATATATATATATATATATATATATATATATATATATATATATATATATATATATATATATATATATATATATATATATATATATATATATATATATATATATATATGCTGGCCCAGCCTAATAATGTTCCACCAGGCCCTACCCAGTTCGGGTACCGCGTTGAGCACGAGATCCCCGACACGCTAGAAAGATCTCTTCGCGAGGAAGAACCGTCCTAACCACGCCGGGAAAACGAACTGCCCGCACAACCAAGCACCGCCCTCCGCGGGCGGTATTCCCCATGCCACCGAGCAAGACCCCATGGCTCTCCCACGTCCACGTGTGCTCCCCTCCTCGGGGAGAACAACATGCCTCCGGGGAACCTCGTGAGCTCCCCTCCGCAGGGAGAACAACGTGCCCTGTGCACGTCCTCCACGTGCTCCCCTCTGCGAGGACACGTCATCCACCAACTGCCCACCTCCGAAAGAGCAGGTCAACCCACTTTCCAAAGTTCACGGAGCAGTTGAACTAGGGCGAAGACCACATTCCGGCCTTCACTACGCCACGTAAGCCCTAGCAGTCATTAGGGTTGGGCCTGGTCATCCAGCCCATCTCAAATGACCATTGGTCCAGCGCTGGGGTCCCTCTATAAATACCCTCTTCCACAAGAGGGTCAGGTAATTCACTTCTTACCCATTTTCTGTACTTTGCTCTCACTCTGCCCAACTCCTTACTTTGGCATCAGAGTGTTTTGCAGGTACACCCCCCTTCTCCTCCTCATCACCGGTGAACAGGTAGCACTCCAACAGCGTGTGGCCAGCCCGTGATCCCCTTCTGATCAAGTCAGATCAGTGGCGCCGTCTCTGGGAACAGAAACTTCCCCGTTACTCCGAGCAGAAAACCAAAGTTTCACCAGCACTCCACGGTCATGGCTAGCCCACACCACAACGATACCATGCGCGACTTCATGCTCAACGCCGCCACCAACGGCAGCAAGCAGATGGAAACGTCCCGCCCAATGGAGACCGACGAGAGAGACCGCCAGACTGCTTCTCCGTCGTCCGCAGAACCGATACGCCAGGCCGACCACCGGCCCCCGAGCCCAGCGGCATTCCAACCCGTTCCTATCCCGGCAGGAGCGGACCCAACGGTGGCCACCCTCTTTGTGGCCATCAACCAGACGAACCAGCTGCTGTTTCAGCAGAACGCACGAATTGGAGCGCTGGAGCGGGAGGGCCTCCAAGGTCCCCTCCGCGGGAAGACCAGAATGGGGGCTCGAGGACCCCGTCGCCTCAACCCAGAAATCGACAACCTCGGCTGGAGAGGCCCCGAACAGAAGTAGTGTGGGAGCGCACCAGATTCCCGACGAGACAAGTTCGCAGGAGGCGGCAGAACACTTCAGCGATCCCGGCCAGGAATCCGCGCGTCGAACCCCCGGTCAGGAGACCGAGGACCCGAAACCAGGTGCCTATCCTAAACGACCCATCTCCTCCTCAGTCACCCGCTCTCAGCGATGAAGACGACTATCGGACTCCGTTGTCCCGGGAAATCATGGCCGCCCCCATTCCCCACGGGATGGAGAAGCCCCCGACGCTATCAACGTACGATGGCACATCCGACCCGGATGATCACTTGGAAGACATCAAGGCCATGCTCGATTACCGAAACGTCTGAGGAGCTATCAAGTGCAGGCTATTCCCGACAACCCTAAAGAAAGGCGCCATGACGTGGTACAAAAGTCTGGAGCCCGAATCGGTCACGTCGTGGAGAGTCCTGAAGGACCTGTTTTCAAAACACTTTACAGCATCCCGACGCCACCTGAAGACAGAGGCCGTCCTCGGAGCGATAATCGAAGCCCCCGACGAGCCTCTCTGAAAGTACATCGAAAGATTCACCCGGGAAGCGATGCAGATAACGACGTCGGATGAGATGAAGCGTTACCTAATAGAGCAGGGTCTACGCCACGACTCCAAGTTCTATGAGGCCGTAGGCATACACCGGCCAACCTCCCTACAGGATTTCCTCGACAGAGTCGCGCATTATATCTGATTCGAGGAAACCCAAGCAACCAACTCCGCACGAGACACCCGAGACAGGAAGGCCCCTCGCGGGCACCGAGATGACGGAGCCTCAAGCCAGCGGCGGGGAGGTGACCGTCGCCGGGAAGATCGCCCCCACGAACAACGCGGCCCCGCCGGCCGATTCACGGAATACACGGCCTTAGTCGCCTCCCGCGAGCGCATACTGGCCGAATGCGCCAAAACCAAATTTTCCCAGGGAGGTGTCCGCTTCCCCAGGCCGACACCACCCAAACCCAATGTGGACAAATCGAATACTGCCGATTCCACATGAGCCACGGGCACGTGACCGAAGACTGCATCTATCTCAAGGAGGCGATCGAAATCCTGATTAAAGACGGCCACCTAAAGAGATACACCCGGGGGGTAAGGCCCCGAGGCAAGAAGCCCCCGAGGCCAAGAAAGTCGAAGAACTCCCCCCTTCTGACGGCGACAGCAAACTCTAGGTCGCGCTGTGTGTCGGTTCGCGGATAGAAAGTTTGGCCTCCCCGAAGGCCCCGACCTACCCAGCGAGCCAGTACGGCCAACCAGCCGGTGGGAATACTTCGCCAGAGCCATGGTCATCTCGGGTGGTGCCACAAGGTGTGGAGGCAAATCGCCACACATCACACAAGTCTGCAAGACATTGTTCAATACAGGTTTCGATGATGACAAATTATAACCTTGGATAGATTGGAAATTATAAACTCCAGATCTACTAAACAGATGCAACATATCACATATCATATCCTTTTGTACTTGTCTTAAAACTGTTGTAATAAATATACTATCAAGCTCAGACTAAAACATATCAGAACATCCTACAAAAATCTATCAAAAATCTATGGGAACCTACATGCCTCTATGACAACATACTAAAAAATCAGAGCAAAATTCAATACCAGATGAAAGAATCAAAATCAACAAAGCAGACATATCCACAAACCAGTTATTAATATCAAAACAATACAAAAAATGCAATTAAAATTAAAATGCATGATTAAGCTAATGTTTTTGTACTGTAAAATTCTACATTGAATTACGAGTCTACAGAAAAAAGAACGGAATTATTTGGTCGAATCTACTATTTTTTATGAATTTTCTAATAACATGCATGCACTAAAAGATATTAAAAAAAGTCAATTAAATGGAAAATATGCCAAAAATAGCAAACAAAAATAAAATGACATTTTTATTTTTATTTAATTTTCTAGACATTTTCATGAAGTGGTAGAAAAAACAAGGAATTAAAAATCAATTGTTTTCATTTTATTTGAATTTTTCAATATGCAAAGAAATATTAAAAGAAATTAAAAAACTAAAATTGAATAAAATGGGAGGGGGTTCAAACAGCATGCTGTTCAATTATTAATGCATTGGGCCCACGCCAGGGGGGGGGGGGCGTGAATAGAAAATGGGCGCAGGCCCAATGAAATCAGAAACTAACTAATAAAAAAAACAGAAAAACAATGCATGGGGGGTGCAGTCAGTGGGTTTTTCAGTGTTATTCTCACAAGGCTTAAGCACCAGGGGGGTGCGAATAGTAATGGGCATAAGGCCCAGCCCAATCCCATTCTGGCTTCTCACATGAGGGAGGGGGTAAACAAGCAAATAGAGGGTGTTGTTTCAGTAACACGCGTTTGGGCCTAAACCCAAACCCTAACCCTAGTCCATGAAACCCAAACAAAACCTGCCTCCTTCTCCAAACCCTAAACACTGTTCACCACTGAACCCTAGCCGTTTCCTGAATTCTCTCAAATTCTTTCTCTGAATCTCTCAAACAATCTCAAACCCTAATCGCTCACGGAATCATCAATCTCACGAGAACACTTAAACCCTCACGAATCAGAAACTGAAGCCTACGCCACAAACCTAATTCTTCACCTCACAACCCTAATTTGACCTAAATCTATCCGGATCAAGACAAGAACCAAATCTAGAAATCAGGAAGAAGAATGAAAGCACACCTGGATATGGAGCAAGAACAAGCTTGCGGAGTTCTTTGGAGGATGAAGAACTTGACGATCTCAAGATCTAACGCGTGAAGTCCTTTGGAGAACTTGTTGAAATCTTCTTGAAGATCGTTTCCTGGGAATCTTGAAGGAAAGATCTAGATGAAGGATCTACGGGGTTGACGGAGTTCTTGATGAAGAACACGAAGACAACAAAACCTTCTTGAGATCCTGAGAAGATCGAGCGAACACGCTTGATGATCTTGAACTCAAGAACAGTTGGAGCCCTCACGAGCGAATCTGGGAAACTGAAGGAGATGATGAAGGTCTGAGAATTTTCTGGGTTTACTGATGGAGAATGATGAAGGTTTGATGGTGTTCCGGGAACTGATGGAGAATGATGAAGGTTTGACGGTGTTCTGGGAACTAGTTCTTGAAGTTTCCGGCGAGTATGAGTTCTCCGGCGAGGGAAAGACGAAGGGGGACGGAGGAGGATCGGAGAAAAAAGAGTGTTTCTGGGTTTTTTGCAGTTTCTGGCAAGGACGGTAGCCAGAGACGGTTAGAGTGGCCGGCGGTGTGGTGGTTCAGGGAGGATGCATGGCCGGCGGCAGGGTTATGGTGGGGCTCCGGTGAAGGCCTGAGGGCGTGACAAGTGGCGAAGGGGAGGTCAGAGTGGTGACACGCGTGAGATGCGCTGGCAGAGGGAGAGTGTAGTGGGACGCGTGTGAGGTTCTGGGGAAGGCTGAGGTGTGAGGTGGTGGGCTCCAGAGTGCAACGTGTGGCTTGTTTATATAGTGAAAAGTGTCACTTTCTGGCCAAAACGGACAAAAACGAATTGCAAAGACTTTGGGCTTCAAAAAACTGCTTTCCTGGGCCCACGAACTTGAGACCAAAAACCTGGAAAAAACTGAATAAAAAATGATTTAAAAAAACTCTAAATCTGATTATCTAATTAAAACAATTAAGACCTAATTAACTAATGATTAATCCTAATTAACTAAATGCAGATTAACTATCCTAATTGACCTACACATGATTAATATCCTAATTAATCTGATTAAACCTAAAAACAGAATTAACACCTAATTAAACTAATTACCCTAATTAACTCTAAAAATGATTAAAAATCTAATTAACTCTATTTAAACCTCTATCAAACTACAACTAATGAAATCCTAATAATCTCTATTTAATCTCTAATATTATTTAAAACTATTAAAATCCTATTTAAAACTAATAAGAAAAATCTATTAAAAGATTAAAGCTCTATTATTTCTATTAAAAAACTATTAAAATTTCTATTAACATAAAAGAAAAATCTATATTCCCCTTTTTCTATATTACCTAAAACAACTAAAACTAAATTTAAATTCTTTTATATTCTAAAAATGATTAAAAAACTATTAAACCTATTTTAAAAATCTATATAAAATTCTAAAAAGAGATTTAAACTATTAAAAAATACAAAAACCCTATTTAAATTCCAGAAAAATCTATAAAGCCTATTGAAAATCCACAAAAGTCTATTAAAACCCTAAAAAATGCAGAAAAATGCAAATGACCACCATAAAAGAGCGCACGAGACCAGATCGAATCGAACAGAGAACCCCGGGCATCAGAATATCCCAAAATCACTATGCAAGCTAAAAATCACCGAGAAGCGCACAATTTCTCGAGAATAAAACCCTGGTGATCTAGACTGGATCTGCCATATCTGATAGACGAAAATCAAGCTGTAACCCTGATATCCTCTGTTTGTGCACAAATATCATGAATTTAAACCACGAGTCAGATAGGAGAACCGGTTGGTCAAATTTTAGGGTGCAACAGCTGCCCCTATTCAAGCGACTTGGACCTGAAAGGTTGAAGAGCGCTCAGCCTTCAAACATTCAGAGGTACGAGACGGTTGAATACAAATGAAACCCGAAAATTTGCCAACCGCGAGAATATACTGTAAACTGCTTGGGGAATAAAGTCCTGAAAACCGAGGCCAGTCATTACGGCGCCAAACAGATCAATCATCTGATGAAGAACTCCTGATTTGAACGTCAATTACCTGTGATAACAAACCCTGAGGGTTGCAACAAAACACTTGATCCTTTCACATTGCCTACTGATAGGCAGGAAGAGAAATATACCCACATCGTCCAAAGATGGACGGGAAGAAAGCATTAATCTCCATACTCACGTCGTCTAAGGGTAGACGGGATCATCCTGATTGATGAAACAAATCAATTCACATCGTCCAAGGATAGACGGGAAGAAATAATCTCCATATTCACATCGTCTAAGGGTAGACGGGATCATCCTGATTGATGAAACAAATCAAAATTCACATCGTCTAAGGATAGACGGGATCATCCTGATTGATGAAACAAATCAATATTCACATCGTCTAAGGATAGACGGGAAGAAATAATCTCCATATTCACGTCGTCTAAGGGTAGACGGGATCATCCTGATTGATGAAACAAATCAATATTCACATCGTCTAAGGATAGACGGGAAGAAATAATCTCCATCTTCACATCGTCTAAGGGTAGACGGGATCATCCTGATTGATGAAACAAATCAATATTCACATCGTCTAAGGATAGACGGAAAGACGCCATTAATCTCGATACTCACATCGTCTAAGGATAGACGGGATCATCCTGATTGATGAAACAAATCACTATTCACATCGTCTAAGGATAGACGGGAAGAAATAATCTCCATATTCACGTCGTCTAAGGGTAGACGAGATCATCCTGATTGATGAAAAAAATCAATATTCACATCGTCTAAGGATAGACGGGAAGAAATAATCTCCATCTTCACATCGTCTAAGGGTAGACGGGATCATCCTGATTGATGAAACAAATCAATGTTCTCTTAATTATCTATTAATTAAAGTTACTTTTGTTCATTATCATTCTTATGTGTGAAGTTTGGTAATTAACTATCACCTATTGTATGTTTTCTGTTAATTGATGCGCTCTCCTTCTCTTTTTGATGTTGTCAAAGGGGGAGAAGAACATGTAGCAAGCCAGCACCAAAGCCAAGTCAGGATATTAACAATAGTTGATGGTTGTTTGTTCTGCAGCCTTATATTACAAAAGAAAGGGGGAGCTTGTGTATACATTGCATATTGGTTGTTTTGGTTGTATACAGGTTGTCATCATCAAAAAGGGGGAGATTGTAGAGGCAAATCGCCACACATCACACAAGTCTGCAAGACATTGTTCAATACAGGTTTCGATGATGACAAATTACAGCCTTGGATAGATTGGAAATTATAAACTCCAGATCTACTAAACAGATGCAACGTATCGTCTACCATATCCTTTTGTACTTGTCTTAAAACTGTTGTAATAAATATACTACGTGTAGATAAAATGCAATCGTGACCAGAGGCATGAAAGACCACAAACTGATGAATTTTTGCAGGTTTGCAGGGCATGAGTCGACCATAGGGTCGACGCATGCATCAGAGCACTTTTCCACTGGTCAGCGCACAAAGGAAATGAGTCGACCATAGGGTCGGTGCATGAAGGAAATATTTTCCAACGGGTCAGCACATAAAGGCATGATTCGACCATAGGGTCGGCGCATGAAGGAAATAGTTTTCAACGGGTCAGCGCACGCCGACTGTATGGTCGACGCATACTGATGCATTTTCCAGATTTCCAAAAAGCACAGGCCATGGGTTGGTACTATATATACTTGTTTAACCACTTGTGTCACATTAACATTTGATAATATTTGATTCATGTGTTCAAAAACAAGAAAGAGTGAAATAGGTGTCCAAGATTCATCATCTTCATCTTTAACATCTCACAACATTTTAATTACACACAACCATTTTTGAAGTGCATTGTGAGTGATTCAAGGTGATAAGGTTCGAAGCTTAGATTGGAGAATCAAGTTCGGGTTGAAGCTTGTGACAGGTTCTTTCTTGAATAAAACCGTTGGGGTTTTACCCTCCAAGATTGGTTTGAATTTTAGGGTTTTTTTGGACGAGATTCTTCATCAAGGGTCAACTAAGCGAAGGTGATTGTGAAGAGGTGTTCTTCACAAGTCTAGTAGCAGCTTCAGTGATATTAAAGGAAAGATCTCGGGTTCGATTTGTTGCTGTTGAGATCAGTCGGAGTCGAAGGTTTGAACAACAACGTGTTATTCAATAAGTTGGCTGGAATCGGAGGTCCATCAACAACAATCAGAGGACTTGATTCGTCTTGAATCAAGGGGCAAGGAGTGAAAGCAACTTTCAACACATTGAGATTTCTGTTGTATATTTGCTGCTCAATCCTTGTATAAACTGTTACATTCAATAGGTGATATCTATAAAATCTATCTCAATTCTAGTTTTAGAATTGAGGGCAGACGTATCCCGAAGCGAGGACGACGGGGGAACTGCCTCACCAAATACTTGTCTTCTCTATTTTTCAGCATTTACGTTATAGCTCAAAATAAGTGATTTTTGCATAAGCACTATTGTCAAATTGTGATATCAATTGAGTAAGAGGTTAAAACTCTTTTTTTGACTCCAAAGTACAATAAGACATTGTACTAGGCTAGTTGGAATCACTTACTCAACATAAATATCACTTGGAATGTTTTGCACACCAAGTGTTTGACAAATTGCTTGAACCAAAATCATCTTACTTGTGCATCTAGTTTTGGTTTGCTCTTTGAATCATTGGAACTAGGAATCCTAAAAAATGAAGTAGATCATTGATAAGTGTGATTAGTGTTGTGATTCTATTTTCCATATTGTCATTAATCCAAAGGCTTACGCATATTCGGTTTTCCAATAACCGTTCGTTTTAGACTATATTTTCCTCGGCCGCTTCCGCACTTAAAACAATTTTTCAAAACCAATTTTTAATTGGTAGCGCCGACTCAAATTTTAATTGGGGATCTATTCAACGCCCCTTCTAGATCCCTTCTAGACCAACGCGAAAAGATTGAAAAGAAAGACAAAACGAAGGTGAGTGAAAAGAAATCGATAGCTCTCAAGACTTCCTCCTCGAAGTCTCAAGCAAAAGAGCAAAGTGATTATTCCTCAAGCGACGAAGAAGAAGAGGACAAGAGCGGAGATATGGGGTTGTTTGTCAAACGGTATAACCGTTACGTGAGAAAGAACGGCATTCAACATTCCGAGAAGAACTTGGTAAACTTCCGGAAACAATCGAGGTACTCCAAGGATGATGACTCAAAAGGTAAAAAGACTAGAGGGACGTGCTACAAGTGTGGAAAGCCCGGTCACTACAAACCGGACTATCCGATGAACAAAAAGGGAAAGGAAAAGGAATCATCAAAGTCACACAAGAAATCATCAAAGCCTAGGAGAGCGTACATAGCTTGGGAAAGCGACAGCGACTCTTCCTCCTCTGATGAAAGCTCTAGTGATGAAGAAGAGTCTGTGAGTCTATGCCTCTCCGCTCATCAGAAAAATAAGAAAAAACAGGTACGTCACTCTAAATATGATAAGTCCTCAAATATGTCGCATTCAGAATTACAAACCGCATTTAATGCCTTACACAATGAAGCAATTGAAGCCTTCAAGAAACTTGCCTCTAATAAAAGAATTTTTACGTATTTAGAGCACAAAGTTAAATAGTCCGAAAAGAAATTAGAGGACCTTAAGGCTTCCATTGTGAAAGGCAATGAATCGGATTGTAAGGACAATAGAAATCCTTTCGACTTTGGGTGTGATACTTGTCATATTTGGCAAGGTGAGGTTAGAAACCTCAAGGCCAAATTAAACAAGGCACTTGAGCCTAAAATTACATTTGCTATTGATAAAAAGGATTTTAGAAAAAGTATGATTAACCCATACCAAAAATATGCATATGTAATTAGGGATCAAGCAAGTAAAAGTGATTCTAAAGTCGATTTTGCATGCTTATATTGTTGCAAGAAAGGCCACTCCATTGGTAAATGCCGATTTAGGAGATTTCTTGTTCCTAAAGGCATCTACCAATGGTTGCCCAAACACAACCATTTTGTCGCTAACCTATTAGGACCCAATATGCCATTGGGTACCTCCTTGTGCTAATCATGTTTTGATATGTGAAATGTGTTGAGGCCACCGAGAGAAGATGGGTTCTCGACAGTGGGTGCTCAAGACACATGTCTGGAGACATATCCTTATTCATAGACTTTGTGGCTAAGAAGAAAGGGTATGTAACTTATGGTGATAACAACCACGGAGCAATACTAGGTAAAGGTAGTGTAGGTAATCCCGCCTCTACTATGATTTCTGACGTGTTGCTTGTCGAAAACCTTAAACGTAATCTGCTTAGCATTAGCCAATTATGCGACAAAGGATACAATGTATCTTTTTCAAAAGATTGTTGCAAAATTGTGCATGAAAATGATAAGAAGAATATGTTTAATGGTTTTAGAGTAAACAACGTATATATGCTTGACTTAAATGAAGTATCATTAACAAGCGACAAATGCCTCATAACTATGAGTGAAGACTCATGGTTATGGCATAGGCGTTTAGCGCATGTTAACTTTGACTTACTCAATAAGGTAGTCTCAAAAGACCTAGTTTTAGGACTTCCCAAAATAAAGTTCACCAAGGATCACCTTTGTGATGCTTGTCAAAAAGGAAAGCAGACGAGGATCTCATTTAAATCCAAAAAGATAATTTCAACAACGAGACCTCTTGAACTTCTTCATATGGACTTGTTTGGGCCGTCTAGGATCAAAAGTCTAGGAGGAAACTATTACAGGTTCGTAATAGTGGACGAATTTTCAAGGTTTTGTTGGACCATCTTTTTAGTAAGTAAAAGTGATACATTTGCCGCTTTTGAAAAGTTTGCTAAGCTTTCCCAAAATAAGTTAAATACAAACATAGTGTCAATTAGAAGCGACCATGGCGGTGAGTTTGAAAATCACTTATTTGAAGAATATTGCGGTAACCATGGTATAGATCATAACTTCTTCGCTCCACGCACCCCTCAACAAAACGGGGTTGTGGAGCGTAAAAACCGTATTTTAGAAGAATTAGGAAGAACAATGATTAACGAAAGTGGTTTACCAAAATATTTTTGGGCCGACGCCATTAGTACGGCGCGTTATGTTTTGAATAGGGTGCTTATTCGCCCCATTCTAAATAAAACACCGTATGAACTTTTAAAAGGGCGAAAGCCAAATGTTTCTCACTTGCATGTGTTTGGATGCAAATGTTTTGTATTAAACAATGGAAAGGAAAACTTGGGCAAATTTGATTCCAAAGCCGATGAAGATATCTTCCTCGGATACTCTTAATCGAGTAAAGCATATAGAATATATAATAAACGATTACTTGCTGTAGAAGAGTCTGTGCATGTTACTTTTGATGAGTCCTATCCGAGAAATGTCGAAAAGGGTAGTGTTGTTCATGGTGCAGGTACATCCACAGAAGACATACTCAAAAGTGGCGAGACGGGGATTGATCAACCTGAAAAAGTCAAAGTTGAGGAGGATAAGGATGTACACCATGATGTAACAGAGGAAGTTCATCCACCTTCAAACGATGATCTCCCTCAAGCTTGGAAGTCATCTAAAGACCATCCAATTGAAAACATTCTCGGAGACATCACAAAGGGTGTAACAACTCGATCGAAGCTAAGTAATTTATATTATCACTTCGCATTCGTTTCACAGATGGAACCTAAAAACCCTAAGGAAGCCTTACTCGATGAACACTGGTTTTTGTCAATGCAGGAGGAACTGAATCAGTTCACTAGAAATGAGGTTTGGGACCTTATCCCTTCTCCGCAAGGTCATCGAGTAATCGCCCGATGGGTGTTTAGAAATAAACTGGACGAGAACAACGTAATAACTCGCAACAAGGCGCGGTTAGTCGCGTAAGGGTATAACCAAGAGGAAGGCATCGACTATGAGGAAACTTATGCGTCGGTTGCCCGACTCGAGGCTATACGCTTTTTACTTGCTTTCGCTTGTGCGAAGGATTTTAAGTTATTTCAAATGGACGTCAAAAGTGCATTCCTTAACGGGTTCATAAATGAAGAAGTCTATGTTGCTCAACCACCTGGTTTTGAGTCTCATGAGTATTCTGATCATGTCTACAAACTGAAAAGAGCTTTATACGGTCTCAAACAAGCTCCCAGAGCTTGGTATGAGAGACTAAGCAAATTTTTACTTGATCAAGGCTACTCAAGAGGAAAGGTTGATACTACTCTCTTCATTAAACGTCAAGGAAAGCACTTAATTCTTGTACAAATTTATGTTGACGATATCATATTTGGATCCACTAACATGAATCTCGTAAGAGAGTTTGCTGAGCTTATGCAGGGTGAATTCGAGATGAGTATGATGGGTGAACTCACATACTTTCTCGGTTTGCAAATCAAGCAACTGAAGGAAGGAGCATTCGTGAGCCAAACAAAATATTGTTTGGAGCTTCTCAAGAGATTTGACATGGAAAATTCAAAAGCCATAGACACTCCTATGCCAACATGTGTAAATATGAGTAAAGATGAAAGTGGTAAGAATGTTGAGGTAAAAAGGTACAGAGTACAAATATGTGGTTAACAAGTGTGGTCGGTATAGAGGTGATATTGCTCCTTTCTCTCTCTCTTTATATCTCTCTCTCTCTAAACATTCATGACTTGAAACTAAGTATATCGTTTGACAATCATGGTACTTATATATGTCTATGACTTTTGCTGCTAATACTATGTGTGTTGAATGCAAATTATATTGTGAAAGGGTGAATAGGCATGATAAATAGGCAAGTGTGGCATTCTGCATTATATGAAACTAAAAAATTGGGTTTTTGAAGGTTATGAGTCGACCTAAACAGGACAACGGTCGACGCATGCTGTAGACTTTCAAAATTATCAAAAAAACACACAGTATGCGTCGACGCATGCAGGTGCTATGGTCGACAGCTCGCGCAAAAACCCAGGTTTTTTTTTTAAAACCGTTCCAGTTTCTCTTCCTCTCCATTTAATGTAATGTCAACTTTTGTTATGATTTGATATTGCATTTGTCTTGTAAATTGCATCTAGGTATCTATTGTGTCCTCTTGTCCCCTCCCTCTTACCAAAACCCTAAAACCTCTCTCTATTAAATGGAATAGTCTTCATCCTCTCCAAAATCATCCTCAACTACTCTCTTCAAAATTCATCTCTACAAAATCTCCAAAAATCATCATCAATTGCTTCTCTTTTTCGCAAAAATACAGGTAAGAGATCAAGGGCCTCATCATCATCTGCTTCAGTCCCCATTACCGCTGTCTCACTAGTTCATCCCACTGCTGTTGAAAACTTCAACAAGAGTCTCAGCAAAAGAGCAATCGTTCCACAGCATGCCTTCTACCAGGCAACGGCGGAGCGCTTGTATCTCACCCAAATTCTGTCTCTGCTGGAGGTTCAGGGGTTCTTCAATTTTCTGGAGTGCAACACAAAGTATAGTGAGGATTTGGTCCGAGTGTTTTACACAAATCTGCGTGGTAACTTTCAAGGTCAATATTTCCACACTTCTGTCGGCAATAAACTGGTAAACATAAGTTCTGAAGTCTGGAACAAGTATTTTGATTTGACCGTCGATGCTGATGCACCACCTCTTCATGAGGTAACGGACACTCGTACGGTGCCAGGGTATGAGTTTAAGAGCGCTCTGAATGACATGCTCAAAAGACCCTATCCAGATGCCATTGTCAACAGTGATGCCTTTCCTAGAACGGTCACAGCCGGGAAACTCCAAACAGGGGAGTGCATCCTTCAGTGGATTGTCGCTCGCATCCTACGACCGAAAAAAGGTGGACTGTCCCGTGTCGAACAAGCTGAGGTACATCTCATCTATATATTGAAACATAGGATCAAAATAAACTGGCCATACTATATTGCTAGCAGGATTTTTGCTCTGAGAGACTCAAGTAGAGGCACTGCTCTAGCCTATGGGTCGTTTATTTCGGAAATTCTTGCCGCAGCAAATGTTTTATACCCAACATTTCCTTGTGTTTCAGTCCCCTCTGACAAAGAATTTAGCACCAAAACCCTTGCCATGATGGGGTATTTTTGGTGTGATGAACGACAATCATACATATTTGTCCGTCGAGTCGATATTCCTCGGGTGACTCGTGACAGTTTCGATGACAGCTCTGAAGAGGAAAGTGAAGAACAAGGTGAACAGGACGACGATGAAGAAAATACAGCTGCAGAGGTACAAGAACCTGTATGTGAGACGTAAGACTATCATTAATCGCCAGTTCAACATGCGTCTCTAAATACCGATTGGCTCCAACATTCAGCTCCATCTGAAGAACAAGAAGAAGGTTATACAAATCAGGGATGGGGTGAATGGCAATACACAGGCTGGACTACCCTGGGTAGATTCTACGACCCATATCACGGCTACCCTCAAAACTATCAACCTTCCCAGCACTCATCACCTCCTCCACCATCGGACAACTCTGAAGTAATTAATATGCTGCAGTCCATGCAGTTAGATCAACAAACCTTCACGAGGAGTCAAGATACGCAAATGGAGGAGATCAGAGCTGAGCTTCGTACTCAAAATGAATGGTTAAATTCATTTTCGAATTGGATGGACGCCCGTCTTGAAGCTCTTGTTGCATCGCATGAAAGGCAAGACCTGGAAATCACTGACTCTCTTCATCACCTCAACATGTCCGTAGAAGCATTTCTGGACTTCTCGGATCCTTACCGTAATCCCGATACTGCATACTAGGGGAGGGGCCGAGGTCGGGGTCGGGGATATTAGTTTCATAGTTGCATATTTGTTTCTTCTGTGTACTTTCCATTTTTTCCGTGTTATGTTTGCCTGAATATTCACCTATTTGCATATTCTCTTAATTATCTATTAATTCAAGTTACTTTTGTTCATTATCATTCTTATGTGTGAAGTTTGGTAATTAACTATCACCTATTGTATGTTTTTTGTTAATTGATGCGCTCTCCTTCTCTTTTTGATGTTGTCAAAGGGGGAGAAGAACATGTAGCAAGCCAGCACCAAAGCCAAGTCAGGATATTAACAATAGTTTATGGTTGTTTGTTCTGCAGCCTTATATTACAAAAGAAAGGGGGAGCTTGTGTATACATTGCATATTGGTTGTTTTGGTTGTATACAGGTTGTCATCATCAAAAAGGGGGAGATTGTAGAGGCAAATCGCCATACATCACACAAGTCTGCAAGACATTGTTCAATACAGGTTTCGATGATGACAAATTACAGCCTTGGATAGATTGGAAATTATAAACTCCAGATCTACTAAACAGATGCAACGTATCATCTACCATATCCTTTTGTACTTGTCTTAAAACTGTTGTAATAAATATACTACGTGTAGATCAAATGCAATCATGACCAGAGGCATGAAAGACCACAAACTGATGAATTTTTGCAGGTTTGCAGGGTATGAGTCGACCATAGGGTCGGCGCATGCATCAGAGCACTTTTCTACTAGTTAGCGCACAAAGGCAATGAGTCGACCATAGGGTCGGCGCATGAAGGAAATATTTTCCAACGGGTCAGCGCATAAAGGCATGAGTCGACCATAGGGTCGACGCATGAAGGAAATAGTTTTCAACGGGTCAGCGCACGCCGATTGTATGGTCGACGCATACTGATGCATTTTCCAGATTTCCAAAAAACACAGGCCATGCGTCGACGCACAGACCTGCTGTGGTCGACCGTTCGCGCGGAAATCCTGTTTTTAAATGATTCCCTCTTATATTTGAAATACTGTTATGTCTATAATTGGGTTGGTACTATATATACTTGTTTAACCACTTGTGTCACATTAACATTTGATAATATTTGATTCATGTGTTCAAAAACAAGAAAGAGTGAAATAGGTGTCCAAGATTCATCATCTTCATCTTCAACATCTCACAACATTTCAATTACACACAACCATTTTTGAAGTGCATTGTGAATGATTCAAGGTGATAAGGTTCGAAGCTTAGATTGGAGAATCAAGTTCGGGTTGAAGCTTGTGACAGGTTCTTTCTTGAATAAAACCGTTGGGGTTTTACCCTCCAAGATCGGTTTGAATTTTGGGGGTTTTTTGGACGAGATTCTTCATCAAGGGTCAACTGAGCGAAGGTGATTATGAAGAGGTGTTCTTCACAAGTCTAGTAGTGGATTCAGTGATATTAAAGGAAAGATCTCAGGTTCGATTTGTTGCTGTTGAGATCAGCCGGAGCCGAAGGTTTGAACAACAACGTGTTATTCAATAAGGTGGCTGGAATCGGAGGTCCATCAACAACAATCGGAGGACTTGATTCATCTTGAATCAAGGGGCAAGTAGTGAAAGCAACTTTCAACACATTGAGATTTCTGTTGTATATTTGCTGCTCAATCCTTGTATAAACCGTTACATTCAACAGGTGATATCTATAAAATCTATCTCATTTCTAGTTTTAGAATTGAGGGCAGACGTATCCCGAAGCGAGGACGACGGGGGAACTGCCTCACCAAATACTTGTCTTCTCTATTTTTCAGCATTTACGTTATAACTCAAAATAAGTGATTTTTGCATAAGCACTATTGTCAAATTGTGATATCAATTGAGTAAGAGGTTAAAACTCTGTTTTTGACTCCAAAGTACAATAAGACATTGTACTAGGCTAGTTGGAATCACTTAATCAACATAAATATCACTTGGAGTGTTTTGCACACCAAGTGTTTGACAAATTGCTTGAACCAAAATTATCTTACTTGTGCATCTAGTTTTGGTTTGCTCTTTGAATCATTGGAACTAGGAATCATAACAACTGAAGTAGATCATTGATAAGTGTGATTAGTGTTGTGATTCTATTTTCCATATTGTCATTAATCCAAAGGCTTACGCATATCCGGTTTTCCAATAACCGTTCGTTTTAGACTATATTTTCCTCGGCCGCTTCCGCACTTAAAACAATTTTTCAAAACCAATTTTTAATTGGTAGCGCCGACTCAAATTTTAATTGGGGATCTATTCAACCCCCCCCCCTTCTAGATACGTGCCATAGTCTAACACAAGGAGCCTGTCCATAGGATCAGTGAAAAGAAAGTTCGACGAACTTATCACGAGCAACTCCGGAAAAATAAGCACGCTCGAAAGATTTCGCGGTCGATCCAATCCGATCACATTCTACCTCGAGGAACTCCCCGGGTGATCCCCCAACTCCAACATTCCCCTGCTCGTACGAGCACGGATGGCGAACTTTGATGTCAGGCGCATCCTCGTCGACGGAGGCAGATCGGTGGATATCATGTACACCCACCTATTCATAACCCTCCAACTCGACGAATCCAACATGTCCCCCTACGTAGGTTCCGACCTTCAGGGGTTCAACGGGACGACGACGAGACCTTGGGGGTACGTGGAGCTGCAAGTCACTTTCGGAGAAGAGGAAACGGCCAGGGAGATCAGCATTCGTTTCTTAGTCATCGAGTGCCCGTCCCTCTACAACTGTATCCTGGGCAGAACGACGATAGCAGAACTCACTGCGGTGCCTTCCACCGTCCACCTGAAGATGAAGTACTACACGAAACGGGGGGCCATGGTGACCCTTAACGGAGACATCGAGGCCGCCCGGAGGTGCTTCGAGGCCGCGCTGAAAGGTTTGGACACCATCGCTCCAGCAACCAAGAAGGCAACCCCAATCGTAGCGCCGAAGAGCAAACCAAAGGAGTTGGTCGGATCCGTGGACCTAGACAGCCGCTTCACCGAGGAGCGCGATCACGAAATAAGGACCAGCGAAGCCAACGAGCAGCCCACCCACCCGACACGCCCCACCCCGGACGGAGAATTCGAGATCGTCACACTCGGGGAAGACAAGAGCAGAACCGTGAAGATCGGCGCCGGACTCCCAGACTTAGCGAAAAAACAGCTCAGGCCTGCCTCCGCGAGAACGACGACCTCTTCGCATGGAGCACCGCAGAAATGCCTGGACTCGACCCCGAGGTCGCCTGCCATCAGCTGTCCATCAGCCCGACCGCGAAGGCCATAGTTCAACGTAGGCGTAGACAGACCTCCAAAAAGTCGGCGGCAGCCGAAAAAGCTGTAAAAGACCTCCTAGAGGCAAATTTTATTTCGGAAGCCCGGTATTCAACCTGGTTGTCCAATGTTGTACTCGTTAAAAAGAATAATGGAAAATAGCGCATGTGTGTCGACTATACCGATCTCAACCGGGCATGTCCTAAGGACGCCTACCCCCTCCCCAACATCGACAAACTCGTCGACAGCTCCGCGGGCTTCAAGCTCTTGTCCTTCATGGACGCATACTCGGGGTACAACCAGATGCCGATGGTCGAGCACGATAAACAGAGCACGAACTTCATGACGGCGTCGGGCAACTATTACTACAACGTAATGCCCTTCGGCCTAAAGAGCGTCGGCGCCACGTACCAACGGATGATGAACAGTGTCTTCCGGGGCGAAATCGGCGACATGCTCGAAGTATACATGGACGACATGATCGTCAAATCCTGTACGGAAGCCGACCACACGGCCCATCTCAGGAAGGTCTTCGATACCGCGAGGACATGCCGAATGCGCTTCAACCCGGAGAAATGCACCTTCCGTGTCCGCGCAGGGAAGTTCCTCGGCTACTACCTGACCGAGCGGGGGATCGAGGCAAATCCGGACAAATGCCACGCCTTTTCGGGAATCACCACACCCACCACGAAGAAGTCTATCCAATCCCTCAACGGCGTGCTCGCCTCACTTTCCCAATTCATCGCCAAGTCCGCACAGCACGCCCTCCCTTTCTTCAAACTACTCAGGAAGGAGACCACGTTCGAATGGACAGAGGAATGCGAGCAAGCCCTCCACCACCTCAAACGCGTCCTGTTCGAACCACCGGTGCTGACACGTCTCTTGATGGGCGAAACCCTATACCTATATCTGGTTGTAGCCAATGAGGCCGTCAGCGCCGTTCTCATCAGAGAAACCGAAGAAGGGCAAAAGCCAATATACTTCACGAGCAAAGCCATCCACGGTCCCGAAGTCCGATACCAGCTGATCGAAAAAGTCGCCCTAGCCCTCATCACCGCTGCACGACAGCTCCGACATTACTTCCTAGCATACACCATCATGCTCTGCACCGATCAGCCCATCCGCCAGCTCCTCAGCCGTCCCGACATGGCAGGACGCATGCTGAAATGGTCGTTAGAGCTATTTGAGTTCGACATCATCTACAAAAGTCGGAAAGCCATCAAAGCTCAAGCCCTGGCCAATTTCGTTGCCGAGATGACCTCCTAACCCGACCCTACCACGGGGAGCCACATCTGGACCATTATCGTGGACGGCTCCTCCAACTCCACGGGCAGCAGAGCAAGCATCATCCTCGACAACAAAGAAGGCACCCTCATAGAAGTCTCCCTCATGCTGGCTTTTCCGACGACTAACAACCAAGCCGAGTACGAAGCGTTCTTGGTCGTACTTCGCCTGGCATCAGACCTCGGGGCCAGAGAGATCAGAATCTACACAGATTCCCAGTCGGTCGCCTCGCAAGTACGAGGAGAATATCAAGCGAAAAACGACAACATCACCGAATACTTAGCACTTATCACCGAAAAACTGCAAAGTTTCGACTCCGCGGAGATTCAGCACGTCCCGCGCGAGCAGAACACCCGCGCCGATATTCTCTCAAAATTGGCGAGCACCAAAAAACACGGAGGCCACAAGTCGGTCATCCAAGAAGTCTTATCGAAACCGAGCACCAAAGCGACCACCGCCCCGCTCGACATCAACGCCATAGGAGATACCAACTGTTGGATGACACCACTACACACCTACCTCAACACCGGCCGCCTACCAACCGACTCTAAAGAAGCAAGCATGACCAAGCGACGAGCCTGCTCGTACGTCCTCCTCGAAGGCAAACTATATCGCCAAGGCTTCGCGATCCCACTCCTCAAATGCATCGACAACTCCCAGACCGCAGCCGTCCTAGAGGAAATCCACGAGGGCATCAACGCGCAGCACCTCGGAGGACGATCCCTGGCGAGAAAGGCTCTACGAGCAGGCTATTACTGGCCCTCGATGCAAACGGACACGAAGGAACACGTCAAATGATGTGACAAATTCCAAAGACACGGGGACATGCACCTCGCTCCACCAACCGAACTCAAATTCCTCTCATCCCCGTGGCCATTCGCCTGATGGGGGTTGGACATCCTCGGGCCCTTCACCCTAGGGTCCTATCAGAACAAGTACCTCATCGTGGGCGTAGACTACTTCACCAAATGGATCAAAGCCGAAGCCCTGGCCAAAATCACGGCCCACAACATACTCCGATTTTACAAACGAAACATCCTCGCAAGATTCGGGGTCCCGCTCGCCATCGTCACCGACAACGGCACACAGTTCACGGACAAAAACTTCCGCGACTTCGTCACCAAGCTCGGAACCAAACACCATTTCACCTCGGTCGAGCATCCCCAGACAAACGGCCAGGTAGAATCCGCGAACAGGGTCATACTCAGGGACTAAAACGACGACTTGGCGACACAAAGAGGGCATGGGTCGAGGAGCTCCACAGTGTCCTCTGGGCATACCGAACTACGCCCCACTCAACCACGGGGGAAACCCCATTCCGCCTCACGTATGGAACCGAAGCAGTGATCCCGGTCGAGATACGCGAGCCATCCAGACGAACTGAAGCTCCCCTCGACACCGACGACAACAACGGCGCCTTACGAGAGGAGCTCGATCTCGTCGAGGAGATTCGCTCAGGAGAAGCCCTCCGGGAAGCCCGACTGAAACAGCAGGTGGCACTTCGCCACGACAACAAAGTCCTGAAACGCGACTTCCAAATCGGCGACTTAGTTCTGCGCAGAAACCAGAAAGACTCACACGAGGGCAAACTAGCTGCGAATTGGGAAGGTCCCTACCGTGTCCGCGACAAGACGGAGCACGGGGTCTACTACCTTGAAAACCTGCACGGGGAACAACTAGCTCGACCATGGAACGCTGAGAAACTTAAGCGGTTGTCGCTTGCGCGAAAATAAGGTGCCGGCATGACAGAAGAGTCGCCACCTTTCGTTATTTATCCCTCAGGGCGGGAAAGGAAACGATCGGAAAAACCTGACGAAAAAGGGTAAGACAAGGTCGTCGCAACCATTGTCTGGGTTCGGGAGTCGGTTACGCAAGGGGAAGGTATTAGCACCCCTCACGTCCGTCGTACTCGACGGGATCCTCGCTTGCTTGTTTACTTGGACGGGTTGGTTTCAATCTATCTACCTATCAAGGCTGGCTGGAAAAAAAAGAAAAGAAAAATGACTCGGCAAAGCGTCGCACTTTATGCCTACGTATTCCCGTCTGGAACGAGAAATCAGAGTCAACGTAGTTCGGCTAACTACGGGGGGAAAATGGGGAAGGTTGCTCGCTAGGACGTCGCATCCTATGCCTACGTACTTTCATCTGGTATGAAAGATCAGAGCAAACGTAGTTCGGGAAACTACGGGAAAAAAAAAGGCTCAACTAGGAGGGAGACTGTCAAGTCCTACTGTTATCATGCCATGGATTCATCCTATGGTTGAAGCTTGAACAGGGAACTCCTAAATGTTGTCATGCATAGGTTTCAACCTAAAAGTCTATCATCAAATCCTCGTCAGAAGAAATGAGAGTCCTAAGGGATCATGTCAATGATACACAGAATACAGACAAAAACATCAGCTTTAACAGTAAAATGCATGCAATGCAAGTGAGGGAGGAAATGTGTGCGGGGCTTCAACCTCCACAAGCTCATCTCGACCTCAAGCCAGTCATGAAATAACAGCAATCATACTGAAAATAATCAACATGCTCTTAAGCAATAACAGATAAAGGAAATGAAGTACCATCAAGTAAACAAAACACAAACTAGAGAAAGAATCAATCTACTCTCTAATCCTAACCCTAATCACAGAGTCCTGATCTAATCTAAGCAAAGCTCTCAAGCAAAACTCTAACAAGAGAATCAATCCCAGTCTTCAAGCTTCAGAACAAGCTTACCAAAGAAAGGGAGCTAAGTAAGCAGACTCATAGTGTCTTCCTCAGGAAAGCACTAGGAGGTGTATACTCAGGAGTCATACCCTATGTGGCTCAACCACTGTGATCAGTTTACGTTCCTCTTCAGGAGAAACTAAACTCACAAGCAGGCTCCAACATCACTGGATATTTAGGAAATCCTATCTGAACTAGTGGAACTAAGTGAATAGACTCATAGGACCTTCCTCTGGAAAGTACTAGGAGGCTTCCACTTAGGAGTCATATCCCATGTGGCTCAACAACATGTGATCAGTTTACATTCCTCCTCAGGAGAAATTAAACTCACAAGTTGGCTCCAACATCATTGGATACTTGAGAAATCTTAGACAAACTAAGGGAACTAAGTGAATAGACCCATAGGACCTTCCTCAGGAAAGTACTAGGAGGCTTTCACTTAGGAGTCATATCCCATGTGGCTCAACAACATGTGATCAGTTTACATTCCTCCTCAGGAGAAATTAAACTCACAAGTTGGCTCCAACATCATTGGATACTTGAGAAAGAGGTGAGAAGGAAGGATGAAAGTCATTCATAGTGCCTTCCTCAGGAAAGTACCATGAACTTCCTTCAAACTTCAGGATCTCAAACCTCACAAACAGAGGACAAGACAAGCTCTGGGTCTCTGAACTTTGATCTCCAATCTTCACTTCATGATGCTCTCCATCAAGATCTTCAAGGCAACACAAGCCCCTTAACAAATTCCTCAGAATGAACCCCACAGATGAACAGATAACCCACTGAACAGATCACATCATCAGGCAACTTCAGAAAATACCTAAAAATGCTAAACTAATGGGGAAAAATCTAACAATTAATCACAAGGGTCCTCAACACCTACTCATAACATCTATAAAGGTTTCTACCTAAAAATCAAGATAAAACTTGCTCAAAGAAAATGACTCATCACCTAAACACATTCTAAACCCTAATCAGGACACCCTAAGTCTACCCTAATTAAACTAATCAAGATTTAATTCTAAAAATCTAGAAAAAATCCTATAGGGAACTATGACTCATCATCTAATTGCACCAAAAAGAATGGGTAAAAAACCCTAAGGGAATGTCCTAAAATAATTCCTACAAAATCATGATACAAAATGAAACAATTAAAAAGCTATTTAATTGGGAAATCTATTAAAAATATTAAACTTAAAAATAAAATCTCAATTTTATTTTTATAATTTTCTATTCATTTTAATCTACTCATAGAAAAAAAAAAGAATTTAAAAATCATTATTTATCTATTTTTAATGCATTTTACAAAACAGAAAAAAACATTAAAAGAAATAAAAGAAATTAAATGAATTAAAGGGGTGGGGGGTCAGAATAGCAAGCGTGCCAGTTCAATTCATTGGGCCAAATAAAAAGGGGGGGGCGAATAGAACATTGGGCCCAGAACGCCCTTAAAATGAAACGCGGCGTTTTAATTATTTAAATCTTCCCTCCAATCTCAGACGCGATCACGGCCATTGGATCTACAGAATTAGTCAAATATGAGAGACCAATCTAGTGGCTCTCCTTCATCGTCCCAAAGGGGACCTAGGGTTTGCAGAACCCTCTCCACCATGCAACCAAATTCGAGCTCTTCTAACTCCTCGCTCAGGCCACGGTTGGACTCGATTCCAAAATGAAAAATGGCCTACTAAATGCCTAGAATGCAATGGTACGAGTAGCTTCTCTTGATTCACCCTAGATTGACCAAACAGAAAGCTTGAACACCTTGGTACCACCATGGTCAACCTGATATCAATCTTCTTCAAACTCGAAACTAAAGGTCTACAGATGCTCTACATGATAACCTGGTGATTGTAACCTAATTCATGTTAACTGGAACTCAATAAACAGCCAGCTATGGAAGATCCAAGAATCATGGTTCTGTTATACAACCTCACCAATCTTGCTCTAATTCTCAGGGATTAATCCTCTACCCTAACACAATCATTCTACACCTATAATATGATCTATCTAAGCATAAATAAAGAGAAAGAGATGAGTTCACCAACCTGTCAAGAAGCTATGGTGAGTGATGCTATGGCTCGAACCAAGGCTTGCAAATCCTTCAGGATGATCCTTTGATGATGGATAGCCTTCTGTTTGCACAATTCTTGAAGAAGAAGACTTGTAATGGAAGAATTCTTGAGTTGCTTCAACTTGAAGAAACTTCTCCAATGGCTATGTATCCTTCTCTCTCCTCTGACTTGGCTCAACTTTCACCAACCTCTAATCATTCTTTGATGCACACTTTATATAACAATTGATGGATGCTTCTAGATTCATCTAGAAGGGTGTGGAAAGTTCATGAATTTCTCCTTGAATGAGAAGTTGAAAGTCTCATATCCCTTGCTTCATGCCTTGCAATTCATTGCCAAATTCTCCTTACATGAGTTATTAAGAAGGAATGAGTGAAAAACAAGTCCATTCTTGGCTTGTGTAGGGTTTTGCAAAGTTGCCCTCTTATGCAAGCAACAAATTTCCAAAGGAAGTCCATTTTTGGAGCCTCAAATGAAAATTCTACTTAAACCAAAGTTCTTAAAATGGCTTTTCCAATCAAAATGATATATTGGATGACCTATTTTGGATTTGTGGATCTCCCAAATCACTTTTCAATTTCAACTTTTCAAAGTTATAAGCCTTTTTTAGTTCATTTTGGACCAATCATGGAATCTTGTGCTATGAGCTTTTTCATCAATTTGTGACCTTCTTTCTAGACTTAAAATCACATTTTGAGCAACTTTCATGTTTTAAGTTTTTCCATTTGAGGCTTGGAAATAGGAGTTTTAGGCATTGGCTAAAATGACCTATAACTGACAAATGACCAAAATACCCCTGCCTTGTTCAAACCATAAGTTGAGTTCCACAAATCCAATCAAGGACTTCTACCACTCAAATTAAAGCTAAGAAGATCCTCTTCAACATTCATGTTGACCAAGAAATCATAGGAATCACCCTACTAGGGCAAAAGTTGTCTGCAAGTTGGGTGACTTTCAAGGACCCAGATTCACACACCTCCGCTGACCTGTAATTTGTCAAAACCATAACTTGGGCTCTGTAACTCCTATCAAGGACTTCCACCACTCAAATTAAAGCTAAGAACAAGCTCCACAACATTCATGTTGTGGGGAAAATGAGATATCAATCACATCTAGAGATAAAACTGCCTGGAAAATAGGGATCAAATTAGGGTTTTCTCACTGACAATCCTCAGAAACCCTGACTTGAAACTTCTCAAACTCCTCAATCATGATGAGTTGGTCTAGGAACCATCTTTATAACATCTCTATGCATCATTCCATGATCTCATGGCCCTTGGATTAAGTCTCAACCTTCTCCAAATCTTCAGCTGATCTAGGGTTGACCCAGTCAAAACCCTAATTCTACCATTCATGGCTGAATCTTCTGAACTCTTACACAGTGACTTCTCTGGGCTTCATGAGGGCTATCAAGACATCTCATAAGCTTTCTCAAAACATCAAATTCATTCTCAAAGTCTCAGAATCATCTGAGGGGCTCCCACAACTCTCAAACTGTGAAGCACACAACCCTGGTTTCAAACCACTTCTCTGAGGATCTCTTGAACTTTCTGATGAAGGTATCAACTTTCAAACACTCAATGAATGAATAATTGTTGGTCAAATTTTGGGGTGCAACAGCTGCCCCTATTCAAACGGCTTGAACCTGATTGGGTGAGAAGCGAACGGCTCTCAACCAATCAAGGTACGAGACGGTTGAATATCGGTAAACCCGAAAATTTGCCAACTGCACGAGCACACGGTACTCTGCGGAGAACAAACCTTCGAACACTGCAACACTAGCTGCTCAACAACTAGCTGGAGAAATACTGATCTGACATCACCGTCAGTTATCCATATTAAATTCTTCTGACGTTGCCTTCAGACAACCACAACACCCAACATCACCGCTGGAAGACTAAACCTGATATACCCAACATCACCGCTGGAAAACTGAATCTGATATACCCAACATCACCGCTGGAAAACTGAATCTGATATACCCAACATCACCGCTGGAAAACTGAATCTGATATGCCCAACATCACCGCTGGAAAACTGAATCTGATATGCCCAACATCACCGCTGGAAAACTGAATCTGATATGCCCAACATCACCGCTGGAAAACTGAATCTGATATGCCCAACATCACCGCTGGAAAACTGAATCTGATATACCCAACATCACCGCTGGAAAACTGAATCTGATATACCCAACATCACCGCTGGAAAACTGAATCTGATATGCCCAACATCACCGCTGGAAAACTGAATCTGATATGCCCAACATCACCGCTGGAAAACTGAATCTGATATACCCAACATCACCGCTGGAAAACTGAATCTGATATACCCAACATCACCGCTGGAAAACTGAATCTGATATGCCCAACATCACCGCTGGAAAACTGAATCTGACATCGCCGCCGGACACAAACATCACTCTGAGAGACACTCGACATCACCGTCGTACAAACATCATCTCTGCTGGGGATTTAAGGAGTCTGACATTGCCGTCGAACAAACATCCAACCTCGCTGCCGGAAACAAACATAATCTGACCTCGCCGTCGAATCCAAAATACCCAACCTCACTGCTGGACAACTATATCACTGAACGATTCTGACCTGGGGTTCACCCCTGGTAAATGGAACAAAAGGTACACTTGCGTATTTGAAACTACTCTGCTGGGAATGAGAGACTCAACCGAGCACACTCTGATCTGGGGTTCACCCTCAGAACCATAACGAACATCGGAATACTGCTGCACACTGCCCGCCGTAGAACTTCAACACTACAGATATATGAAACCCTGGCCCCTGGCCACTTCCAGCTTCAGCTAGAAAAGATCTTTAAGTACTTCTGAATATGATGAAACCCTGGCCCCCGGCCACTCCAGATCCGCTGGAGAAAATACAACACTGAACAACTCTGACCTGGGGTTCACCCCTGGTAAATGGAACAACAGATACACTTGCATACTTGGAACTACTCCGCTGGGAGTGAGAGACTTAACCGAGCACACTCTGATCTGGGGTTCACCCTCAGAACCATAACGAACATCGGGATACTGCTACACACTGCCTGCCGTAGAACTTCAATATTAGAACTATATGAAACCCTGGCCCCTGGCCACTTCTAGCTTCAGCTAGAAAACAATCTTCAAGTATTTCTGAATATGAATGAAACCCTGGCCCCTGGCCCTTTCCAGCGTCAGCTAGAAAACGATCTTCAAGTATTTCTGAATATGAATGAAACCCTGGCCCCTG
Organism: Lathyrus sativus; assembly: GCA_963859935.3. Taxonomy (NCBI): domain Eukaryota; kingdom Viridiplantae; phylum Streptophyta; class Magnoliopsida; order Fabales; family Fabaceae; genus Lathyrus; species Lathyrus sativus. The sequence continues at coordinate 34,468,281 of OZ012737.1, read as the reverse complement.
GCCCTTTCCAGCGTCAGCTAGAAAACGATCTTCAAGTATTTCTGAATATGAATGAAACCCTGGCCCCTGGCCACTCCAGATCCGCTGGAGAATCTTCAAGTATTTCTGAATATGAATGAAACCCTGGCCCCTGGCCACTCCAGATCCGCTGGAGAATCTTCAAGTATTTCTGAAGATAGATGAAACCCTGGCCCCTGGCCATTCCAGCTTCAGCTAGAAAAACATCCTTGGCCTTCAAGGACGTAAACTTTGCCCGTCGGCAACTCTGCAGGAGGTATCTTCGACTTCAGTCTGAAGAAATGGTCCTTGGCCTTCAAGGATACATGGATCTGCCTTCAGGCAACTCCGCCTCTGCTATAGAGTATCCGAGACGTCAGTCAGGGATATACTTCGGCCTTCAGTCCGAAAAATGAATCCTAGGTCATTCATAACCTTGGGGGTAACCTTGCCCTTAGGCACCTTCGCTTCAGCTTAGGAAATCTGTGACTTCAGTCAGAGAAATGGTATCCTGAGCCATTCATGACTCTACGGGGATTCAAACACTTTGCCTTCAGGCAAAACTCCGCTTCAGCTGGAGAAACATCTTCGACTTCAGTCAGAAGAAACACTATTCACTTGATCACAACCAATCATCTCCTCAGGATAACTGACTTGGTCTTCAGGCCAACACGGATCATCTTGTTATATCTACAAACTTTGGAACCTTGTCTTCAGCTACCTGTTGATTCTTCAACACGGAAATCTGGACTCACCGGAACCTTCTGATATCGCCTTCGGGCGTTTACGAAATCCATCTTCAGATTAGACATCGTTGCTGGGGAAACATCTTCGACTTCAATCAGAAGACGTATCATTCACTTGATCGCAATCAATCATCACCTCAGGATAACTGACTTGGTCTTCAGACTCACACGAATCACTCTGTTGTATCTACAACCCTGGAACCTTATCTTCAGCCACCCGTTGATTCATCCACACGGAAATCTGGCTTCACAGGAACCTTCTGATACCGCTTTCGGGCGCTTACGAAATCCATCTTCAGATTAGACATCGTTGCTGGAGCAGACATATCACGCTGCTACTCACTTGACATCCTGTCAAGTCGTTGCTAAATAAAAGCAAACATGCCGGGTCACCAGACATAATCACCAAGTTAACAACTCTGTTGAGGAGAGAGGAATGAGGGTTCACCCAAATAATCCTGACGACTCACTGGGGAAAAGGTGGAAGGGTTCACCCGAACAACCTTGTAGACTCTGCTGCAGAAAGACGAGAGAGTTCACCCAAACGACTTCAACAACTGCTGGAGAAAAACGAAAGAGCACACTCAGACGATTCCTACCAACTTTACTGAGGGAGAGCTACCCTTCAAGGGAGCTGCATTTTCTGCCGATCTCATCTGGACTTATACTTGAGGATGACGGACTCCTCCGGAGAGCACAGCACATCAGGCTGATCAACACACTATCCTCTGCTATACTCTGCATGGGGAAAGCGATAGATGCCCTGAACGACTTTTTGGGAAATGACCCTTCTGGGGAACATAGCCTTCGGGCTACAAGACACTCATGTCACTAAGTTCTCAAACTTGCGGGATAAACAAACTTCAGCTTGCTGGACAATCCTTCGGGATCTGTTTGGGGGAACCTTCCATCTGCCAATCATGATTGTGCTCGGCTGGGGGATATCAATCTACCTGCCTGCTGCTGGGGAAATGCCAACCACCTGCTGGGGAAAAGACCTCCACTCTGTTGGGGGTTCCAGGAGTCATCTTGAACAAACAACTCCGTAGGGCGCTTCCAGGAATTATCCTGAACTGATAACCTTTTTGGAGACTTTATTCTGTTGGGAATTTCCAGGAATCCCTGGGCAACTCCTGCTGGAGATGCTATCGGGGAGCTCAAGTATCATCTTGGGCAAACAACTCGGGAAGCTGCACTGAGGTCTTAAGAGTCATCTTAAGCAAACGGCCCTGCTGAGGAATTCGAGAATCATCTTGAACCGAAGACTTCGCTGGGGATCTCAAAAATCATCTTGAGCGAGCGACCTGTGGGGACTACACCGGGGTCTTTAAGAATTGTCTGAGAAAACAACCTTGCTGGGGAGAACATCAAGGATCGTCCTGAGCAACCGGTCTTTTGATGGAACGCCTGTACAACAAGGATGAGGATGACCTAGGTCATGCTTATGATGCATATGCTTCTGCGATATGCCCCACACGGTGGGAATGATATGCAGTTATGCTAAAGGCCATGCAATCATGCACAATGCTATGCGATGTTAAATGCTATGCAGTCATGCACAATGCTATGCAATCATGCATAATGCTATGCAATCATACACAATGATGCGATCCTATCAGCAAAATAAATGCCGAAGGGGGAAATCCTCCTGTCAAGGAGAAAGAACCACTCAGGTAGAGGAGTCATCCTGCTGAGGAGAACGTGAACACGCCAATATCAATTAGGCTCTGTCTGGGGGATTGATCTTCCGCGAACTGCTGCAGGGAAAACAACTTCAGCTGACTGCTGCAGGGGACGAAGCTCTACGAGAACTTGGATCTGCTGATATCAATCGCGAGAATGAACTGCGTGGCCGTCTCGGCTACTCTTCTGGGGATGACCGCTCTGTGGGGAACCAACTTCAGCTGCTCAACACTCCACTGGGGAAAAAACCAATCATGATCTGATCAACTTCCAAGGATTCGGATCTCTTGGACATCTGCAAACTCGGCTGGGGAAGGAGAAATCATTCTGCTTCGCTTGGAGAGAGTGCGACTCTGGGGAAACACAGCATTAGCTGCCCCACGCTCTGCTGGGGAAAATTGATCATGATCTGATCAACTTCCAAGGATTCTTCTTTTCTGCGGACTCAGCCGGGGAGAGAAATCATTCTACTTCACTGGAGAGTACGACTCTGACGAGGAATTCGATTCCACTGGGGGAGAAAGAATCATCTGACTTCGGGGGAGAGTACAACTCTGCCAGGGAATGCAACGTCAGCTGCTCCAACACTCTACTGGGGAGGAAGGAATCATCGAACTCCAGGAGAGAGCCTGACTCTGGTGAGGAATCTCAATTCCGCTGGAGACTTCAGTCTGGCACCATCAGTTACTGCATACTTCGGTATACAAACAGCTTCCTACGAAACCTGCACTTGTGACCCGGTGCGGGGGAAAGTCCTGCTTCGGCGACTTTACTGGGGGAAACACGAGCTTCAGCTTCCGAAACATTTCCCTGAAATCTGCACTTGTGACCCGGTGCTGGGGAAAATGAGCTACGGTACTCAATCATTTCCATGAACTCTGCACTTGTGACCCGGTGCTGGGGAAAGATGACATCATTCTTCGGTGCTTGATTCAGCTGATGAGGTGACATTCCTTCAGGATGCGTCTGCTTGGGGAAGAGAATCACCTCTACCTGGAGAAGACATATCAATGCTCACTATTCTGCGTTCAGATTCTGCGGAGGAGAGACTACTGAACTCTGCCGGAGAAGGATGACTCATCCTGCTTCGGGGATACCAATCCTGGTCTACTGAGAGCAATCTTGACCCTAGTCTGATGAGGGATAAACGCCATCTCAATCTGCTGTAGTCTCAAACTGTACAGGGGGAACGACCTCAGACCGTACATCTCTGCGGAGAAACAATCCTGATTCAACAACGCCAACACAGGGAATACAGGCTACCAATCATGGAGTCAAGTAACAGGTTATGCTGTAGGATAGCGATCCAATGACCGCAAGGCTTCTTCAGAAGGTTCAGGTTTTGACGGGGTAATGACTCAATTCTTGCTAGGGTGAACAAACTCATTTGAACAACTTGCCCCAGTGCAATTCAACTTGCCCCAATCCGACCTTTGGGAATAATTCATTCTGAGCCGAAAACAACTGGCAACAAGACAATCTTCAGAGGGCTTGCCCCAGCATCTGCACAACGGGAGGATTCATCCTCAACTAGTCGACTTTCAGCATGGTCGGCTTCAATATCTCTGAAGTAGTTTGCCCCTGAACGAGCGATGAGCGACTCAACATGCTCTGATCGAACACTGGAGGAATCTGCCCCAAATCGCAAGAATTCCGGATAACTGCCCCTGATTGGGTCTCGAGAAGATTCACTTCCGATCAACCGCTTCTTGCGTAAACTGCCCCATAATCAACTGATGCTTCGGGACTTGTCTTCAGACAAACTGGTTCCAAATTCACTGGAAGTCATTGCCCCAGATTCACAGGGTTTCAAAGCACACCATTCTGATCCAGACCTCTGGCGATTCAGTCCTGATTGACTATTCCTTGCTGAAGTTCCTTCGTATCAGCTACTAACCTGCAACTAAAATTGTTTATTCACGAATAGTAATTTTAATGCAGTGTTCATGCAAATTTCGAAAAATGTTGTACTGTCACTCATTTACGTGTCATGCTAGTGAGTGACGAATGAACCAAAGAGTTCAAACGTAGTGCTGATGCGATCAGTGAAAAATGCAATAAGGATATGATTAGCAAATCATGAAGGAGTCAGGTTACTCAACCTTATCGTAATGCGCTCTCAGAATAAACCCTGCCTCAATTAGGTCTTTTAAGGGTTGTATCATGGTCGGGTTCACGGTTCGTGAAACAAGGGATATTCGGCTCAAATTATGATTTGTACCCACCCCTTCTACGTGATGTTCTCCGATCCTAAAGTCCAGTTAACTTAACTCGAGCGCTCGCCTCTTCGAGAGGTACGTTGAACATTGAGAACAACTGGTTAAAGAATTCGCAAGGTGTTTCGGAGTGACAGTTACTCCTTTTTCGTTTTCGGTGTCTGCGTCCGCACGACTTTGTCCTTGTTTGAGGATTTTTCTCTTTTATAATCCTTTCTTTTCATTCTTTTGATTCCCTAACTTTTGCCTGGACTGACTCCTTTTGAGTTCTTTTCGATTTTTTCTTTTGAAGTCCAGCGGGATGCCCTGATTTTTGCCTAAGTATTTGCTTTCTAGCTTTTCTTTTTTACTTAGCGGGCTTTCTTATTTCTTTTCTTTTTCTTGGAACAAGGTCGTGCGACACTGGTTGTCTTGATTGCTCCGAAAGGATTGTAACTGTCTCACTCCTGATTGGTGAGGTTTAACCATTGTGGTTGATGAGGTACGACCTCTGGAGAGGAATATGATGCGATTGGTCCTCGAAGGACAACACTCCTCTATAAGACTTGAACGCTCGATCAAGCTAACTGACAACTACCCTGCCCCGGGTTAAGATGTGAGGGTTCAAATAGTCCGAAAGAAACTCCTACTTCTCGGCTCGAAGTGGTTAACAAGGGATTCTCTTCCTTATCTCTCCGGTGTTTAGGGGATTTGAAACAATGCCTTGTACGTCATCGGCAAAGTTTTATCTGAAAGCCATACGATCATCGGTTATGAGCATTCAGTTTCATCATCCTCCCTCCGCTCATTGCTAATCATAGTAAGAAATCGGAGTAAATAAAATGCAAGTGCCAGTGCAATGCAGTAAATGAGTGACAACGACATAACTAATTCAGAAGAAATGCATAGTCACTTTATTATCATTACCATTCGAAACATACAATGTTTTACAGCAAGTAGTAACTAACAGAAAAGAAACTACAAGTGCAAAATGGTAAAAAGTCCGAGGACTGCCAATGTTGAGGACGTCTGCCCGTCTGGATCACTGGCTTCCGGAAATAACCCTCTGAATCTGCGAGCGAGGCGATTCAGTCACCAAAGGTCGCGGGACATATTCAAGATCTTTCCCAGCTTCAGGCGAAGGAGTGGAATCATTCACTTCTTCTGCAGGATATGGGATGAACTTCCCCGATGCTCTTATGCCGCCCGACACAAGCCTAATCGCCCTCGAGTCGATCAGGTCCTGAATCTTATTCCGGAGAGCCTTACATGTTTCAACATGGTGCCCCGGTGCTCCTGAGTGGAAATCACAACGCAAGCTTAGATCAACGTCTGATGACACGTCATCTGGTGGATTTAAGGTCCGAAGCTTGAGAACACGGTTCTGAACCAACAGCGGCAGCAGCTGGGCATAACTCACAGGTAGTGGGTCCAAAGCTCTATCAAGTAGCTTCTTCTTTTGACCATAACCTTCAGGATTATTCTGAGATGCTCGGCGCGGCTGATGACGAGACAGGCCTCGAGCTTCATGCTGTGTAGAGGGTCCATGAGGTCCACTTGGCTTCAGCACAGGTGGCACTGACGGTAACGGAGGAAGCACTCTGGTCTCTTCCTTGGGTGCTTGACCACTCTCCTTATCTAGCATGCTTCTTACCACTCCCATGAGAAAGCTCAGCTGATTCTGCAGCTGCTGATTCTCTTCTCTGAGCACTTGCTGGTCCAGACGTACTGCCTGTATGTCATTCATGACCTGCCCCAGCTGGCTTTGGACTTTCCCTAGTTCAGCTTGTATCTGCTCCATTAGTCTGAGCTGCCAGATTCTGTCAAACCTGCAAACACAAAGGTTAGAAGACAAGTCCCGGCTTCTGCCATGCAAGATGAATTATGGGTGTCTGTACGTTCAGGAGATCACCCCCGATTTTGGTGTCAACGTGCCAACATAGTGTCAATGCAATGATGAGACTGGATCCATTCATGGAAGAAAATATCTCATATTGCTCGGGACACCAGGATCAGGGTACGAAACACGCCTGCAGCACAGACACATGCTAATGGAATGCAAAAAAAAAATGGATATGCAAACTAATGCAAAATGCAGGCATGCAATAATATCCAGGTGGCTGCTGTGGAGATTCGATGTCAACAGTCGTTGATGAGAAGGAAACCCCGGTGTAAAACCACTGATCTGATCTGATGTGAATAACCATCTGATAGGATCGAGATCAGCATTCTGCTCTGACAAGAACGAAGGTCTGATAATAAAGGCCCCGGATGCAAGATCAAGGAATATCTGTTGATGAAGTCTTCGGACCCCAAATCAAAAATCTGCCCTCTCAAGAACAAACAACAACTGCTGACGAGATCCTCAGACCTCACTCAAAAATCTGCTCCATCCAGAACACACTTCTGATAATAATACTCTGATCAAAGCCTGCTCTATCAAGAACAAACAAATACCCGATGATAAGATCCTCTGATCAAACCCTTGCTCTATCAAGAACATATCTGCAACTGAGAACCCAACATAACTGATTCACTGTCAAGAAAACCAGGTAGTCTGGAGGTCAAAGTTTCCTGCAATATCCCAACCCACTCACAGGTATGATGGACCTAATCCACGGACAAAGGTACGGCATCCTATGCGGTTGTCAGCGTCACAGACATTCATGAGTGACAATACGATTCCCAGAAGGAGTGGCATCGTCAAGTCATGAAGAGGCCTCTCTTAGCTGACTTCCAAATGATCGGTCCCCAGAGTCGACAATCCTCACGTCTGGACTCCCCTCAGATCCTCAGGACCGGAAAGGAGCACCTCTGCAAGAATCTCGTCTGAGCGCAGATTTTCGTAGGGAACTGTGCCTGTTCAACAGACAGGTTCGTCTACTACTTCTCCACAACTATATCTAGGTGTGTACTCAAGCCCAGGTCCGGCTTTTCACTCACAGTAACATCCCTCTCCCACAGCAGCACAGATAATCATATCAACTGGAAATAAAATGCGGGAAATAAAATGCGGGAAGTAAAAATGCGAGAAGCAAAGATGCGGTAAATAAACGCAACCCAACAAGCAAACACACAAACGATAGGATTGACTCGCGTAGGGGATGGGAAACGGTCCCAACATAAGGGATGGGAAAAGTCCCTAGATGCTACACGTCCCCAGCAGAGTCGCCAGCTGCTGGGGACGGTCCCAGGCAGCTAGGAAGAAAATCCAAGGCGAGACTCGCATAGGGAAACACCTGTGATCCCCAGCAGAGTCGCCAGTTGTCGCTTGCGCGAAAATAAGGTGCCGGCATGACAGAAGAGTCGCCACCTTTCGTTATTTATCCCTCAGGGCGGGAAAGGAAACGATCGGAAAAACCTGACGAAAAAGGGTAAGACAAGGTCGTCGCAACCATTGTCTGGGTTCGGGAGTCGGTTACGCAAGGGGAAGGTATTAGCACCCCTCACGTCCGTCGTACTCGACGGGATCCTCGCTTGCTTGTTTACTTGGACGGGTTGGTTTCAATCTATCTACCTATCAAGGCTGGCTGGAAAAAAAAGAAAAGAAAAATGACTCGGCAAAGCGTCGCACTTTATGCCTACGTATTCCCGTCTGGAACGAGAAATCAGAGTCAACGTAGTTCGGCTAACTACGGGGGGAAAATGGGGAAGGTTGCTCGCTAGGACGTCGCATCCTATGCCTACGTACTTTCATCTGGTATGAAAGATCAGAGCAAACGTAGTTCGGGAAACTACGGGAAAAAAAAAGGCTCAACTAGGAGGGAGACTGTCAAGTCCTACTGTTATCATGCCATGGATTCATCCTATGGTTGAAGCTTGAACAGGGAACTCCTAAATGTTGTCATGCATAGGTTTCAACCTAAAAGTCTATCATCAAATCCTCGTCAGAAGAAATGAGAGTCCTAAGGGATCATGTCAATGATACACAGAATACAGACAAAAACATCAGCTTTAACAGTAAAATGCATGCAATGCAAGTGAGGGAGGAAATGTGTGCGGGGCTTCAACCTCCACAAGCTCATCTCGACCTCAAGCCAGTCATGAAATAACAGCAATCATACTGAAAATAATCAACATGCTCTTAAGCAATAACAGATAAAGGAAATGAAGTACCATCAAGTAAACAAAACACAAACTAGAGAAAGAATCAATCTACTCTCTAATCCTAACCCTAATCACAGAGTCCTGATCTAATCTAAGCAAAGCTCTCAAGCAAAACTCTAACAAGAGAATCAATCCCAGTCTTCAAGCTTCAGAACAAGCTTACCAAAGAAAGGGAGCTAAGTAAGCAGACTCATAGTGTCTTCCTCAGGAAAGCACTAGGAGGTGTATACTCAGGAGTCATACCCTATGTGGCTCAACCACTGTGATCAGTTTACGTTCCTCTTCAGGAGAAACTAAACTCACAAGCAGGCTCCAACATCACTGGATATTTAGGAAATCCTATCTGAACTAGTGGAACTAAGTGAATAGACTCATAGGACCTTCCTCTGGAAAGTACTAGGAGGCTTCCACTTAGGAGTCATATCCCATGTGGCTCAACAACATGTGATCAGTTTACATTCCTCCTCAGGAGAAATTAAACTCACAAGTTGGCTCCAACATCATTGGATACTTGAGAAATCTTAGACAAACTAAGGGAACTAAGTGAATAGACCCATAGGACCTTCCTCAGGAAAGTACTAGGAGGCTTTCACTTAGGAGTCATATCCCATGTGGCTCAACAACATGTGATCAGTTTACATTCCTCCTCAGGAGAAATTAAACTCACAAGTTGGCTCCAACATCATTGGATACTTGAGAAAGAGGTGAGAAGGAAGGATGAAAGTCATTCATAGTGCCTTCCTCAGGAAAGTACCATGAACTTCCTTCAAACTTCAGGATCTCAAACCTCACAAACAGAGGACAAGACAAGCTCTGGGTCTCTGAACTTTGATCTCCAATCTTCACTTCATGATGCTCTCCATCAAGATCTTCAAGGCAACACAAGCCCCTTAACAAATTCCTCAGAATGAACCCCACAGATGAACAGATAACCCACTGAACAGATCACATCATCAGGCAACTTCAGAAAATACCTAAAAATGCTAAACTAATGGGGAAAAATCTAACAATTAATCACAAGGGTCCTCAACACCTACTCATAACATCTATAAAGGTTTCTACCTAAAAATCAAGATAAAACTTGCTCAAAGAAAATGACTCATCACCTAAACACATTCTAAACCCTAATCAGGACACCCTAAGTCTACCCTAATTAAACTAACCAAGATTTAATTCTAAAAATCTAGAAAAAATCCTATAGGGAACTATGACTCATCATCTAATTGCACCAAAAAGAATGGGTAAAAAACCCTAAGGGAATGTCCTAAAGTAATTCCTACAAAATCATGATACAAAATGAAACAATTAAAAAGCTATTTAATTGGGAAATCTATTAAAAATATTAAACTTAAAAATAAAATCTCAATTTTATTTTTATAACTTTCTATTCATTTTAATCTACTCATAGAAAAAAAAAAGAATTTAAAAATCATTATTTATCTATTTTTAATGCATTTTACAAAACAGAAAAAAACATTAAAAGAAATAAAAGAAATTAAATGAATTAAAGGGGTGGGGGGTCAGAATAGCAAGCGTGCCAGTTCAATTCATTGGGCCAAATAAAAAGGGGGGGGCGAATAGAACATTGGGCCCAGAACGCCCTTAAAATGAAACGCGGCGTTTTAATTATTTAAATCTTCCCTCCAATCTCAGACGCGATCACGGCCATTGGATCTACAGAATTAGTCAAATATGAGAGACCAATCTAGTGGTTCTCCTTCATCGTCCCAAAGGGGACCTAGGGTTTGCAGAACCCTCTCCACCATGCAACCAAATTCGAGCTCTTCTAACTCCTCGCTCAGGCCACGGTTGGACTCGATTCCAAAATGAAAAATGGCCTACTAAATGCCTAGAATGCAATGGTACGAGTAGCTTCTCTTGATTCACCCTAGATTGACCAAACAGAAAGCTTGAACACCTTGGTACCACCATGGTCAACCTGATATCAATCTTCTTCAAACTCGAAACTAAAGGTCTACAGATGCTCTACATGATAACCTGGTGATTGTAACCTAATTCATGTTAACTGGAACTCAATAAACAGCCAGCTATGGAAGATCCAAGAATCATGGTTCTGTTATACAACCTCACCAATCTTGCTCTAATTCTCAGGGATTAATCCTCTACCCTAACACAATCATTCTACACCTATAATATGATCTATCTAAGCATAAATAAAGAGAAAGAGATGAGTTCACCAACCTGTCAAGAAGCTATGGTGAGTGATGCTATGGCTCGAACCAAGGCTTGCAAATCCTTCAGGATGATCCTTTGATGATGGATAGCCTTCTGTTTGCACAATTCTTGAAGAAGAAGACTTGTAATGGAAGAATTCTTGAGTTGCTTCAACTTGAAGAAACTTCTCCAATGGCTATGTATCCTTCTCTCTCCTCTGACTTGGCTCAACTTTCACCAACCTCTAATCATTCTTTGATGCACACTTTATATAACAATTGATGGATGCTTCTAGATTCATCTAGAAGGGTGTGGAAAGTTCATGAATTTCTCCTTGAATGAGAAGTTGAAAGTCTCATATCCCTTGCTTCATGCCTTGCAATTCATTGCCAAATTCTCCTTACATGAGTTATTAAGAAGGAATGAGTGAAAAACAAGTCCATTCTTGGCTTGTGTAGGGTTTTGCAAAGTTGCCCTCTTATGCAAGCAACAAATTTCCAAAGGAAGTCCATTTTTGGAGCCTCAAATGAAAATTCTACTTAAACCAAAGTTCTTAAAATGGCTTTTCCAATCAAAATGATATATTGGATGACCTATTTTGGATTTGTGGATCTCCCAAATCACTTTTCAATTTCAACTTTTCAAAGTTATAAGCCTTTTTTAGTTCATTTTGGACCAATCATGGAATCTTGTGCTATGAGCTTTTTCATCAATTTGTGACCTTCTTTCTAGACTTAAAATCACATTTTGAGCAACTTTCATGTTTTAAGTTTTTCCATTTGAGGCTTGGAAATATGAGTTTTAGGCATTGGCTAAAATGACCTATAACTGACAAATGACCAAAATACCCCTGCCTTGTTCAAACCATAAGTTGAGTTCCACAAATCCAATCAAGGACTTCTACCACTCAAATTAAAGCTAAGAAGATCCTCTTCAACATTCATGTTGACCAAGAAATCATAGGAATCACCCTACTAGGGCAAAAGTTGTCTGCAAGTTGGGTGACTTTCAAGGACCCAGATTCACACACCTCCGCTGACCTGTAATTTGTCAAAACCATAACTTGGGCTATGTAACTCCTATCAAGGACTTCCACCACTCAAATTAAAGCTAAGAACAAGCTCCACAACATTCATGTTGTGGGGAAAATGAGATATCAATCACATCTAGAGATAAAACTGCCTGGAAAATAGGGATCAAATTAGGGTTTTCTCACTGACAATCCTCAGAAACCCTGACTTGAAACTTCTCAAACTCCTCAATCATGATGAGTTGGTCTAGGAACCATCTTTATAACATCTCTATGCATCATTCCATGATCTCATGGCCCTTGGATTAAGTCTCAACCTTCTCCAAATCTTCAGCTGATCTAGGGTTGACCCAGTCAAAACCCTAATTCTACCATTCATGGCTGAATCTTCTGAACTCTTACACAGTGACTTCTCTGGGCTTCATGAGGGCTATCAAGACATCTCATAAGCTTTCTCAAAACATCAAATTCATTCTCAAAGTCTCAGAATCATCTGAGGGGCTCCCACAACTCTCAAACTGTGAAGCACACAACCCTGGTTTCAAACCACTTCTCTGAGGATCTCTTGAACTTTCTGATGAAGGTATCAACTTTCAAACACTCAATGAATGAATAATTGTTGGTCAAATTTTGGGGTGCAACAGCGGTACTGCAGTTAAACACTGCCCGCGATGACCCATCAACACGACCACTGGGGAGCGACATGGTACCACCGCACTTCCTCGCGTCTACTAACGACCAGAGAAAAGCAAGCCCTGCCTCTGGTGTGCACGGGAAAAAGGCCTTGCTCGGCGGGGAACACCTCGACGAGATTCCCCACCGCCGTACCAAAATCGGTAGGACACCCAGCTCGCGATGGGACGTCCACGCCATGGGGAGAACTACCCCCGAACCGGTCAGGAAACAACGCCGGCCAGTTCCCTTCACCGTCGGTAAAAAGTATTGTCGAGCTACTACCCCGGACAGGCCCAAAGGCACACTAAACATGCATTTCAAACATATATATTTCAAGCATACAAATACGTGCAGAAATAAAACAAGCATAAATAACATGCAAAAACGAGGCGCACACTTAGACAATTTTCAAAATATATTAATCAAAAGCGGGCACCAGCCCAGTAGTCAACATTACATAAACAAGGGCGCGCAGGCCCGACAAAGAAAACAACGAAATACAACATATGGCGCGCAGGCCGAAATACGCGGGCACGCAGGCCCGAGACTAATCTAAGCTCCCTCCTCTACATCAGCTTCAGGCTCCACGCCAGGGACGACGGTGCCAGCCTCCTTGGCGCTGGGGTCAACCACCCTGCCGTCGACTATCTCATGGAAGGGGCCCATCCCATCCTCGACAAAGGCACCACCAGAGTTCACCACCCTGAGCTGAGCAACGGCGCTGTTGAAGCCCGCAGCAAAACCATCCAGGAAATCCCCTTCCAGCACGCGTATCCTGGCAAGCAGGTCCGCCCGGGTAACCAACAACCTATCGTCGTCAGTCTCATCATCACCAGGAAAGAGATCGCCCTCAAGCTCCGCCACACGAGCTTTCGACGCCCGCAACTCCTCCTCAGCAGCCTTGAGCTTCTCCTCAACGCCGCCACATCTCTTGCGCTCGAGGTCAACCTCCCCACGAACCTTCTCCAAATCTCCGGTCAGCTGAGTCACCTTCCCTCGGCTTGCCTCCAAATCCTCGACCGCCTTATTCAGACGGGACTGCGTGAAAGTGAGATCCCCTTGCAGCTTCGACAGTTCGACGGACGAGCAGCTCTCTTCGCTCAGGACCATCGCCGTAGTGAAAGTCCGTATCAACGCGGCCAAATCCTCGGTCAGAACCTGCCTCCTCGTAGCACGGTCAGCGCCCAGAATCGCCTTCACCTCCCCCGCAGGAATGTTGGGCGACCTAGCCCCATGGAAGTAGCCAGGGTGCTGGTGACAAGGAGCGATGGCGTAACCCTCCTCGGAAGACTCCGCCGATAAGTCGACCACGGGCGTATCCTCCTGAACTCTCGCTCTCTTCGGGGCCCCTTGGGAAGTAGGCGACTAGCTACCGGTCGGGGACGCCAACGACCTTCCTCCATCCTGCTCTGCAGAAGACTGCCCGGCCAACTGAGCCACCCGCGTCTTCGGAGGAACAGCGGCCCTTGAGGGGCGCAGCTTCTTCACTCGCTCCTCCACAGAAGCCATATTCCCTGCACGACAACAGAAAAACTAGTTAGTAAAAAGCTGAGGATATCAGGTCGAAAAAGGACGAGGCGGCCACCACCTAGGTAACGCAGAGAATCCTCCTCCGAGGCACACTCGAGCAGGGCCTTTGTGTTGATCAGCCTTGCCGTCTCCCGAATGTTTCCGTAACTGTCGAGGATATACCAGCCATTGGGGGTGACCAGCTTCGACGGTGGTAAGTTTCGCACGAAAGAAACTATCTTCAGGTAGTTGGCCATGTCCTCCTCATCAAGCATCCCCGCCCGCACGATATACCCACCAGTTCCCCGAGAATAATGATCCAAGGACCACTCCACGTGCACCCGGGGCAGCATGACGGCCTCGCGACGAACATCCACTATCCTCTCCCCTTCCGAATACAAAGAGCGGACCCCTTCGTGCGTGATAGGACTGACCACGAAAAAGCGACCTTTGAAATCTCGGACACATACCATGTACGTCCTGAAAAGTTTGTTCGGCTGCTTGAACGACACCCAGCCATGTCGACCACCCACCGACTGCTGTTGCAGATGGAAAATAAGAAAGAACAGCGGCAGCGTGACACCGACCTGGAGATATTGGCACACGAGCTCGAAGGCCCGAATAAAAGCCAGGGCGTTAGGGTGCAGCTACGACGGGGCCAACCTCAACCAGTCGAAAAGGCCCGGATGGAAGTCCGAAAAGGGCAACCTGAGCCTAGCCTCTTTGAAGTAAAACTCGTACATCGGAAAGCGCATCCGCCCGTATTTCGAGCAGATCCGATGACCTGGCCGGGGGCGGTAGACTTGCCAGTTTTGAAGATCCCTCTCTTCCCGGTCTTCCACGGTGGCGTAGGCCCCTGTCGGATCAGAAGCAAAGCAGGAGGGCATGGTGAGAGGCTCCTCGGCCACCCAGTCTCCGATCGGGACGGCGCGCTCATCAAAATGGGGGACGTCTGGCTCATTATCCTCGGCCATTGTGCCCAAGACGAGCGTAGTCATTAAACACCTGAAAAGCAGAAGGTAACGGTGAATTTGATGACAGAGATCAAATTCACCCTTCCCGAGCACTGTCCCCCGTGGGTCTGCCCTAACCTACAACCTCCCCGGTTCAGTACGACCCGAACTGTAAACCCACCTCGGAGGCACCCGTCGGAATAGACGTCACTCCCCGAGACGTTCATCGGAGTGAAGAATCTTTCCCCGGGGCATTCATCGGAAAAAGCTTCCCTCCCCGGGACACTCATCGAAACTAGCGTCTCTCCCCGGGACATTCATAATAAAAACCCTAAAAAACCCCCGAGAATGGCGGAGATTTTCGCGCTCCTCGGGGCATTTGAACAACCCCGACCACGATCAAGAAACAAACAAGAAAAGCAAGAGAAGAGAAAAAGAAAACTTATTGTGATAAAATCGACGACGGAGAACGCGGCGGCTGTGACAGCGTAGATATCGGACGACGATGAAATAGCAGGCTGGAAATTTGAGAACAAGAGGGCGAAAAATGAGAAATGAGCTAGGGCTCGCTCACTTATACCCCTGCACGGGACTCGAAGCGTCTCTAGACACTTGAGTGCCCTAGGGTAGCCGCCCTAGAAGCCACCCAGAACGCAACACGTGGCGGAAGCAGTCAGACACGTCTCTTCACCTCTCCCCGCCAATACCCGTCTATAAGCCCGGACGATTGATGACGAAGAACACACGTCCTCGCACAGAGGAATCTTCCCCCAGACCAGTCCGCTTCCCCGGAACGACGTCATCAAATCCTCACTCCCATCCTCGGAGCAACGACTTGGGGGGCTCCTGTTCTAGCCTGGGCCCCGGGCTGAACTATGCTGGCCCAGCCCAATAATGTTCCACCAGGACCTACCCAGTCCGGGTACCGCGTCGGGCACGAGATCCCCGACACGCTAGAAAGATCTCTTCGCGAGGAAGAACCGTCCCAACCACGTCGGGCAAACGAATCGCCTGCACGACCAAGCACCGCCCTCCGTGGGCGGTATTCCCCATGCCACCGAGCAAGACCCCATGGCTCTCCCATGTCCACGTGTGCTCCCCTCCTCAGGGAGAACATCGTGCCTCCGGGGAACCTCGCGAGCTCCCCTCCGCGGGGAGAACAACGTGCCCTGTACACGTCCTCCACGTGCTCCCCTCTGCAAGGACACGTCATCCACCAACTGCCCACCTCCGAAAGAGCAGGTCAACCCACTTTCTGGAGTTCACGGAGCAGTTGAACTAGGGCGAAGACCACATTACGGCCTTCACTATGCCATGTAATCCCTAACAGTCATTAGGGTTGGGCCTGGTCATCCAGCCCATCTCAAATGACCGTTGGCCCAGCGCTGGGGTCCCTCTATAAATACCCTCTTCCACAAGAGGGTCAGGTAATTCACTTCTTACCCATTTTCTATACTTTGCTCTCACTCTGCCCAACTCCTTACTTTGGCATCGGAGTGTTTTGTAGGTACACCCCCCTTCTTCTACTCATCACCGGTGAACAGGTAGCAGTTCAACAGCGTGTGGTCAGCCCGTGATCCCCTTCTGATCAGGTCAGATCAATATATATATATATATATATATATATATATATATATATATATATATATATATATATATATATATATATATATATATATATATATATATATATATATATATATATATATATATATATATATATATATATATATATATATATATATATATATATATATATATATATATATATATATATATATATATATATATATATATATATATATATATATATATATATATATATATATATATATATATATATATATATATATATATATATATATATATATATATATATATATATATATATATATATATATATATATATATATATATATATATATATATATATATATATATATATATATATATATATATATATATATATATATATATATATATATATATATATATATATATATATATATATATATATATATATATATATATATATATATATATATATATATATATATATATATATATATATATATATATATATATATATATATATATATATCTGTGTGTGTGTGTGTGTGTGTGTGTGTGTTTGATGTCATTCAATGTTTAGATTTTTCCGCTTTTATTCTAAATATTGAGATGTCGGTGTAAGGACTAAGTTCCTCTGTTGCAAAGTTACCCCACTGTTGCATATCAATTGTTGAGCAGGTGTTGAATGTTTTAAATTCATGTATAATGTGACATACCGCTTTTATACTATGTTTATAATTATACTCTGACGAAATTTTTAATATGTGCCTAAATGATTATGTGATTATTTGGGGGTATAGAATTGGGGTGTTATATTAAGTGGTATCAGAGCCAGTGTTGAGTCAGTTGTGTCTATCTTGTTGTTGTGTTGGTTGAACTGTTTTTTAACCTTGTTGTTATTTTTGGGAATGATCGAAATATGGCTGGTAGAAACGACAATGCGATGGTTGCTGCTTTGGAAGCAATGGCCAGGGCGGTGCAAGGTGCGTCGAACATGAATGCTAATGACGAGTTCAGGAAGAATCAACCACCGGTCTTCGAAGGAAGATTTGATCCTGATGGTGCTCAAATTTGGTTGAAAGAGATTGAAAGGATCTTTAGAGTCATGGGCTGTGCGGAGGGGAATAAGGTGAGGCTTGGGTCTCACATGCTGAAGGAAGAAGCCGATGATTGGTGGGTCGGTATGCGTTAAGCTCTTGAGGAGGATGATGAAGAGATAACTTGGGATTTATTTCGTACCGAGTTCTTGAGGAAGTATTACCCTGAAAGTGTGAAAGGGAAGAAGGAGATGGAGTTCCTTGAACTGAAACAAGGTAGTATGTCCGTGGTGGATTGTACTGCTAAGTTTGTGGAGTTGGTTCAATTCCATCCTCACTATGCTGCAATTACTACTGAGTTCTCAAAGTGTATTAAATATGAGAATGGTTTGCGTCCCGAGATTAAGCAATTTGTGGGATATCAAAAGATAAGAAGGTTTACAGATTTGAAGGAATGTTGTAGAATCTTCGAGGAAGATAACAAGGCTCGTTCTACACATTACAAAAGTTTGAATGAGAGGAAGGGAAAGCAACAAGCTAGAAGTGGACCTTATGTGACACCCGTTGATAAGGGCAAGCATAGGGGAAAATTTGATAAGAGATCTGGAGGAGGAGGTTTCGGTTCTCTTAAGTGTTACAAGTTTGGTGAAATGGGTCATAAATCATTTGAGTGTGGGAAGACCGTAGTGAAATGTTCTAACTGTGGAGGCCTTGGGCATGCTACTACCGATTGTAGAAGGAATGTAGTGAAGTGCTATAATTATGGAGAAGTGGGTGACATTAGTACTAAGTGTACTAAGCCAAAACAAGCTCAAGCGGGCGGAAAGGTGTTTGTGTTAGCGGGGACGGACACTACTAGTGCAGACCGTTTGATTAAAGGTACATGCTTTATTAATAGTACGCCTTTAGTTGCTATTATTGATACGGGAGCGACTCATTCATTCATTTCTCATGACGCACTAAGCGTTTGAATTTGTTTATGACTTCTTGGGGTGGTGAGATGGTTATTGAGACTCCTACTTCGGGGTCGGTAACTACGTCTTTGGTGTGTGTAAGTTGTCATTTGACCATGTATGGTAAAGACTTCATTATGGATTTAGTGTGTTTGCCATTGGAGGGATTGGACGTAATCTTGGGTATGAGCTGGTTGCAATTTAATCGAGTTCATATAGATTGCTATCACAAGTTAGTGAGGTTTCCTTCTTTGGAAGATGATGAAGATGAGAGTTTCCTATCCACTAAAGAGTTGAAGAAACTTTTAGCGGACGAAGCTCAATTGTTGGGTTTGTTTGCATTATTGTCGGCGGAGAGTAAAGTTGAGCTCGATGTGTTTCCAGTGGTGTGTGATTTTCCAGAAGTGTTTCCGGAGGATATTACGGATGTACCGCCGGAAAGATAAGTTGAGTTTTCTATTGATCTAGTTACAGGTACTAGACCAGTTTCGGTGGCACCGTATCGTACGTCGGCATCGGAGTTGGTAGAATTGAAGAAGCAATTGAATGACTTGTTAGACAAGAGATTTTTAAGGCCAAGTGTTTCTCCTTGGGGTGCCCCGGTATTGTTTGTAAAGAAGAAGGATGGGAGTATGCGGTTATGCATTGATTATCGACAATTGAACAAGGTGACAATTAAGAACAAGTATCCGCTTCCAAGGATCAATGATTTGATGGACCAATTGGTTGGTGTGCGTGTTTTTAGCAAGATTAATTTGAGATCGGGATATCACCAAATTCTTGTGAAAGGAGGGATATTCAAAAGACGGCCTTTAGGACACGGTATGGCCATTACGAATATTCCGTGATGCCATTCGGGGTTTCTAATGCGCCGGATGTGTTTATGGAATACATGAATCGTATTTTTCATGAACAGTTAGATCATTTTGTAGTTGTGTTCATCGACGATATTTTGATTTACTCTAAGTCTCAAGAGGAGCATGAAGAGCATTTGAGGATTGTGTTACAAATTTTAAAAGAGAAACAATTGTATGCTAAGTTGTCGAAATGTGAATTTTGGTTGTCGGAAGTATGTTTTCTTGGACATGTTATTTCCAGTTGTGGTATTAGTGTTGATCCATTCAAGATTGATGCGGTGATGCAATGGGAGACTCCTAGATCAGTTACGGAGATTCAAATCTTTTTAGGCTTGGCGGGTTATTATCGGAGGTTTATTGAGGGATTTTTGAAGTTGGCACTTCCGTTAACGCAATTGACTTGTAAAGGAAAGGCTTTCATTTGGGATATTCATTATGAAAAGAGTTTCATTGAGCTAAAAAGAAGGTTGACAATGACTCTGATCTTGATTTTTCCAAATCCGACGGAACCATTTGTGGTTTACTGTGATGCTTCATTGACTGGTTTAGGTGGTGTTTTGATGCAAGATGGAAAAGTTGTGGCATATGCTTCAAGACAATTGAGAGTGCATGAAAAGAATTATCCTACACATGACTTGGAGTTAGCGGTCGTGGTGTTTGTTTTGAAAATTTGGAGGCACTACCTTTATGGTGCAAGATTTGAAGTTTTTAGTGATCACAAGAGCTTGAAATATTTATTTGATCAAAAATAATTGAACATGAGACAAAGAAGGTGGTTAGAGCTTTTGAAGGATTATGATTTTGGTTATAATTACCATCCGGGTAAGGTAAACATGGTGGCCGATGCTTTAAGTCGGAAGTTGTTACATATGTTCGCATTGATGATGAGAGAATGGGAACTTTTGGAGAATTTTAGAGACTTGAGTTTAGTTTGTGAAATGACGCCGAGAGGTGTGAGACTTGGTATGCTACATGTTACGAATGATTTTCTTACAACCGTATGTGAAAAGAAAAATTTGGATTTGAAGTTCGTTGATTTGATGATGAATGAGAATGAGGATTTCAAGGTTGATAATTTTGGAGTTTTGAGATTCCGTGGTCGTGTTTGTATTCCCGATGATGCGGAGTTGAAAAAGATGATATTGGAAGGACACCGAAGTAACTTAAGTATTCATCTGGGAGCGAATAAAATGTATCAAGATTTGAAGAAAATATTTTGGTGGTCCGGATTAAAGAGGGATGTAGATCAATTTGTGTATGCATGCTTAACTTGTCAAAAGTCTAAGGTGGAACATCAAAAGCCTAGTGGATTGATGCAACCGTTGGACATTCCAGAGTGGAAATGGGATAGTATATCGATGGATTTTGTTACGGGATTGTCGAATACGCAAAGAGGTCATAATGCTATTTGGGTAATTGTTGATAGGCTTACTAAATATGTTCACTTCATTCCAATTGATATTAGTTATCCTTTGGAGAAGTTAGCTGAGATTTATGTTCTTGTAGTTGTGAAGTTACATGGAGTTCCTAAGAGTATTGTATCAGATAGAGATCCTAAATTTACGTCGAGGTTTTGGGAGAGTTTACAAAAGGCTTTGGGTTCTAAGCTAAGATTGAGTTCGGCTTATCATCCGTAAACGAATAGTCAAACCGAGAGGACAATTCAATCGTTGGAGGATTTATTGCGTGCTTGTGTGCTCGAGCAAGGTGGTGCTTGAGATAGTTATTTGGCGTCGATTGAGTTCACCTACAATAACAGTTTTCATTCAAGTATAAGTATGACACCATTTGAGGCTTTGTATGGTCGGAGATGTCGAACACCTTTGTGTTGGCATGAAACCGGTGAGAGGACGATAGTTGGACCGTAGATGGTACAACAAACGACGGAGAAAGTGAAGTTTATTCAGGAGACGATGAAAGCTTCTCAAAGTAGACAAAAGAGCTATCATGACAAGAGAAGGAAAGATCTTAAATTTCAACAAGGAGACCATGTGTTTTTGAGAGTTACACCGGTTACAGGTGTGGGTTGTGCTTTGAAGTCGAAGAAGTTAACTTCTTGTTTTATTGGTTCGTATCAGATTACTGCACGAGTTGGTGTTGTGGCTTACCGTGTGGCGTTGCCTCCGAATCTTTCGAATTTGCATGATGTATTCCATATTTCGCAACTTCGGAAGTATGTTCCGGATCCATCACATGTTATTCCTATGGACGAGGTTGAAGTGAGAGATAACCTTACGGTTGAAGCTTTACCGATTAGGATTTTGGACCGTGAAGTTAAAAAGCTAAGAGGCAAGGATATTGCGCTTGTGAAAGTAGCGTGGGGAGGCGCTTCGGAAGGCAATGTGACTTGGGAACTAGAGAGTGGGATGCGAGAGTCGTATCCGGAGTTGTTTGAATCAGGTAATATTTTCGAGGACGAAAATTTCTAAAGTAGGGGAGAGTTGTAACGCCCCGATTTCGATTATTACCATTTTGTTGAGTCTTTTATTTAAATTGAGTGATAATTATTTTATTTGTGAAATTGGTGTGTTAATATGATATGTTGACATGTTATGATATTTTACCGTTTTTGAGAGTTTTCGGGGAAATTAGAATGGAGGGTATTTTGGACGTTTCTCATTTAATGATAAGCTAGAAATTTAGTGGAAATAGAATTATGTGAGAAATTTAGTAAAATTGGTAGAAAAATGATTAAGTGTAGAATGATGTGAGAAAATGAATTAATTAAATTTGTGTAAAAGAAAAGATTAGAAGAAGAAATAGGAGAGAAATAGAAAGAAAAGAGAAATAGAGAGAAAAAGGAGAGAAAGAAAGAGGAAGAAGAGAAAAGAGAAGAAAAAGAGAAAAAGCTTGGAAATCTTCAAAACAACTTTTAGGAATCGATTTAATCGGGTAAGGGTGTGAAATCTTATTATCTCATCAATGTATATCATTATGTATGTGTTTGCTTGAATGTTTTCTTGTTTTCCATAGCTTGAGTTCTAGATTGAAATTGAGATTTTTGTGAGGAATCGATGTTTTTACGGATGAAAGTCGGAATAGATTGCGTAGTTGTGTCGGGTAATGTTAGGTTGTGATCGAGTATGCTTGTTTTATTGAATTTGGTTGATTTTGTAAGTTTTTTGCATTTTTGGAGATTTGAGGGTTTAAGATTCGGATTGAAATCGAAAGTCGTAGATTTCATGTTTGATGGTTCTAAATCACTACTATATGTTTGGTATGAATAAGTATGTGTTTGTTTCGAAGAAAATAATTGAATCGGTCATATTTTTGGGCGAAAACGCTCAAACTCGTAGCAGTCTTTATACAGAAAAATTTTGTTTTGGAAAAACTTCGAAAATTCATAACTCTTGAACCGTAAGTCGGTTTTAACCCTCGTTTGAAGCATTGGAAAGTTAACGAGATGCTCTTTCTTATAAAAATGGTTTTGAGGCCTGTACCTGGTTCAATTATAGCAGAAAATTGAAAACATATCGTTGTGTTGATTTTTATCGTCGCGAATGTGTGCGATTGATGTGTTATCGTGTAGTATGCTTTTGTTATATAACGTATAACTTGTGCATGTTGTTATACAATGTGTTGTTGGTAGCCTTATGGAGTGAATCCTAGATTGTGGAACTTATTGTGAATTGTGGCCTTTTGGCAAATAAATGCATTGTTTAAATTAAATGTAAATGCATGTTAATTGTGAAAGAGTTCGCTGCCGTTTAGGTGGTAAAGTGATGCTCGTTGCCGTTTGGCATAATTGATGTGAATGTATATAGATTGTATGTGATAGTATGAGATGAATGCATGAATATGTATGCATTTCAAAAGTGTCTTGAGTCATTTTGTATGTGAAGCATAATGGCGTACATTCTTGTGTTGTGTGATTCTAATGAGAATCCGTTGTAACGTCGTGTGCTTGTGTGAGGTGTGAGCGATGATTACAAACGATTGTGTGTCTAGGTGAGGTGTGAGAAATCGGATTGTGTGCCTATGTGAGGTGTGAGCAATCTGTTGCGGTGGAAATAGGATATCAAACTATTAATTAGTTTGAATCACAATTCTTAATTCACAACCGTTCTTTGATTTATCCGAAGGAAAAGGTCAAAAGAGGGAAAACCTATTTTTGCATCGTAAACACAATGCGGGGAGAGACCTAGGTAAGGGGTTGATTAAGCTTAGGGAAGGTATTAGCACCCTAAACTTCTGTAGTACTCTACAAGAACCTTTTGTTTATTGTATGCTTTTTTTATTTTTATTATCTGCTTGATGTATATATTGAGCTAAGGGATAGAGTGACCTAAAAGAGACCTAAGGGTTAGACCTAAGTTTACTCGGCAAGATTTCACATCTTGTGCCTACGTATCCTGGATAGGGAATGGAATCAGAGTAATCGTAGTTCCCCTTGAAAGGGAGGTTAGAAACTTCTTGACTGTGGTCAAGGTTTCAATGGGGAATAAACGTATCTTAAGGACACGCTTACGTGGAGTCTTAAAACTCCTTTTCTACGTTGAATTTGTTAAATGAAATTAGGGTTAAATTAGGGATTCCACAGCGGGAAACCCTAAACAAAGTACGGCGACTCTTTGACCTAAAGCTAGGGTAAAGGGCGTTTTCGTCCACGGCGGAACACCTAGACTATTAGGGTTTGAAATGGTCAAAAATTAGGGTTATTGACTCGGCGGTCAAACGGATAAACCTAATTCCTTCGGAGGGTTTTAACGGTAAATTATGCAAACATGGCAAGATATTATATGGCAGAAATTAAAATGCAGAAAGTAAAGAAAGCGCCGCGACAATCACTCGCGTAAATTACAAATCCCCAAAAAAAAAAAAAGATAAAATAAAACTGCGACCATGGCCTCGCGTAAATTACATCCATGGAACAAAATAAATTGAAATAAATATGAATCGGAATCTATGTATAATCTGAGGAGAGAAACAGAGAACATTAGTGAAAAGTTAGACGGAAATATGGCAAACACAGTTTATATTAAAAGAAACACGAAAATGCAATTTGGAATTTTTATTATTGTTTTGTTTAATTTTATATTTTGTTTTTATTAAAATTTTAGTCTTAATTTTAAAAGGTTTTAATTTTTAAATAAACAAAACTTTAGTTTTAACTTTTTATCTTTAGAAAGTTTTAATCTTAATTTAAAAAGAAAAGTTTTAATTTTAATTTTTAAAAGAGAAAGTCTTAAATTAAAAAAAAAAAAAGCTCTAATCATAAGTGTTGTTTAAAAGAAGAAGTTTACATTTAAAAAAAACTCGTTAGTTTTACTTTAAAAGAATGTTAGTTTTAAGATTTTAAAGAAATTTCTAGTTTAAAAAAAAAGTTTTAACCCTTTCTAACATGTTTTAATTTTTAATCTTTAAAACTTAATTTTAACATAAAAAAAATGTTAATTTTAATACTTAAAAAAAAAGGTTTTAATTTTAGGAGTGGGTTAATTTTAAGTTAGTAAAAATGTTTTCACTTAACTATAAAAGTGTTTTAAACACTGTTTATTTATTTTTAAAAAATTGCTAGTGGTTAGTGTTTTAATTAAGAAAAAGTTTTAAGTTTTTACTTACTGTAATTATAATCAAAAACTGGTTTTAGTTATAATTTCCAAAAAGGGTTTTTTTAGTTAGAATAAAAAATGGTTTAAAAAATGAAATGGAGGTTAAATTATTTGGAAGAGGTTTTAATTGGGATAACAGAAAAGCTTACATTTCAGTTGCCGGTTGGTGATACTTTCGCTTGTTCTTCGCCGGCGGCAACGGTTCTTGACGAACTTCTTTGGATCTCTTTTCCTCTTTCTCAAATGGAGGTGATGATGATGAGCTTCGAAGCTCTTCTGAACCTCCAGATCTTGACGGCCGCTGTTTTTCTTTTTGTCTTCTTCTCCCCCTTTTCTCAAATGCAACTCATGTTTATATAGGTAACAAATTAGGGTTAACTCTAACCTAATGCCCACTTTAAAGCCCAACTTAAAGAATTAGTCAAAACTAACTAAAATTTAAACAAATTAAAACAAACTTAAAACCCTATTTATTTACTAAACATTAAAAATATTATAAAAAGAATAAAAAAATTTCTAATATTTTTAATTTTATGATTTTTGGATGTTTTTATGAATAATATGGAAAAAAGTGAAAAAATAATATTTTTTTTAAAAAATAATTTAAATAAAATACAAAAATAATAATTAAATAATAAAAAAACTATTTTTGTTATTTTTTTTTATGAAAATAGAAAAGTTAGAATAAAAATAAAAGAAATAAAACAAAAAGTGAAGAAGGTGGGATTCGAACTCTCGATCTCTCACACTCATAACTCCTTACACACAGTCTCTTGCCAATTGTGTCATTTTATTCATTTGAAATAAAGTGGCACTAGAAACTATATAAAGGTAGGACAAATTTGGGGCGCAACAGATGCCCCTATTTAAATAGCTTCACTAGATGATTTGAGCAGCGGAGACTCGAGAAATCGCGGTGAAAGGGATTTAAATCCAGATAACCGAAAATTTGGCCCCTAGATGCAGTGATATGCAATGATATGGGCAAAATATCACGAACTATAATGCTGACAATGCCATGAATCTAATATGATGCGTATGATGAAATGATGAATGCAAGGATGTAGACGACACAACGACATATGGGACAGGCGCGACGAGTAACTACGCTGGGGAATACGACGCACTGGTGGAATAGCGCGACAATTGTCACTTTAGAACGAACAGTAACACAGGATCCACACTGCGGTAGGATCGGGTAAACGACAAGTGCTGGAATTTTCGGGGTCATTCCTTTAAACAAAGAGATCGAGCGGGATCTTTAGGAATCATCGGAAATTATACAAAGAGAAACAAACACCAGAGATACTCGGAAAAACCATCGAATAACCTCGGGGTCAAAGAAATAAATTTCAGGGACATCCGAAAGAACATCGAATGAACTCTAAAACATACCAGAGATACTCGGAAAAACATCGAATAAACCCTGGGCTATATCCAGAAACAAAAGGACGACATTTATAGGAGTATGAGATGATGGCAAGTTTCTGAAGGTAAATCCGAAACATTTAGGAAAGCAATAAATGTACGGGGCAAGTTTTGAAGACCTATCTAGAAGAACATCAGATAAGCAACAAGGGGGTTCTGGAAGAACGTCGGAACAAAAACTCAGTCTGGAAAACCATCAGAAGGAGAACAGATCCGGAAAACCATCGGGTAAGATTCTGGAAAACCATCAGAATCACAGGGGTATTTGGAAAATCGTCAGATAGAGTTCTAGAAGAATATCAGAACAAAGACTCGATCTGGAAAACCATCAGAAGGAGGAATTTATCCGGAAAACCATCGGAAAGATTCTGAAAAACCGTCAGAATCGTAAAAGAATATCTGAAAAACCATCAGATAAGAGATACTCAATCTGGAAAACCGTTAGAAAGAGAAACAGATCCGGAAAACCATCAGATATATCCTGGAAAACCATCAGAATTGAAGGAAAATATATGGGAAACCATCAGATAAAAGATACTCAATCTGGAAAACCATCAGATAAAAGACTCGATCTGGAAAACCATCAGAAAGAGGAATAAATCTGGAAAACCATCGGATAGATTCTGGAAAACCGTCAGAATCGTAAAAGAATATCTAGAAAACCATCAGATAAAAGATACTCAATCTGGAAAACCGTCAGAAAGAGAAACAGATCCGGAAAACCATCGGATAAGAAAAACGTCATATTTGGAAGAACATCAGATGGACACGACACAATGTTGTTTGGTAGGTGCCAAGTAAGTTGGACTTCGACCACAAGGTAAGACCTGGATAAAACACGACCTCGGGAGAAATGCAAATGAGGATGAAACACTCATGCTATGCATAGGTATGATATGTATATGTATATGAATTATGTTATGAGATATGATCAAATGCAAATGCAGATGTCGACGACAAGGCTCGACTCTTCTGGTAAAATGACAAGACTGGAAAACTGATTCCTCAACTCGAAGATCACTGCCACTTGCTAAATTATAATCAGGTTGATGGTCCTCGTAGGAAGGATGGAAAGCCGATTGGGGATATTTCAAGTAAACTGCCCCAGATTAAATTGTCCATTACAGATGAACTGATAATTGCTTCCGCTTGTCTGATTCTGAAAATGACTGTTTTACTGTACCCTCGGAAGGTTGCCCTAGTTTGAGTCTTGAAAATCTCATGGATAAACCAGATCTGAGAAGACTTTGCCCCTGATAGGATCACTTGACCAAGTTTCTCGATTGTTTGAAAATTCCTTAGAGGAAAGCCAGCTTGCAAACAAAAATATTCATGCAAACATGGTAATGCAAAGTTCATGCAACTTTCAAATTTATTTTTGAAAGATGAAAAATAAATGAGTCATCGGTTAGAACTCGGCGGTCCAGGACGCTCAAAGTTTAATACAGATATACGGCCAAAATAAATGATTCACAAAGATCTTTAGGAGTCAGCTTACGCAACCTTGCTATAGCATGCTTTCAAAATATCCTTGTTTCAATTAGGTCTTTTGAGGGTTGTAACGTGGCCTGGTTCACGGTTTATGAAATAAAGGATAAAGGCTCAAAATTTATTTGTACCCACCCAATCTACGTGATGATCTCCAGTCCTATGCTCAGTTAACTCATATTTGCATTCAGGTTCCTATAGGTTAGGAATTGCACTAATGGTAGCAATGATGGTTCAGAAGTCAAGGGACTTATGAAAAGGCAGCCACCACTTCCCTATAGCATTTAGTTGTTTTGACATTGAGGATTTTAATGATAAGGATTTAAAGATCTCCTCTTTTTATTATCCTTAACTTTTGCCTGAACTGTTTCATATGAAGATTACAGTCAACGGGATGCCCCAATTTTGCATAAGTCTCCTTCATAGGTTTTGACTTATCGGGCTTTTCTTTTGATTTTTTTTAAAGGAAGTGACTGCCTAGCTTAATGATCACGGTGAACCATCATCGACTTCTGATTGAAAAACATCTTCAACACTTACTTGCTGTGTGCGAAGGAAAATTGTGAGTGCGACCTTTGTATGAAAGGTGTATTATATGAACACACAACCAAGTTAACTGGGAACTACCCATTCCCCAAGGTTAAAATTGCGGTTTTTTTGTAAAGAAAGAAACTCCAACTTCTAAGCTCGAAGGGGGTGCCAAGGGGATAACTTCCTTATTTCTTTAGTGTTTGGGGATCGAAACAATGCCTTACATCGTCAACAAAGTTTGATTGAAAGCATACTGGCAGCAGTTATAGGTATAACGTTTTCGTCATCCTCTCTCCAATCTTTACATACCAAAAATTCAGACAAAAATAAATATTTGAAAGATAAAGCATAGAGATGAAAATAATAGATAAAATGAATTAAATCAAAAGTTGCAATGCTCAGTTCATTAATATAAAAGTACAAACATAGTTCGAAAGCAAACAGCTAATAAAATAAGGAAAATACAAACAATTAGAAACAAAAGCCTAATAATTAAATTAGTGAGCCATCCTCTGGGGTCAGCCCGAAGCTTCACTTTTGATGTGCTGGCAACGGATTTTTCTGGATATTTGGAGGATTATCTTAAAAATCAAGTATTCCATCCCTCATTAACTCACACACTCTAGCTTTCGGTGCAAAACAATGCTCCAAGTCGTGGCCTAAAGCACCCTCATGAAAAGCGCACTGGAAATCAGCCCTGAATCCAGCTGGAAGAGGATTAGGAGGAGGTGGTAAAGCCCTGGTAGTAATCAGCCCTCGTTGAACCAAGTACGAATATAGCTCTGTGTAAGTCATGGGAATAGGATCAAATTGGTTCCTACTTCAAGACTGGTCTTGTCTAATAACTGGACGTTGAGCGTTCTGAGCTGGCTGTGGAGCAACAATAGGTTGAGATCCCTGGCGAGGCTTTCTTGATCCAGTCATGACAGCATTGGTCTGCTCGTCCTTCCTCTTATGGAAATTCCCATAGGATTTCTTTGCACCATTAGAAGATTCGGCAGCTTTGGATACCTTCTCATTTTTCAAACCTTCTTCTAACCTTTGGCCAATAGTCACCAGATCTATAAAGCTTGAAGAGACACTCCCAATCATCTTTTCCCAATAGAAAGGAGATAAAGTATCCATGAATATTCCTGTCAGTTCCTTCTCTGCTATAAGGGGTTCGACTTGGGAAGCTAACTCCCTCCAACGCTGAGCATACTCCTTGAACGACTCTTTTTCCTTCTGAGACATACTTTGAAGCTGACGATGATCGGGAGCCATATCCAAATTGTATTTGTATTGCTTCATAAAAGCGTTGACAAGATCTTGGAAGCAGTGTACACTGTTATGCTCTAAGTTCATATACCATTTAAGAGAAGCACCACTCAAACTATCCTGAAAGCAATGGATGAGAAACTTCTGATTGTTGGTGTAAGCTGCCATCTTTTGGAAGTACATGACTAGATGGGCTCTTGGACATGAATGACCTTGATACTTCACGAAATCAGGAGTCTTGAACTTGGCAGGCAAAACAAGACCAGAAACTAGGCACATATTATCGGCATCAACGTTGAAGAAATCAGTACCTTCGACAACTTGGAGTCTCTTGTTTATGATCTGAAATTGTTCACGGGTGATCTCAGGATCAACAAAATCTTCTTGAACACCAGCAACATTGTACTCATAGGGAGGATTCTCAACGGGATCTTGGACAGTTTGATTAACCGTATGGACCACAGGTTGGGCCTCAGTAAGGACAGGAGCTTGAAAAACCGGTCTGACAGCCTGACCAATCATAGCAGCAGATGCAACAGGTGGAGAGTAGTTAGGAGGTAAACCAAACTCAAGCCAAGTAGAGGGCGGAAATGAAACAAGAGGTGGATCAACACTTGAAACTTCCTGAATGACAGTCCTCTGAGGTGGCTCTCCTCTAGAAATTAGTACCTGAAGCATCTCGGTAAGCCTGGTCATACCTGCTTTCAAATCATCAATCTCCATTGGGACTTCCGCATTATGTTCATCTTGTTCTGACATCTGGCGTCTATAGTTAGCTCTAGTCTGATATCTGTGTCGAGGAATCAGCTTGACGACTCAAAGAGACACTGGAAGATAAGGACAATTGGACATGATAGACCGAGGGGAAAATGCAATGCAAAAATATAATGCTAATGCCATGCAATGGTTCCAAGAACTTCAACGATCGATTGCAAACATTTCTTTTTTTAGGAAAGTTGGAAACGGTTTAAAACTTTGAAATGTAGGATTTTTGAATTCGCAAAGGACTGTTGAATTCCTTGAAACTAGGAATGATGTTTTATGAATGCCATGCACAAATACACACAAACAACAAAGTCTTAGGTTAGAGGAACAACGAATGGAGTTAAGGTATACCCTTCCCAAAAGGTATGAACTATGGGGTAGTTGTACCTGCAGAACAAGGTTCTAAAGAAGTTCCCAAAGTCATCAGTCCATCCTTCGTATATTATCAACTTTCCAACTGACTCAGAGGTCGATAATATTCTCAAGAGAACCTCTTTTGAGTGTAGTATCATGTAGCAACTATTGTAGGACTACTCCCACATAGTTCCTGCACTACATCCTATATAAGGCCAAAGTGGTGTTAAGGTAACTACGGTCTCCAGTATCACAGACTCCAATCGAAAATAGTAAAAGTTTTCACGACTAAATCGATCAACCAAACCATTTTCGAAAGGGTCTCAACTGAGCGGTGATTCTCGAGTCGACTTGGTCGGGACTCACTCCCGGTAAGCCTCGTCGAATATCTCACCTTCCTATAATAAGGTCACTCAAGTCCGGGTTAGGACTTATCTCACAATAACAGGTATCCCCACAAGGTACAATGATATATAAAAATAATTAACAAAATATCATACAATAATCAAAATAGGGGTAACCCTTAAAAATTAGGAGGATCCCCAATGAAGTCGCCATTTTCTGTTGCGGTGGAAATAGGATATCAAACTATTAATTAGTTTGAATCACAATTCTTAATTCACAACCGCTCTTTGATTTATCCGAAGGAAAAGGTCAAAAGAGGGAAAACCTATTTTTGCATCGTAAACACAATGCGGGGAGAGACCTAGGTAAGGGGTTGATTAAGCTTAGGGAAGGTATTAGCACCCTAAACTTCTGTAGTACTCTACAGGAACCTTTTGTTTATTGTATGCTTTTTTTATTTTTATTATCTGCTTGATGTATATATTGAGCTAAGGGATAGAGTGACCTAAAAGAGACCTAAGGGTTAGACCTAAGTTTACTCGGCAAGACGTCACATCTTGTGCCTACGTATCCTGGATAGGGAATGGAATCAGAGTAATCGTAGTTCCCCTTGAAAGGGAGGTTAGAAACTTCTTGACTGTGGTCAAGGTTTCAATGGGGAATAAACGTATCTTAAGGACACGCTTACGTGGAGTCTTAAAACTCCTATTTCTACGTTGAATTTGTTAAATGAAATTAGGGTTAAATTAGGGATTCCACGGCGGGAAACCCTAAACAAAGTACGGCGACTCTTTTACCTAAAGTTAGGGTAAAGGGCGTTTTCGTCCACGGCGGAACACCTAGACTATTAGGGTTTGAAATGGTCAAAAATTAGGGTTATTGACTCGGCGGTCAAACGGCTAAACCTAATTCCTTCGGAGGGTTTTAACGGTAAATTATGCAAACATGGCAAGATATTATATGGTAGAAATTAAAATGCAGAAAGTAAAGAAAGCGTCGCGACGATCACTCGCGTAAATTATAAATCCCAAAAAAAAAAAAAAAAAAACCGCGACCATGGCCTCGCGTAAATTACATCCATGGAACAAAATAAATTGAAATAAATATGAATCGGAATCTATGTATAATCTGAGGAGAGAAACAAAGAACATTAGTGAAAAGTTAGACGGAAATATGGCAAACACAGTTTATATTAAAAGAAACACGAAAATGCAATTTGGAATTTTTATTATTGTTTTGTTAATTTTTATATTTTGTTTTTATTAAAATTTTAGTCTTAATTTTAAAAGGTTTTAACTTTTAAATAAACAAAACTTTAGTTTTAACTTTTTATCTTTAGAAAGTTTTAATCTTAATTTAAAAAGAAAAGTTTTAATTTTAATTTTTAAAAGAGAAAGTCTTAAATTGAAAAAAAAAGCTCTAATCATAAGTGTTGTTTAAAAAAAAAAGTTTACATTTAAAAAAAACTCGTTAGTTTTACTTTAAAAGAATGTTAGTTTTAAAATTTTAAAGAAATTTCTAGTTTAAAAAAAAAGTTTTAACACTTTCTAACATGTTTTAATTTTTAATCTTTAAAACTTAATTTTAACAATAAAAAAAATGTTAATTTTAATACTTAAAAAAAAAGAAGGTTTTAATTTTAGGAGTGGGTTAATTCTAAGTTAGTAAAAATGTTTTCACTTAACTATAAAAGTGTTTTAAACACTGTTTATTTATTTAAAAAAAATTGCTAGTGGTTAGTGTTTTAATTAAGAAAACGTTTTAAGTTTTTATTTACTGTAATTATAATCAAAAATTGGTTTTAGTTATAATTCCCAAAAAGGGTTTTTTTTAGTTAGAATAAAAAATGGTTTAAAAAATGAAATGGAGGTTAAATTATTTGGAAGAGGTTTTAATTGGGATAACAGAAAAGCTTACATTTCAGTTGCTGGTTGGTGATGCTTTCGCTTGTTCTTCCCCGACGGCACCGGTTCTTGACGAACTTCTTTGGATCTCTTTTCCTCTTTCTCAAATGGAGGTGATGATGATGAGCTTCGAAGCTCTTCTGAACCTCCAGGTCTTGACGGCCGCCGTTTTTCTTTTTGTCTTCTTCTCCCCCTTTTCTCAAATGCAACTCATGTTTATATAGGTAACAAATTAGGGTTAACTCTAACCTGCCCACTTTAAAGCCCAACTTAAAGAATTAGTCAAAACTAACTAAAATTTAAACAAATTAAAACAAACTTAAAACCCTATTTATTTACTAAACATTAAAAATATTATAAAAAGAATAAAAAAATTTCTAATATTTTTAATTTTATGATTTTTGGATGTTTTTATGAATAATATGGAAAAAAGTGAAAAAATAATATTTTTTTAAAAAAATAATTTAAATAAAATACAAAAATAATAATTAAATAATAAAAAAACTATTTTTGTTATTTTTTTTTATGAAAATAGAAAAGTTAGAATAAAAATAAAAGAAATAAAACAAAAAGTGAAGAAGGTGGGATTCGAACTCTCGATCTCTCACACTCATAACTCCTTACACACAGTCTCTTGCCAATTGTGTCATTTTATTCATTTGAAATAAAGTGGCACTAGAAACTATATAAAGGTAGGACAAATTTGGGGTGCAACACAATCCATAAACATTGTGTGCCTATGTGAGGTGTGAGCAATTGGTGAACATCGTATGCCCGACGGGGAGTTACATTGGTAACGAGCGATGGTTCCAATAAGTTCCTGAGTGAACTTGAGATGATTGAGTCGGTACCGCATTGCATTTGCAGAGTCGTGAGTCGGTCTCTATGATTTGCATTTATCATCTTTGTAATTGTGCATTAATGAATAAACATAAATATGTATGTTTATGTGGAACGATAAGAATTGTGAAGGTATGCATGATGAATATGCTTGGTTTAGTGTGTGTGTATATATATATATATATATATATATATATATATATATATATATATATATATATATATATATATATATATATATATATATATATATATATATATATATATATATATATATATATATATATATATATATATATATATATATATATATATATATATATATATATATATATATATATATATATATATATATATATATATATATATATATATATATATATATATATATATATATATATATATATATATATATATATATATATATATATATACACACACACACACACACATGGTAATGTATATGGGTGAGTGACGATGAATTGTGGTAAGAATGTGGAATATGTGTATTTTTATACTAAGATATATAATTATATGCATTGTTATTATGATAATATTTCTCACCCTTATGCTATTTTATGATGCTCTATGAGGCATTGCAGAGTAGGTATGCTGGTGGTCTTTTTGTGAAGCGTGTCTTCATTCTTTTGATCGGTCGGCTCTGATATGTAGCACCGGGTAGCTAGGATGATTACGATTCTTTTGTGATACATTTGTACAAGTATCTTGTTGATGAATGTTTATGTAAACATGAATTATGTTGGTGGTTCATACTCGATGATATATATATATATATATATATATATATATATATATATATATATATATATATATATATATATATATATATATATATATATATATATATATATATATATATATATATATATATATATATATATATATATATATATATATATATATATATATATATATATATATGTTTGATGTTATTCAATGTTTAGATTTTTCCGCTTTTATTCTAAATATTGAGATGTGGGTGTAAGGACTAAGTTCCTCTGTTGTAAAGTTACCCCATTGTCGCATATCAATTGTTGAGCAGGTGTTGAATGTTTTAAATTCATGTATAATGTGACATACCTCTTTTATACTATGTTTATAATTATACTCTGACGAAATTTTTAATATGCGCCTAAATGATTATGTGATTATTTGGGGGTATAGAATTGGGGTGTTACACTTTTCACATCACAATATCACCCACCACTCTCACACGTCGAAGAACACAACATATCATCGGGAAATGGTTGCGAACCACAGTTCATCCATTGACGTCACCACTGAACCACACGCCGGCAACTGCTCTAAACCGTGACCTCAGCCCAAGCATAACTCACCAACCATCATTTCCGCACTCAACAACAAGAGTGGATCTCGTTGAGTACAACAGACGTGAGTGATGCTAATACCTTCTTCTCGCGTAATCGACTCCCGAACCCCGAATTTGTTTGCGAGACCATGTCCTTTGTCTTCTGAGGTTTTCTTAATATTTTCCATTTCTCGTTTGGATAAATAAAGTTCGATGGAGACTCTGTGTCTTTGCCGGTTATTTTTTCGCGTAGCGACAATGAGATGTAACTACAACAATTTCAGACTAAAAACAACAAGTTAAAAACCTATAGTAACATTAAATTCTCATACAAGTCATGGAAATGAGCTCAAAGGTGTGTGGATTACCTAAGTCTTACGAAGACCACTTCAACTATATTTTTACTCAATGTGGCCTTCACTGGACTAAAAGGGGGCACATTTTGTCGGTATTTACTTTATAGATCATCAAGGTTGAATATTCGTGAGTAATATTATAAAAGCATGCAGAGTATTATTGATTGAAGCTTATAATTAATATATATATATATATATATATATATATATATATATATATATATATATATATATATATATATATATATATATATATATATATATATATATATATATATATATATATATATATATATATATATATATATATATATATATATTGAGTGTAGCTTTTGGATAAGGAAGGATTAAGGTTTTGTACGTGAACTATGCATGATGATAACATTATAACAAATGCAGTTGAAATATATGAAAGCCTGAGGTATTTCTCATACTATCTGAATCTGACTTTATTCGTCTTAGTTTGGAATGATGTTTGACCCGAAAACGTTTTTAGTGGCACAATGTTATAAATTCACGAACATTCAATGTTCATATGTGTTTTAAAATGATAAGAAAAAGTGGAATGGTGTAAATGCTAATAAATGTAAGGGAAATAGTCCCTCATAAAAAGATTTACTCACATTCATTTTTTTCTTCCTTTCGATTCTCCCCATTTTTTATTTCTTGATTTTTGTATCAATTTATGTATTCATTGAACTAAGAGTGGATGATTTTGATTGGAACAACTTACTAAGGTGTCTGATTCTTCAGCTGCACAAGCAAGGAAACTGAAGCATATTCAAGGGATTCCATGAGAGATGTTGAATATCACAAGAGAAAGTTATAGGTTGACTAGGCTTGAATAGTCTAGGAATTTTGGGAATATTCTCACATCTAGAGAGACTACAGACAAGGTTTTGTTTGTATCTTTGTTTTGTGAATGGTTAGTTGTATAAATTTGTTTTGTGGATATAGTATAGTTGAATTTGAACAATTGATATCTATGAAGCACTGATACGTCGACACTGGTAATAATTTGAAAAAATAAATAAATTGAATGTAATTAGAAGTGTCTTAGGTGTCTTGGGATGGCGTACCTATGACATTGACACGGACACAAACACACATTTTTTTAGAGTTGTCGGTGTTACAAGGATTGCTATTGGGCCGTGGTAATCATGCCATTAGTACAAAGTGTAGGGTTGTGAAATTGATGCTATTGCGGTGTTATATTTTTTTTTGTCGTATGTTGCTTGTACGGAATGATTTCTTAGGTTACTATGTTGTCAAATAGTGGCAATAGTGGTGTTATAGTGTAGCAGTTTTTCTTTAGTTAACTATGAAAATTGTGATGCTATTGTAGTTTGCCAGGATGTAGCAACAAAAAGTAATAAAACTGGAGAGTCAATGTGTATGTCGTGCATGAACTAGTTTTTAAGATAGAAAATTGAAGAGTTGCGTTATTTTTCTTTTTATATAGTGTTCAAGCCTGATGACATGTTTTTTTCCGCGGAATGCAGCTTAGAAAATTGGTATGGGCTACTTCAAAACTGTTGAAATGTTAAACTTTATTTGGGTCTAACCTTATTATCTGTGTTTTGAATTTTTGGGCTTAGTTATTTTGAGCTTAGGTAATTTTGGATAATGTTTCTAGAAAACTCTTGTAGTGTTTGGAGTGTCTAGATATTTCTTAGGGTTGTAATAATTTTTAAGAATACTCTTGGAATCTGTAAAGTTGAGAACTCTATAGAATTAGTGTATCTAAAGTTCTCCTTAGAGTACTATAAATAGAGATATAATCCACACATTTGTATCAAGCAAAACTACAAAGTTCTATCTTCCATAAAGAATTTTCCTACCTATCAAGTTTCTCTTTAAGCCTCTAATATTCCCACACACTTTCCGTAAACACAAAAGGCTTTATTTCCAACAAAGTGACATTAGAGCTTCAAGGTCCTCAAAAGATGGCGAATGGAGGTTTCCCTTTCCAAATGCCAATGCTCACAAAGAACAACTATGACAATTGGAGTACCAAGATGAAGGCACTACTAGGAAATCGTGAAGATGTTGATGAAATGAAAGTCATGGAGAAAATACTTCACACTTTAAATCCAAGTTTTAACTTCATTGTTACCAACATTGAAGAAAACAAGGATTTAAAGACCATGATTATTAAGCAACTTATGGGTTCCTTACAAGCATACAAGAAAAACAAAAGAGAAAAATTAAACAAAATGAGGCTATGTAGCAACTACTACAGCTCAACACAAAGGAAGGAAACTATGTGAATTACAAGAGCCAAAGAGGATGAGGTCATGGTCAAGATCGTGGACATGGACGAGGACATGAAGGATAAGGAAAAGGCAATTACAACAACTACTCTAACAACTTCAACAATGGAGAAAAAAGTTGGAACCCACAAGCAACAAGAGGTTGTGGAAGAGGAAATTCATGTTCAAGGTGCGACAAGTCACAAACCAAGTGCTTCAACTGCAACAAGACCGATCACTATGTATCTGAGTGTAGATTCTCAAAAAAGGTTTTAGAGAAAGCTATCTTTGTAGAAGAAAAAGGTGGAGTAGAAGAAACTTTGCTGCTCGTGTACCAAAACCAATTTGAAAAAAAAAGAAACAAGTGGTACCTCGACACCGGCGCAAGCAACCACATGTGCGGCGATTGAAGCATGTTCGTAGAGATCAATGAAGCGACAAATGGCAATGTCTCATTTGGAGATGACTCAAAGCTACTGGTCAAAGGTAAAGGTAAAATTCTCATGCGCTTGAAAAATGGGAGTCATCAATTCATATCCAATTTCTACTATGTTCCTAACATGAAGAATAATATTTTGAGCTTGGGACAATTATTAGAGAAAGGCTATGACATCCACTGGAAAGAACATAGTCTTTTTTTAAGAGATTGTGGGAATAACTTGATTGATAAGGTGCCTATGTCAAAGAATAGAATGTTCCTTTTGAACATTCAAAATGATGTGGCAAAGTGTCTCAAGGATTGTTATAACACCCCACTCTACCCCGTATGCGTTTTATAGGAATATTAAAAAAAATACATCAGAGTTTTGAAAACACGTAGGATGCCACATAGACATTTTTCTCATTTAATGAAGTATCAAGTCACTTTATGCTATCCACAATATTTCAACAAGGTCATTCAATAAAACAGCGGAATAAAATCAATGTTTAAACATAATCCCCACAACCGGTGGTTATACATCATTAATCCAATAGATAAAAGATACGTAACAATTAATCAAGAAAATAAGCAAAATATAGCGTAATCCCGTCATCCCATGTTACGTATCAGAGCGACTCCTAGGACTCGATCAAATAGCAACACACTCCAAGCACTACTTAGGTACCTGGTCATCTGCACTCCCCAAGGAGCACAGATGCAACAAACAGAAAAGGGGTGAGACCTACATTCAATAAATAAGCGGTGAAATACACATGCTAGGGAGTAATTACACATCATACATACAATCATACCCATACAACGCACATACACGTGTCATCTCAATCACTCGGCATTAATAGCCCATAATCAAATACAAATATGTAATGTGACTCACTGACTCGACACAATGCATATGGTACCAACACAAATACATATGGTTCACGCTAGAACCCGATTCCTGTCGGAATCCGGATAAGTCGTATAAGTTCCTCTGAACTACAACTTATCTCCAAAACGACTTCCACATGTGAAATTCTGGCATGCAGATCTCATATGTCCTAAGAGATGCAAAGAACATTGATCTTTGCTGAAACAAAGACGACGACAGAACATGACCAATTTAAATTACTTTAAATTGTACCGATGTCATGACGCCTGTTGTAACATCAGCAGACAGGCAGACTATTTATCTAACCATTTAAATTGTGCAGAATTGTAAATGCTGAAAGATAAATAACACAATGAATTGTTTACCCAGTTCGGTGCAACCTCACCTACATCTGGGGTCCTAAGACACAATAATACACGTGAAGAACATAACTCTTCACTCACAAATACACTCTTGCTTAAAAGCTTTGAGTGAACAATTAGTATTGTACTAATAACAGCCTAAACATGTCTACCACTATGCATCCAAAGATACAAAGGGTGACTTACAAGGTCACACACAAAAGACTCTCAAAGCCCTAAACCTTAATTTTACACTCAAGTTTTTCTTATTGTGAGTGCTTGATTTCCCCTGCTTCTGCTCCTCCTTAAATAGTAATGCATACTGGGCTTTGGCTGATCATAAATTAGGTTTAAGCAAGTTAGCCTAACTTTCATAATTCAGATGCTGCAAACTAGGTCACAGTTGCTTCGTGTTATGCCCAGCCCTGACTAGAATCTCGCCTGAGATAACTAAGGAGCCATAACAGGTTTCCTAAATTCTAGCCTGAGATATATCATGTAAAATACCAAAAAACTAAAACACGCACGCTGATGTCATATGCTTGATGTCATAACATTCATTCATGACATCCAACTTAAGTGACTCTTAGCTATTTAAACTTGCCCTGCTGAATACTCTTGTAGAATCTTCTTCATAATAGTGGAAACAAATATATTATAGTTTCCTAAAAAGTCTCGGAGATCCTTTTTATGAACACCAATTAAATATGCATTTTCATGTTATGAATATATTTGACCTGCACACACTTGATGAGATATATACAACAGGATCTCATCAAACCAAACCACTTCTGTCAAGTGATATAACATAGCAGCTCTTGTTGTACTAGACATCGATGTCATGACATTGGTGATGACATCCTGATTAAAACACATGACAGCAGTACTGTCATCAGCTCCTGTTGTACCAGACAGCGATGTCATGAAATTCGTAATGACATCCTGATTAAAACACATGACAGCAGTACTGTCATCAGCTCCTGTTGTTCCAGACAACAATGTCATGACATTGGTAATGACATCCTTCTTAACATTAGTGCAAAACCATGTTTTACCAAAATTTAGCCAATCATAGAACCATGGACAATCATAGAGTTATGGAACTAACAATCTCCCCCTTTGGCAAATTTTGGCTAAAACAATCAAACAGACATCAGGTCAGCAGCAGTAGTCTTCTCACAAACATCCAGCTTCACAAACTATCATGCTCCCCCTTAATAGTTGCATTCAGCAAGCAACTACAAAATACTACTCTTTCCTTAGCAGTAGGAATAGATAACAACACTTTACTCCCCATTGGTTTAGTAAAAAATTGACAAAAATTGGAGTAAATGTACATACATATGCTCATAACACATCAAACAGAGCCAAACAATCGTACACCATGCTTCATCATGATGAGAGCCAATCCTCCACAGTAAAGACTCCACATAGATTTACCCTATGAACACAGTCCAAGAAGATGCACCTTTAGAAGTGACACTTTTGACATCACCAATTAAAGGATAATCAATCAAATGCTTGCCAAGTAACAATTGATTTATAATCCCCAATTTGAGACACACAAATATTCTGTAGAGAAAAATAAATTCTCCCAGACAAAAACCAATGTTGTTTCCTAGGCCAGTCATCACAGTCCTAGTTCAAACCAACATAAGTGGTCCAAGAACACAAGCTTGCCTGAGAATCAGCAAACTTTATACAGAGCTCCACATCAGCAACTACACATCAGACAGGTACACATCTTCCCCTGTCATGCATAAACATTACTCCCCCTGAAAGAGAGAATCCAGCCATATGAATACTTACACCAACATCTTCATATTCACACACTGGTAGCACATGCAACTTTACACCCCTTGATTCACAAACCATTCTAGAACAGATAGCAAAAGAGTTGCAGGATAGACATAACTATCTGTAAGATTACGCAGATTCATCTTTGAAAAAACTGGAGCAATCTCCAAGATGTCATGGTGAAAGTCCTTCCATATGCACAAGATCAAGGCTGATGATATCTTGATCTTCATCTTCACCAGTCATACAAGACAAAACACTTGGATAGAGACCAAAAGTCTTGCTGACCAAAACAAATCCCTTCAGTGGAGGTCAGATCATAAGGCTCTCACCTTTATAATACTTCCAATAAGCTTGTACACGTCTAATTTGATCTATTGACACCCAATGACAGAACCAAGAGCAGAAACATTGTTAAGTTCATTATGAACAGTAACACAATGTCACAACATCTGGTATGACATTCCATCCTCCTAGAGACATACAATCACAAACTGCTTGAAGCCACAAGCAATCTTGAGACACAACTGTACCATTGCAGCAACATATCCTAGATAGAAGTATACATCCCCATACCAAGGATAACTAGTGCTCTATTTCCAGAAGCACATGAATGGAAAACATAAGACTCATCTTCATGTTTTCAAGAGCTCACTCCTTGCTCAACACACCTGCTGAACGCATTCACTTACTGCTTGAACCATAGGTAACTAGTACACCCATCAGACAGAAACCTTTCCCCTATCTTCTATAAGAGCTGCACCTTACAACAAGAAACACCCAAGATCACCACATTATCTCACATGACCACTCCATGCTTGTATAATACCTTCACACATACTCCAAAACAGTCCTTTTACCTCTTCATTCTCCCATATGATAAGATAGAGTACTTCTTAGTCAAGATGT
Organism: Lathyrus sativus; assembly: GCA_963859935.3. Taxonomy (NCBI): domain Eukaryota; kingdom Viridiplantae; phylum Streptophyta; class Magnoliopsida; order Fabales; family Fabaceae; genus Lathyrus; species Lathyrus sativus. The sequence continues at coordinate 34,426,033 of OZ012737.1, read as the reverse complement.
GAATCACAAGTTCCACAACAGATCTTCAAGTCCTTTTCCAAGGAAAAACACATCAGATGATACATATCACAGACACAACCTCCAATGGTTCTTTATATGCCCACAACTGGACTTACTACTGCCTAGTAATCCAACTAAAGATCTTCAGAGAACACAGCTCCACCAGCTTGATCAAATACAACTCCAAAAGAAGGTAATCTTCCATAAGAAACTTAGGGCTTCTACCACAAGCTACAATATATGAACAGAAACAGAACCTTCTTTAATCTTCAACCAACTACCCTTCTTCCCAAGAGTAATTAGTTTCAAGCACACTGCCTGAATTCACATTAGAGACCAACCAAATGCCACTATTTGGTTAATGTCATCTTTCTTCAGAGCTCTAGACAGTCTTCCACCAAGCTAACTTGTTCTACTTCCTCCATAGCAAGGCATCTTTGATACACCAAGAATTGGACCTGAAGTTTCTTCTTGATGTCACAACATTTGCTTAGACATCCTGTGGTGAATTCAGACCTTTATTCTGCCACTTAGAAGAGCCTCATCAATCTATCAGAACAAGACTACATAGACTTGATGTTGAGTAGACAACCTCTATTCTGCTTTAGTGAACCACAACAGATGCTTTGAAATGCATTTGCTTCAAAAACTCCTCTTTCGAGAAACCAAACATGCCAAGGCTTGATTCTTCAAAGAAGGAAAAAATCTTTATAAAAGGACCTCCACTTTCCTTAAGTAGAGACTTCTTTAGGAAATCAAGGATAGCTGCCACTTATCCTTTTCCTCCAAGATGTGCAAGGTCACATGCTCCAAGCAGTGCTATCACCGGCATCATCTTCTAGACCAGTTTCTTGCCAGGAAACTTTCTAGATAAAGCTCAGATGTTTCTAGTAGAAACTAGAATGCACTTGCTGCACTTAATTAGATATAAGAGACATGTCTTCATCTTCACACCCATAAATACTACATTCTAGCCTTAGTTTCTTGCCAAGAATCTTACCAGAATAAATACAGATCTAGCTATACCTCCTTGAATCAACAGAATTTTGTACAATCTCTGCTGATGGAATGCCTTAACATCTGGTTGAACATCAGATATTTGAAGTAGACCAAACAAGTCAGGGGCCTGACACTTGTGCAACAACTGATGAGACAACTTGATCATCAACTAAGGATAATCCATTAAATATTTGAGAATATTTCAAATGAATCTTAAATCCTTATAGTAGATCCTTCTCTGAACTTCATGGATAACCAATTAAATACATGTGTAGTCCACAACTATCAACTGATCTTAAATCCACACACCTTGTTGAGAAGACCATCTGATAGATACTTCAGTAATACCATAAGTATTCTTTAGTACAAGTATCTCTAATATTGAAACATCAAGGCTAACACCCTTGACTCAACCTGCCTATGACTTCTTCTTGCTATTAGACCCTTTGCAAGTCATGAGTGGTGAAAATAAATCACCTCCCACTATCTTTTCTAAAACAGCCTTCAACACACCAGAGCAGCATAAACAAAACAACATCAAGCAGGATCAACAGCTTGTCAGACCATACAGAGCAGCAACAAACACCATCTTCCAACCATCTGCACACTTGCCACAATCATACATCAAATTAAATATAGGGCAATCTTCTCCCAAGGCTACCAGAGTTCTTTCATCAGAAAAATATGCAGCGGAACCACCAAAAGAACATCTTCAACAAGCCCTAAACAAGATGTTAGAACATACAACAGGTCATGGGAGCTCCTATATCAGAGGGAACAACAGTAGATACATAGAATCCTTCACAAACTCCTCGTTTGGCAAAATCAGCAAATCAGCTACAGCTTCTCCTTGTTTAAACCACCAGAAAGTATCTCCCAAGATCTCATCCAGAACAGACAGGACGTCTGCTCTGATACCAATTGAAATTCTGGCATGCAGATCTCATATGTCCTAAGAGATGCAAAGAACATTGATCTCTACTGAAACAAGGACGAGGACAGAACATGACCGATTTAAATTACTTTAAATTGTACCAATGTCATGACGTCTGTTGTAACATTAGCAGACAGACATACTATTTATCTAACCATTTAAATTGTGCAGAATTGTAAATGCTGAAAGATAAATAACACAATGAATTGTTTACCCAGTTCGGTGCAACCTCACCTACATCTGGGGGCTACCAAGCCAGGAAGGAAATCCACTATTAGCATAATCAATTCAGAGCTAAACTCCCCCGTTTACAACTCCTCACTTAATCTCTACCCAATGCAATTTCTGCCTAGAATCCACTAGACAAGAGACCCCGCTCACTCCCCCTCAATCACTGCAGTGATAAATAATTCAATACAAAAACAGACTTTAGAAGACACTCTTCAAAGTCATAATACTTGATTTTGCTTAACAACTTCAATCAAGAACACAACACTCTTGCTTAAAAGCTTAGAGTGACACACAACACAACAATACTAACCAATGCAATCATACAACAGACAATTGCTTGGCTCGCAAGTATTCTTAAGACACAATAATATACATGAAGAACATAACTCTTCACTCACAAATACACTCTTGCTTAAAAGCTTTGAGTGAACAATTAGTATTGTACTAATAACAGCCTAAACATGTCTACCACTATGCATCCAAAGATACAAAGGGTGACTTACAAGGTCACACACAAAAGACTCTCAAAGCCCTAAACCTTAATTTTACACTCAAGTTTTTCTTGTTGTGAGTGCTTGATTTCCCCTGCTTCTGCTCCTCCTTAAATAGTAATGCATACTGGGCTTTGGCTGATCATAAATTAGGTTTAAGCAAGTTAGCCTAATTTTCATAATTCAGATGCTGCGAACTAGGTCACAGTTGCTTCATGTTATGCCCAGCCCTGACTAGAATCTCGCCTGAGATAACTAATGAGCCATAACAGGTTTCCTGAATTCTAGCCTGAGATATATCATGTAAAATACCAGAAAACTAAAACACGCGTGTTGATGTCATATGCTTGATGTCATAACATTCAGTCATGACATCCAACTTAAGTGACTCTTAGCTATTTAAACTTGCCCTGCTGAATACTCTTGCAGAATCTTCTTCATAACAGTGGAAACAAATATATTATAGTTTCCTAAAAAGTCTCAGAGATCCTTTTTATGAACACCAATTAAATATGCATTTTCATGTTATGAATACCTTTAACCTGCACATACTTGATGAGATATATCCAACAGGATCTCATCAAACCAAACCACTTCTGTCAAGTGATATAACATAGCAGCTCCTGTTGTACCATACAGCGATGTCATGACATTGGTGATGACATCCTGATTAAAACACATGAGAACAGTATTGTCATCAGCTCCTGCTGTACCAGACAGCGATATCATGACATTGGTAATGACATCCTGATTAAAACACATGACAACAGTACTGTCATCAGCTCCTGTTGTGCCAAACAACAATGTCATGAAATTGGTAATGACATCCTTCTTAACATTAGTGCAAAACCATGTTTTACCAAAATTTAGCCAATCATAGAACCATGGGCAATCATAGAGTCATGGAACTAACAACATGAAGTCCGGATGAACTAGGCACCCATCATGGATTCCCACCTCGTCATCTCCACAAGACACATGACATGAAATGCATGACAACACCATTATGCAAATATAATAATAATTTCAAGCATAATTCACGATCACCAATGGTCCACACGAGCCATCCGCTCACCGCAATCCTCTCGGGAATTATCATCATCACACCAGATCGTCCACACTGGATGGTCCTGGCCCACACACATCAATCACACCCCTAAGAGAAAAAACGTAATTTTCCACATTCTCTCTAATTAAATTCATTAATAATAATCTCCATTAGGTTCATTTTAGTCATATTAATCCTACCGATTAAACAGAATTGCGTTCCAAGCGAAATCTTTGTAGAAATCGCGAAAATGGGAAAAAAGTCATCCCAGGCCTGCCCATACGCGTATTGCCCTTCCTGTTACGCGTAATGTCCTTCTGTCAAGCCCACCATACGCGTATCGCCCTGTCTCTTACGCGTATTGCCCTGTCCCATACACGTATCACCTGAACTGCTGCCAAAAACTCAGATTTCATCCCTTTCACGAATTCTCACTTAATACTCTTCATTCTACCACTCAACTCAACCCAGAATTCAGTTTTTTGTTAATCGTTTCTCTCTGCCTCCACTATACTTCATCTATCCATTATTCTCCTAAGATTTCTATCATGTAAGGTTCAATTTCGTTAAACCTCAAACCCTTATTTCCTAGATCTGTTATCTATCAGAATCATACCACACCATCAATCAATTCCACACGAATTTCATATTGATCTCACACTCCTTTACACATACATCACACAATAATTATTCAGCAACACATCCATTTACAGAGAAAAGCATTATATTACGAAAACTAGATAAAAGAAGAAGAAATACATGAATCCTATGAGAGAAAGGACCTCTCACTACCCTCTCATGTTAATTTACCCATATTGAAATCCATTCTCCCCCCTTACCTTAGATTGAAACTTTCTCTTGGTAACAATGAAGAATTTCTTGGTTCCTCTGCCCTAACTCTCTTTTCCCGATCTCTTCCTTTTTTATGATTAGTAACTGATTCCCCACTAAACCACTTCTAATCCCCCTTAATTAGATTTTCAGTTTTATTATTCCAATTAATAATAATAATAATAATAATAATAATAATAATAATAATAATAATAATAATAATAATAATAATAATAATAATAATAATAATAATAACAACCACCACTACCATCTCATTAATATTATTATTAATAGCATAAAATGATAATACCAACGAGCATAATATTCTTATTATTATCATTAATTATTAATATTATTTATTATAGGTCCACTTTACCCCAACTAAGGTCAACTCCCACCCTCGCCCCTAACATCATACCTTTATTAAGGACATCATAACCAATACACGCACAACAAAGTATAAAATGACTAAACAATTTAAATGGGGTGTGACAATTGTTGTATTGACTCTTCATGGCTATGGCATCTACGATTTGGACACCTCAACTTCAGCAGTCTAGAATGTTTGTCAAAGAAGGAGATGGTAAGAGGCTTACCTAGTATAAACCACCCAGACCAACTATGTGAAGGACGTCTAATTGGGAAGCAATTACGAAAAAGCTTTCCAAAGGAATCAACGTCAAGAGCGACAAAACCATTAGAGCTCATACACACTGATGTATGTGGACAAATAAATCCAAACTCTTTTGGTAAGAATAAATACTTTCTCTTTTTTATTGATGATTATTCTAGAAAAACATGGGTTTATTTCTTGAAGGAGAAGTCAGAAGTGTTTGAAAAATTTAGGAAGTTCAAATCCCTTGTGGAGAAAGAAAGTGGTATTTTCATTAAGGCCATGAGATCTGGCCAAGGAAGAGATTTTACTTCAAATGAGTTCAACAAATATTGTGAAGACCATGGAATCTGCCACCCACTAACAGTGCCAAGATCACCACAACAAAATGGAGTAGCGGAGAGAAAGAACCGGACCATACTTAATATGGTGCGAAGTATGCTTAAGAGCAAGAAGATGCCAAAAGAGTTTTTGGCAGAAACCGTGGCATGTGCGGTTTACCTGACAAACCGGTACCCAACAAGAAGTGTGCATGATAAGACACTACAAGAAGCATGGAGTGGCAGGAAGCCAAAGATCTCTCACCTCAAACTGTTCGGAAGCATTGCCTATACCCACATTCTAGATGAAAGAAGAACAAAACTCGATGAAAAAAGTGAGAAGTACGTATTCGTGGATTACAACTCAAACTCCAAAGGGTACATGTTCTATAATCCAAATAATGGAAAGATTGTCATAAGTCATGATGTGGAGTTTGAAGAAGAAGATTGTTGGGATTAGAGTGTTCAAGAAGATAGGTACGATTTTCTTCCTTACTTTGAAGAAGAAGAAAATGAAATGGAGCAAACAATGATAGAGGAACATATTACACCACCTACCTCACCAGCACCAAGGTTGGATGAAACAAGCTCAAGTGAGAGGACACCACGACTAAGGAGCATTGAAGAGCTTTATGAGGTAACCGAATGCCAAAATAACATTAACCTCTTTTATCTTTTTGGTGATTGCGAGCCTCTAAGCTATCAAGAAGGGGTTGAAAATATAAAGTGGAGAGACGCCATGGACGAAGAAGTCAGTCAATCACGAAGAATGATATGTGGGAACTTACTACATTTCCGCGAGGACACAAAGAAATCGGAATAAGATGGGTGTACAAGGTAAAATTGAAGTGTGTGATGTCTCGAGATCAATCTGCCAGCATTTTCACCAAGCTACCCAAGCTGAAAACTTTTGTTAAGATAAGGAGTATGCTTGGTGTTGTACCCTAAAATTTGCTCAACCTACTTCACTTGGTTTATGTTTCAATTGCATTAGCATTTGCATAAGGAGTCATGTACATAGTCTAATCATTTGCATAGCATAGCATAGCAAGTCATTCAACAAGGGACCAAGTACTATTCTTATCTCTATGAGCCTATCAATAGGTTATTATCCAAATTCAATCTTATCCAAGTCATCAGAAAGAAATTGAAATCTGAGAAGTTAGTGGATCAAGCAGTGGATCTATCTCCTATCTTGAGGGTATTTGAAGATCATCAAAGAAGTTGTGAGTCATGAATTGAGGCCATGGAGGGTATATAGACATCATGGAGGACCTAGAGGGTCATTTTGAAAGTGAGACAAGTCATTGATGTGATCACAAGAGCTGCAGTTGAAGACAGTCAACTAGGGTTGCATCTGGGTCAACCCTAGGTCAACCCTAGGTCAAATGCTTGATTGGAGGGCATCAAGGCCTGTTTGAAAGATGTGGGGTTCATCATTTGAAATGTAGATATGGATGTGGTGTTGTGCCAAGGAGAAATCAAGAGGAATCAAGAAGAAGAGAAGTTTCTAAATTAGGGTTTCTGTGTAAAATCCCCTGATTTAGGTCAAACTTCCAAGCAAGATAATTCAAAATGCAAGCCTCAAATGGATCCTTGGCCAACATTAAACTTGTATAGGATCTAAAGACCTTTTATTTTTAGTGGTGTAAGACATCAAGGAGATTTATAGAACTCAAGTTATGGTCCTTGCAAGTTACAGGTCATCAGAGGCATCTGAAATTTTGTCTGTGAAAGTTACTTGTCTTCCAAGCAACTTTTACCCCTCAAGGAGCTTTCAAATGGATTTATGGCCAACTTGAAAGTTGTTCCTCATGATCTTAGATTTCTAGAAAGGTATAGTATGCCTTCATCTAATTTGTGGAACTCTACTTATGACCTTGGCAAGCAAAGGGTATTTTGGTCATTTGAGAATTACAGGTCATTTCAAGCCTATGCCTAAAACTCATACAAGGAAGCTTCAAATGAAAAACTTCACAACATCAAAGTTGTTCCAAATGACATTTTGAGTCTAGCAAAGTGGTCATGGGAGTTGGCAAATGCTCATAGCTCAAGATTGCAAATTTGGTCAATTAAAAGGTGAATTTAATGAATAAAAGTGACTTAAAAATGAGATTTTTCATAACATGTCCAAATGGGATGAAATTATAGGTCATTTTGATTGGAAATAATATTTTGAGACCATTGGAAATAGTGGATTTTTGAGTTTAGTTCAGAATTTGGAAGTTATCATGGCTTGCTTATAAAAGAAGTAACACATGCCAAAACACAAGGGATTGGTGTACAAGAAGTTTCTAGCAAGTTCTAGGTGTTTCCATGGGTATCTATATAAACCCTAGAGCTGATCCATGAAGGGGTTGCACTTCATTTTGATCACAAACACCAAGTTTCATCCCATTTTGCATTTTTGCAAATTCATTCCAAACTCCTCAATTCTTCATCAATCATTCAATTTTATGATCCAAATCCACTCAAGAATCATCCCTGAGTACATTGCAATCAAGATCTGAAGAAGAAATCACAAGAATCGTGCTATACAAGTTCATCCTCCAAATTGCAAAAAGAATTGGTTATGGCAATCCAAAGCATTTGAGCAAGAATTTCTGCATACAGTATCCAGATCCACCTCCATTGATCAAGTCCAAAGCATTGCAAGCTGTGAATCCAAGAGATCATCCTTCTGTTTTCAATTTTGCACCAGGTTAGTGTTTTCTTCGAATTAGCATGGAATAGGTAGCATGATGTAGAATTATTAGGTTAGAACTGTTAGGAATAGGTAGATGATCAATTCCAGTGAGTTTGAGAGCTTTCCATGGAGTTTGACATTGAAGCACACCAACTGTTTGGACTTAGAACTCTCTTGATATGGAGTGTTAGCACTAGTTCTTTAGCTTAGGTTAATCAGTGATGCAAGGTGAGTATTTTAATGACCAGAAATTGAAGAAAGAAGAAGTTGGAAGTTGAGTATCCATGGATGTAGAGCTATCGGGTTTGGCTTTTTAGAGTGTGTTAGTGCAAGCTGGATCCATGGTTGTGTTCATGGAGGAAAGTAGATCAATTTCGCCTTTGGAAGTATGGAGTTTCATGGAGAAACGAGGGAGTACGAGCCCCTGGAAGATTCACGTATGGATGTTGCTTTTCATGGAAGGTTCACAAACCCTAGGGCTGGAGGTAGGAGATGACCTCCCAACCGTTAGCTGGACACAAGACCTTGACTCAGAAAACTCATCCAACGGCCTATGTTTAAACTGAAAATAGGAGGGATTTCAAAGCGTGAAACGCTCCGTTTCACTTAAGTCCTCTGGTGGGCTTAATGACCAGTGCTAATCACACCCCCATATCAAGGCCCACAATATTTTGAACTGATTTCTCCTGCTATTGGCACCGCACGCGTTCTTTTTTTTTCTTCAATTTTCTGACTTGATTTTTGCTTAGAACTGGGCCTAGCACGTTTGCTATGCGCGCCCCCTGATCCCTGGCCCATCTGGATAAAACCCTAGGCGCTTTACTTCTAACACCCCCTCTCCCTTTTCTTCTATTTTTATTTTCTTTTAATTTCTTCAAATTTAGAAATTGCATATTAAATTGAATTTTATTGATTTTTAAGTGGTTGTTTTTGCATCTTTTTTCTATTTCTGTTAAGAAAATTTTCATGTAATAAAATTAGCATTTCATTTTATTTTTGCATTTTTAGTATATTTTTCTTTTAAATGGGTTTTAAGTGATGTTTAGTTTAATACTTGATCTTGTTGATTTTAGTTTAGCTAGATCCTTTTATATTTTGGACCCATTCTTTTTAGGGTACTTCACTTAGGATTTCAAATTTCATATGAGATTTAATTCATGATTTTAGGATTAAATTTTAGATGGTTTGTTTAGGTGTGATTAGGGGAATCAAAATTAGGGTTTAGGTGTGACATAGGTGTGATAAATCATTTCTTTTAGGAGTTGTAGTTTGAACTTTGGGGTATGGGACTATAGGGATATTGAGGGTAAGTAATAGATCCCTTAGAAAATGTTAGGAATTCCCCTATTCTACTATTACTATTAGTATATTTCCTGTATTTGCCTGATTGTGTGGTGTGCCCTCTCTAGGGTTATTATTTGACTGTGTGGGGTATTGGGCCTGCTTGGGGGTTTGGGTTTGAGCTGAAGACTGTGCTGATAAAGCCCATTGGAGATTAAGAGAATGAAGACCAATTTCCAGAGTTGATGAAGAGATTCTTGCTGGCAGCTGTTGAAGGTTATAGGATCTAGGAGCTAGGCAGAGCTCTAGAGTAGAAAACTTGCTTCACAAACATGGAAGGTCTTGTATGCCTTCATTCTTTCTCTGTGATTCAAAGTCTATTTTAAATACCCACCTCCTTCCTTTGGAAGGATTAGTGAATGTATTTAAAAGATAGAACGTTTGAGAGAAAAGTGTCTGTACCATGTTAACAGTCAGTAGGCCACCCTTGGTAGGCAACTGACTGCTTAACATCCAATTCATCTTGTTGACTGCTGCTCATCTTGGAGAGTGAGACTTGAAGAAAAGCCATTGATAGATTGAAGACAGAGACCTTGCTTGAAGGCTATGAAGATGAAGACTGATGCTTGCTTGAAGCTTGTAGATGGTTGAAGATGACTTGAAGACAGATGTTGATGAAGACTGCTATTGGCTGTTTATTTTTGCTGTTTATAATTTCTGATGTATTGTTTGAATTTCCCTGATTGTATTGTGTGCCATTTAATCTGTTAGGTTGAAAGCGAATTTCGTTCGCCTTTGCCTGTTGTTTTCTAGGTTCGAGGTTGAGTGGGACTCCCTTGCCTCGCTTGTATTGCTGCATCCATGCATTTTACTGCTTTATTGTATATATGCTATTGTTTCTGTTTCCATTTATCCCTTAGGATCTCTGTTTCTCTCTGCGCAAGAGAGGAACATGATAGACATTAGGTCTTAACCCATGCATGATAACATTTGGTTAGTCTAATTCCCTTCGCAACTATAGGTTAGAGTTCTGTCTCTTCTTTCTCAAAACAAACAGAAAAACACAATAAATATTTCAAACACAATAAAAGACACTTCTTCCGTAAAAGAATGTGAACTCATCAAAACGTCACTTTTGTCCGCTTGGACTGCTAATCAGGAGAAAACCCTTTTTTCAGAAGGAGATAAAAACAATCAAGACAGACTTGTGTCGTACGTGGCCCGAACTACGTTTGCTCTGATCTTTCATGCTGTATGAAAGTACGTAGGCATAGGATGCGATATCCTAGCGAGCAACCTTCCCCTCCTTTCCCGTAGGTAGGCGAACTACGTTGACTCTGATTTCTCGTTTCAGACGGGAATACGTAGGCATAAAGTGTGATACTTTGCCGAGTCATTTTATTTTCTTTTAACCCCAGACCTGTAGAATAGATAGAATAACAATCCGTACCAGAAAACAAGCGTGGATCCCGTCGAGTACGACGGACGTGAGGGGTGCTAATACCTTCCCCTTGCGTAACCGACTCCCGAATCCAGGATTTGGTTGCGATGACCATTCCTTTCCCCGTTTTGCGGTAGGTTTACCTCGAGCGTTTCCTTTCCCCTCTTTGGGATAAATAACGCACGGTGGCGACTCTTCTGTTCAGCCGGCGCCGATTTTCGCAGTAGTGACAGCTGGCGACTCTGCTGGGGACTCTGCTGGGGATCCAACGTCCCCTGGCTGCTAAGGACTGTGATAGTTCCTTATGCATTTGGGATCCAATGTCCCTTAAGCGAGTCAATCCTAACGCTTGTTTTCCCGTCGAGGATTTTGTATGGACTTACTTTTTCTGTCATTTACTCTCAGCATTATATTATTGTTATTATTGCTGTATTGGGGTGTGACGGGTGTTCTATGATTGAGAGATAAGCCGGACCTGGGCTTGAGTGCACTTAGAATTAGAGTAGAAAGTAGTGGGCGCGTGCCGACTTTGCTTGCATTAGTGTCCCACAAAATCTACACTCGGACGAGGTTCTTCTGGTTGACTTCTTTTTCTACCCTTTGGGTCGAAGGGGTTGTTGGTTAGTTGGATTGTCGACTCCGGGAACCGATCATTTGGAAGTTGGCTAAGTGAGGCCTCTTTAGGATTTGATGATGTCACTCCTTCTGGGAATCGTATCATCAACCCTGAAAGTCTGTGACACCGACGACCGCATAGGATGCCATACCATTGTCAGTTACTAGGATACCTACCTGTGAGAGGGTTTGGGGTTATGCAGGTAACTAGACCTTCAGATACCGGTTCGTTTCTTGATCTGAGATTCTGGGTATTTATGGACAGTTGAGAGGTCTATCAGAGACCAGTTGAAGTTATGATATGAGGTCTATCAGAGACCAGTCAGAGTTATGTTATGGGATCTATCAGAGACCAGTGTTGGAGCTTTGTATTGGGTCTGTCCAAGACCAGGGTTTGAGGAATTCTGGAGGGTCTATCTGAGACTTTTGATATGGTTCAGGCTTCTCAGCCATGGCATTTGGTCCCTGTTGCATCTATTTGCATTGCATTGCTCGCATAACCATTATCATGTGCATGTCATTAACGTGTGTCTGTGCTGCAGGTGAATTTGCATATTCCCTGATTCTAGTGCCCGGACTTCTGCTTATTGATCATGGCTGGTTTGAGAAAAACAGTTGCGTACAAGTTGCCTACACCTGACATTACTCCCCTACTTGGTCTGATGTCCCTTGCTGATGAGGAGGTTAGGAGAAGTTTCAGGATGAGTCATGGAAGATTGTTGAGATTGGTCTGCAAGCCAACTGCTGTTGAGATGAATGGGCTGTACACCTTGATGCAATTCTATGACCCTGCATTGAGATGTTTCACATTTGCTGACTTTATTTTGGGGCCTACCATGGAAGAATACGCAGAGTTTATTGAGTTGTCGGTACAAAATAAGGTTCCTTTCATCCACCGTGATGCTAAGCCCCAGCTGGAGGACTTAGCTAAGGCCTTGCACATGAACGCTTCTGAACTATTAGTGACTTCTTGGCTTGGGGTTCCAGGTTTCTCCCTTGATTTTCTGGTTGGCAAAGCTCAAGAATACGCCAATAGTGTGTGCTGGATAGTCTTTAATGCTATCTTGGCTCTATGCATCTACGAAATAGTGCTGTTTCCCAACTTACTGATCACACTAAAATTCACCGTATTTCTGACTCCGATTTCGCATGCATTCTTAGCTTTTATTGTTGTTTTGCTTTGTTATTGCTTTGTTTTCTTATGTTTTCAGGTTTTTATAATAATCGGAGCTTGAATCGGGAAAAGGAGCGAAAAAGGAGTGAAAACGGACGAAAACCTAGAAATTCAGCATTTTGCACTTGCGGCACCCACCATGGCGGGCGCCATGGGGTTAGCCATGACGTGGCCACGTCTCAAGACCACTCCTCAACCTCCAAGACCCACGATCCCCACTCCATCATCCCCTGTAGGGACCATGGCGGGCGCCATGACCTTGTGGCGGGCGCCACAAGGCAAAATTTCATAACCTCCACTTTTTAGTGGAGGGGCGTCCCGGTCATTTCATGTTTTCAGTTTTTACTATAAATAGGACCTTAGATTTTCGTTTTTCTTCATCCAGAATTAGAATTCTCTAGGCATATATCAGTTATAAAGCAGTTGCCATTCCACATCGGGGTGCCTCTGCAATCGAGTGATCGAGTCTGTAATCTGTCTGTGGTTCGAGTTTTGGAGCACTCTGGAGGAAGTTAATCCTGCCGCCATTTTAATTCCAGTTAGTATTTTATTTTTCCGCATTGCTTTACTTTTATTTATTTTCTCGCACTTTACTTTGTTTATTTCCCGCACTCGCACATTTACTTTGTTTATTTCCCGCACTCGCACATTTACTTTGTCTATTTCCCGCACTCGCACATTTACTTTGTTTACTTCCCGCACTCGCACATTTACTTTGTTTACTTCCCGCACTCGCTTTAAATTACTCATATGAAAAACTATAAAAAGAATATTTACTTTATCATGTCTAACTAATCCCATAAAGGTTAGAATGTAAGGATCGTAATTAAACCAGTAATCAGTATAATTGTTCGTGGAAACACCTAAGGGCTATTTTATCTTTCAATTCAAGTAATTGTTTTTAACTATTTCAAAAACAGCCAAAAGCGCTTTGTATAGTTCATTAGGAGTTTTTAGATTAAAAAGAAAAGAGATTTTAAAACGATTTTCGGACGCGTTATGAGATTTAGAGTCTGGTTCATAAGAACCTCTTTTTGCTAAGAAGTCCAGGTTAAAATACTTTTCAACTTTGTTAAGAAACTATATTTCTTAAAAATAGGTTTACTACTCTAACGCAGTACGCACCTTTTTATCCGTGACAATAGGAGGGGTTGATTAGAGAGTACAACTCGGTTCTGAATACGCGAAAGCGACAGTTCCTGTTAAATTAGTTCTTTTCAAAGAAGAAAACATTGCCCATAAGTAGTTCCATTAACAAGTACTGGATTATCATTGATTACGTGAATTACATTCGAGCCTGTCTTTTATTTATTATTTAAAATTATAATTTTATTTACCATTGCACCCTTACTAAAACCCTTAAAAATTGTTGCCTTAGATAAACACCATAACAACAGGTACGATAGATTGACACTTGGTCTCTGTGGATTCGATAATCTTTTATATTACTTTGACGTGATTCGTACACTTGCGAAAAACACGCATCAAGTTTTTGGCGCCATTGCCGGGGACCAATATCGTCAAATTTCATTACCCTGTAGTTATACCGTTTAGACTAAGGTTGTTACCCACCGGTCAATGCGAAAGACTCGCAGTGCCGGAAGTTTAGTAGACCCTCTAGCTGAACCTGAACGTTACGCTCGCGCACGTTTATTTTTTCATAGGAATAGGAGAGCTATGGCCGAAGATCAAAATCGAAGACCTCTTAAGGACTTCGCCCAACCATCAAACGAGGAACCTAGTTCCAGTATAGTAAACCCCGCTATCCCAGCCAATAATTTTGAACTTAAGCCATCCCTGCTGCAATTAGTGCAACAGAGACAATTCGCAGGTCTCGCTACTGATAACCCGAACCAACATTTAAAAAACTTTCTTCAATTAGCAGACACCTTTAAAACGAATGGAGCTTCTCCTGAGGCAATACGCTTAAGATTATTTCCCTTTTCCCTCAGAGATAAAGCTCTATCATGGTTAGATTCCCTTCCACCCAATTCAATAACAACTTGGGATGACCTTAGAAAAGTTTTCCTTGCTAGATATTTTCCCCCAAGTAAGACCGCTCTTCTTCGAAACCTAATAACTAGATTTACCCAACACCAAGGAGAGTCGTTGTTCGAAGCCTGGGAGAGATATAAAGAACTATTAAGAGCATGCCCACACCATGGCCTAGAGAATTGGCTAATCATCCAAACCTTCTATAATGGACTTCTTTATAACACTAAAATGACCATCGACGCTGCCGCTGGTGGCGCACTGATGAACAAACCTTACCCTGAAGCTAGTGCCCTTATCGAGGATATGGCCCAAAACCATCAATCATGGGGAGTAGAACGAGCGACAGTGGAAAAGAAGGAAGCCCAAGGAGGAATACATGAGCTAAGCTCTATAGACATGATGCAGGCTAAAATGGACGCGTTGGCCCTTAGAGTCGAACATATGTGTACAACTCCGAATACTGTTGCCGCAGTTTCGCCGAATTGTGAGATATGTGGAACGCAAGGACACCAATCCGCCGAATGCAATCTGTTGAATGAAACCAACACTGAGCAAGTGAACTATACCCAAGGGAACCCATTTTCAAACACATATAACCCTGGATGGAGGAATCACCCAAACTTCTCCTACAAAAATAATAACCCTATCCAAAATACCGCACCTCCGAGACAACAAGGTTACCAAGCCCCTAGAACAAATCAACCTATGCAACCTGTACCACCTAGCCCGAGCTTTGAGGAAGTTGTAAAAGATTTTATCGTTGCTCAAAAACAACAAAACAAAGAGTTCATGAACCATAACGTCCATGTTAACGAACTAATTACCAAGTTAGGGACCAAGGTTGATCAAATTATTACTCATAATAAGATGCTTGAAACCCAGATCTCTCAGGTAGCGTTAAACCAAGCCCCACAGACTACACCTGGAGGACAGTTCCCTGGACAACCTCAACAAAACCCGAAAGGGCAAGCTAATGCCATTACTCTACGAAGTGGAACCGCTTATAAGGAACCTTTAAACCCTAGATTAAGTGTGCCTGAAACTTCTGAGAGGAATGAGGAAAAGGAACCAGAGAAGCCTGAAACCCCGGAAAGTCAAGAAAAAGGAGAAGAACCTAAAAATAAAACCTATGTACCGCCACCGCCATACAAACCACCAATACCTTACCCTCAAAGATTAAAGAAAACCCAAATCGATAATCAATATCAAAAATTCGTTAAGGTTATAGAAAAACTTCACGTAGAAATCCCCTTTACAGAAGCCATCACCCAAATACCTTCTTATGCTAAGTTTCTCAAAGACATACTTACAAATAAACGTAGACTCGAAGATCCGAAACCCGTGGAATGTAATTCTATTTCCGAAAATAGGTTAGCAAAGAAAGATAAAGATCCCAGAAATTTTTCCATTCCTTGTGTTTTGGGGAATCATGTCATCGAAAAAGCTTTTCTAGACTTAGGAGCTAGTGTGAGCTTAATGCCTTTAGCAGTTTGTGAGAGATTAAACTTAGGAGAATTACAACCTACTAAGATGTCACTTCAATTAGCCGATAGATCCGTTAAATACCCTATAGGCATACTTGAAGACGTCCCTGTTAGGATAGGTCAGCTGTTTATACCTACTGATTTTGTTGTCATGGACATTAAAGAAGATGACGACATACCAATCCTCCTAGGTAGACCGTTCTTATCGACTGCTGGAGCCGTAATAGATGTTAAAAAGGGAAAACTAACTTTTGAGGTAGGTGGCCAGAAGATAGAATTTATATTGTCAAAATTTCTTATGGCACCTGTGATAGGAGATTCTTGTTATGCCTTAGATATCATCGAAGAATGTATTAGGGAATTAGAACAAGAAGAAGAGACTGAATCTATAAAATTGCCATCAACCCTTATTTTGGAAGATGACAATTATAAAACACCCTACATTGATGATAACCTTCACGAATGTTTATCTCTAACCCCAGATCCTATGCCTTACCCTATAAAACCGACCGTAAAACTTAAGGAACTGCCTAAAAACCTGAGATATGAATTTCTTGATGAAGATATGAACCGTCCAGTTATAGTCAGTGCTACCTTAAACCAAGAAGAAACCGATCAATTATTAGAAGTTTTACGTAGGTACCCCTCAGCCTTAGGATATAAGATCTCTGATCTAAAAGGAATAAGCCCATCCGTATGCATGCATCGGATTTTGCTTGAAGAAGATTCAAAACCTTCTAGAGAACACCAACGTAGAATAAATCCTATAATGAGTACTGTAGTTAAGACTGAAGTTCTTAAGTTACTAGAGGCAGGTATAATATATCAGATCTCGGACAGTAAATGGGTGAGTCCTGTGCATGTAGTACCTAAAAAGGGAGGCATCACAGTCGTGCAAAACGAGAAGGGCGAACCTGTAGCAAAAAGAACTGATGGAGGTTGGCGTATGTGCATAGATTATAGAAAATTAAATAAAGCAACTAGGAAGGACCATTTCCCATTACCATTCATAGACCAAATGTTGGAGCGCCTAGCCAGACACTCTTACTTTTGTTATTTAGATGGATATTCAGGATTCTTCCAAATACCCATTCACCCCGAAGATCAAGAAAAAACTACCTTTACATGCCCAGTTGGAACCTTTGCCTATAGAAGAATGCCTTTTGGACTTTGTAATGCTCCTGCAACTTTCCAACGCTGCATGATGTCTATCTTTGCTGATTATTTGGATGGAATCATGGAAGTATTTATGGACGATTTCTCAGTTTGTGGGTCAGATTTCAAAAATTGTCTTGTCAACCTTGAGAAAATCCTGGAGAGATGTGTGGAGGTAAACCTTGTGCTAAATTGGGAAAAATGTCATTTCATGGTCACCGAAGGGATTGTTTTAGGACATGTAGTTTCCGAAAAAGGTATAGAGGTAGATAAAGCAAAAATAGAGGTCATAGAGAATCTAAAACCGCCGAAGACTATCAGGGAGATAAGAAGTTTTCTTGGACATGCCGGATTTTACCGACGTTTTATCAAGGATTTATCCAAAATAACAAAGCCCTTAACTGGTCTTTTAATGAAAGATGTTGAGTTCATCTTCGATGAAAAATGTACTGAAGCATTTAATCTTCTGAAGCAAGCTCTGATTTCAGCACCTATAATGAAACCCCCTGATTGGTCGGAACCGTTTGAGATAATGTGTGACGCCAGTGATTATGCTGTTGGAGCCGTTCTAGGTCAGAGAAAAGATAAGAAGTTACATGTGATTTATTATGCCAGTAGAACCCTAGACGCTGCACAGCTCAACTACGCAACAACCGAAAAAGAGCTCCTAGCTGTAGTTTTTGCAATAGACAAATTTAGATCTTATCTAGTAGGAGCCAAGATTATAGTTTACACCGACCATGCTGCCATTCGTTACTTACTAAGCAAAAAGGATGCCAAGCCTAGGTTACTTCGATGGATTCTATTATTACAAGAGTTTGATTTGGATATCCGTGACAAGAAAGGCACTGATAATGTGGTAGCTGATCACCTATCTAGGCTAGAATACCTGAAACCTGATCCAGTACCCATAAATGACGATTTTGCCTACGATAGACTGATAGCCCAACTAGAAACCATTGAAGATGATAACCCAGACCCTCATGAGCAATTTCATAAATCCTTAGCTATAAGCAATGTACCTTGGTATGCAGATTTTGTTAATTACCTAGCCGCTGACATCATACCCCCTGATCTAAACTACCACCAGAAGAAGAAGTTCTATAGTGATGTGAGAAACTTCTATTGGGACGATCCATTTCTTTTCAAGAGAGGTAAAGATGGCATTTTCCGCCGTTGTGTTCCAGAAGAAGAGGTAAATAATATAATTGAGCATTGTCACTCTGCACCCTATGGTGGACATGCAAGCACATCTAAGACCTACGCCAAGATTCTTCAAGCTGGCCTATTCTGGCCTACTATGTGGCGTGATGTCCATGCTTTCATTGTCAAGTGTGACAGATGCCAACGCACAGGAAATATTTCAAGACGTAATGAAATGCCGTTAAGAAATATCCAAGAAGTAGAACTCTTCGACGTATGGGGTATGGACTTTATGGGACCGTTCCCACCATCTTTTGGAAATCAGTACATATTAGTAGCTGTTGACTACGTGTCTAAATGGATTGAAGCTATCGCCGCACCCACAAACGACACCAGAGTAGTCATCAAATTATTCAAGAATTATATATTTCCCAGGTTTGGAACACCCCGTTTAGTCATAAGTGATGGAGGATCACACTTCATATCGAGAATATTTGATAAACTTTTAAGCAAGTATGGAGTTAAGCATAGAGTAGCAACACCATACCACCCACAGACCAATGGACAAGTGGAAGTATCTAATAGGGAGATAAAACAAATCCTCGAGAAGACTGTCTCTATATCTAGAAAAGATTGGTCGCAGAAACTTCAAGAAGCATTATGGGCCTATAGGACCGCTTTCAAAACTCCTATAGGAACAACCCCTTATCAACTGGTCTATGGAAAATCATGTCACTTACCATTTGAGTTGGAGCATAAGGCCTATTCGGCCATCAAAACTTTGAATTTGGATTACTTGACAGCTGGTGAGAAACGTATCCTTGATATCCACAAATTAGAAGAGCTCAGACAATCTGCCTACGAAAATGCCATCATATACAAAGAAAGAACAAAAGCTTGGCATGACAAAAGAATCATAAGAAGAGACTTCAAAATAGGCGATCCTGTTCTCCTGTTCGATTCTAGGTTACGACTATTTCCAGGTAAACTCCGTTTGAGATGGACTGGCCCTTTCGAAGTATCTAAGATCCTGAGATCCGGTGCTATTGAAATCAAGAACCAAACATGTAAACCGTTCATAGTCAATGGACAGAGGTTGAAGCCCTACGAAGGAGGTGACATTCCAACAACATACACCTGTCATACTCTGAGTGATCCACCATATCCTTCCAATGATGTTTAAATATCGGTCGTCGAGCTAATGACGTTAAACAAGCGCTGCATGGGAGGCAACCGATGGTTTTTCTTATTTTTGTACTTTTTATTTTTATTTTTACTTTATTTTAATTTGTTTATTTTATTATTATGTCAGGACTCACGATTGAATGTTTTATGTGCTTTCAGGACTTGTTTGCTAACCTTGTACAGAATGCAGAACCCTGATGACATGCACGTGGCCTTTAGAGATGATGCACAGAGAGAGCGTTACTATGTTCACATGAGACGCCCTATGGCTCCTACCAGGTACCCTGACCATGACTGCATGGATGCCTTGGGGATAGAGCCAAGCGTCAGATTTTTATGCCATCAACTCCAGTGGGACCAGTTTGACGACAGGAACAACACTTATAGGAACTTGACTCTTGAGTTCCTCAGCTCGTTTCATCATGACCCTTGGGCTGGACCCGATGGACTCGCTGTTTTCAGGTTGTTCGGGATTGACTACTCATTCTCTCACAAAGAGTTTGGTGATTTACTAGGTTTCCAGACTACTCCTGATGCTATTCCAGAGACTCCGATGGGGTATTTTATGAGCAGAGAAGTGGAAAAGTTTTGGACTAAAATATCAGGCGGAGGGAGCCAAGATCCTTCTACCCAGTTTTCTCAGGTAATCCACAACCCTGCATTGAGGTACTTCCAGATGATTCTAGCACATTCTTTCCTAGGTTTTCCAGATACAGAGACACTGCTAAGTGAAGAGGAGATTTTCCTACTGTTTTGTGCGACTCAGTCTCGCCCTGTTGCTTGTGGCAACTTTCTACTGAAGGGCCTTGCTAGTGTTGCCAGATCATCAGTAGGAATCATCCATGTCGGTGGGATTGTTACACAGATTGCTACTGCATTGGGTTTGTCTCGCAAGCTATTGCACCTCAGGACCTTCTGCTGCTACACCACCCTGGATATTGATTTTTGTCTTGATAGAGGACTGATGAGGAGGGCTTCTTTTGAGCCCAACATGTTTAGATTGCTGATCGACGGTGAAGCGATACACTACTTTACATTACCAGATCCGCTGATGACCAGTGTCCATGATCCTGCCAATTGGAGTTATGCTCTAGAGGGTTATGGAGAGACTGTCGAAGAGCCGAAATCGCCTCCCGCCGCTGAGTACACTCCTACACCTCTTACTCCCCGAATCACTGTTATGTCTAACAATATGTCTCTGCAGCCACCCGACCTACAAACACAGATTTATGAGCTCCGCAAGGAGACTGCCCTGCTCAAGCAGGAAGTGGCAGACTTAGAGTTACAGATGCAGGTTTCTGATCTCACTCATGCCTCGGAGACCGATGCTCTACATCAGGCGATCGACGAGCTTCGGAGGGAGACAGCTGAGATTCGTGGATCAAGCCAGGATAAGAAACCTACCACATGACTCATTCCACCCTGACAGCACTACCCTAGTATTTAACTTCCTTTTATTTATCGCATTTCCAGACATATTTTACTTTATTGCAGCTTTTATATTTTCATGCACTTTGAATTCCTTATATATATACATATTATGCACTAATTTTTATTTTTCTTTTTCTTTTTTGATTTTTAATTATTTTATTTTTGTCGTGCAAAGAAAAATATATAAGACAAAAATATGCAAGCCAATGCCTTGAAAAGAAGAAGAAAACGCTATTCAGACCCCCCGGAAGACAAAGGTGCAAGGAAGGCCCAAAGGAGGATCCAAAACCACAAGGCCCAGGAATTGGCCTTGTGGCGGGCGCCATAGGCCCTGTGGCGGGCGCCACACCGTATCATCAACAAATACGGGATTCAATCCCCATTTCCACCATTTTCATCCCTTTCTTCACCAAAAACCCATTTTTCCAACCTTCCAAATCCTCCTTGAACCCCATTAAAGCTCCCCCATTTCCAAAATACCCTCCATCCATAAAACATATCCAACATCCATTTCCATTTTCATCCATCAAAAACCAAAAAAATCAAAACTTTATCATTCCCCTCATAAACCACTTTTCTACTATTTTCACTACCTAAGGAGCTTTTCAATAATGGAGTTCAACGGATTTATTCTTCGTGATGGAAGACCGGGCGAAAGGCAACGGAAAATTATTCAGAGGCTTCAAAGTCGAGAAATCCTCTCGACTAGGTACGTCGACGATAACTGTCTGTATGCTTTGGGTATTTATCATAGTGTTTTTAATTTATTAGAATTTCTAGGCTTGCATAATATTTTCATTAATCAGGAACCTACCTATGAGAGGCTGACAACTGAGTTTTTGAGTTCTTTGATATACACTGTCAGTCCTAACACTGCTAGCACTGTCGGTACTGTTATTTTTAGACTGTTTGGAATTGAATATGAATTCAGTACCAATGAGCTAGCAGATTTGTTAGGAATCCCTCATAGGGAAGGTTCGACTTGTGAGGCACCTTTGGATGCTGAATGGTCGGCCGAGGTATTTACCTTCTGGCTAAGGCTTTCAAGTACTTCAATTAATTCTTTTGAAGGGATACTTGCGTTGACCATTCACAACCCGGCCATAAGAGTTTTTAGACTTCTTTTGGCATGTACTATTTTTGGCCGGGAAAGTCCAAACAAGGTTAATGCTCGTGAACTCCTATTTTTGCAAGGATGCCTCACTAGAACCCACATCAATCCGGTCCCGTTTATGCTTGCCCACATGACTTTATTTACTAATAAAACAGGACCGATTGTTTTTGGAGGGCTTGTTACGTCTATTGCTCGGGCTCTTGGCCTGAATGATGAGATAGCTACACTTGAACCACTACCTCCTCGCACAATTAATTTAAAATTTCTGAAAGACATGAAATTGTGCCGAACAAGGAGAGAAGGTGGTTATGAGTTGATGGTTCATGGGGTAGCTATCCCATCTGTTGCTTTACCATGCAGTAGACGTACTGATGTACGTGATGAAAGGAACTAGACCTATGATCTTAATGCTCCACGTGTTTTGGGTCCACTTCCTCCTAATATTCCCGATGGGGAGGCACATGACACTGATGATGAGTATGATCGGAGAGAGCAGTCTCCCATCCCTCACATGTCCCCCCATCGTCCTTCACAGTCACACACTGCACCATCTTCCTCTAACCCTGTTGCAGGTACTGCTCCTGGATTCTTTGTCACCGAGGAGATGTGGCGTGATATGACAGCTAGAGAAGAAAGGCGTGATGGCCTTCTCTCTACTATTTCACAGCAGCTGACGAACAATATGAGCTTCATGCAACAATCGCGATTGGTTTCGGATCGTGCTTATAGCAACGTTTGCCGTACCTTGAACGATATTTCATTAGAGCAGAACCGTCAGAGAGAGTTCAACAGCCGACACTACCAGCTTGTAGAGGCTACTCAGGGTTCCATCTTGGGTAACCTTCGAGAGGTCCGGAGTGCTCAGGCTGCTTTATCAGCACGACTCGACCGGAGGGACCAGCATCGTAGTAGATCCCGTCGTTCCAGACCATCACATCAGGACGGCGAAGGCACCAGTGCCCCTCCTCAATAGTCTTTTTCCAGGTTACCCCCCTTATCTTATTTCGAAACATTGGGGACAATGTTCGATTTAAGTGTGGGAGGGGATTTTATTGCTTTCTGTTATTTCCCTTTTTAGTTAATTTTCTTTCAGTTATTTCCCTTTTCAGTAATTTATTTTTCTTAGGTAATGCATGAGTCTGACGAGTCACCAGTATAGTGTCTTTTTAGTTCATCTTCATTTTTTTCCCATTTCCTTAGCCTTACCAGAAAATTTTTAAAAAGAAAACAATGTTGTTTCACATGTTTTTTGGGCTTTGAGACAGGTTTAGATTAGGATGTGGTGACTTAGGTCAACTTTTTGAAACATCAGAACCATTTTAGCACCATAGACCTCTTGAATATAGGAATCACTCCTAAACCCCACCACCATGGCCTTTACTATCATTCAAAAAATTGTCCTAAGTAGTTTATTTTAGCAGTCAGCTCCGGCCTAAGCATACTCTACGTAGGGGGCCGATGAATATAAGTGAATGATCCAGTGCTAATAAAAAAAAAAAAAAAAAAAAAAGAAAAAAAAGGCAAACTCTGGTATAGGTGACCCTCACAAAGTCATTTAAACCGAAAAAAGAGAAGAAAAAAATTTTTTGCCACAAAAAGAAAAAAATTGCAAGTCACCTATTGTTAGTTGGTTCAGAGGTATCTGGCACTGAACTTGGTAGGGCGGATTACGATCCGATCCCCCGCAGCTACATTTAGGCGAAATAAAAACAGGTTTACACATGCTTATGTGCCAGAAACCTTATGTTATGGATCAGAATCACTAACCGGTCACTCTACTATGAAGCATGTACGGATAACGGGCTTAATGTGATTGCGCCTGAATGAAAAGGACACAAAAAGATGAGAAGATAGGCCTAGGTATCGTGGGATGACATGGAGTGGTTAATATAGGATTGAAGTTTGTGTTTGTGTTACTATGGTACCCTTGGTTCACTTAGTTAGTATCTGTCACTGCATCCTGACTTGAACTTAGAATCCCTTTAGCCCAAAGACAAGTGTTGACACCATATTTTCTTAAGCTTTAATGTTTACTTGAGGACAAGCAAAGGTTTAAGTGTGGGAGAATTTGATCACACTAAAATTCACCGTATTTCTGACTCCGATTTCGCATGCATTCTTAGCTTTTATTGTTGTTTTGCTTTGTTATTGCTTTGTTTTCTTATGTTTTCAGGTTTTTATAATAATCGGAGCTTGAATCGGGAAAAGGAGCGAAAAAGGAGTGAAAACGGACGAAAACCTAGAAATTCAGCATTTTGCACTTGCGGCACCCACCATGGCGGGCGCCATGGGGTTAGCCATGACGTGTCCACGTCTCAAGACCACTCCTCAACCTCCAAGACCCACGATCCCCACTCCATCATCCCCTGTAGGGACCATGGCGGGCGCCATGACCTTGTGGCGGGCGCCACAAGGCAAAATTTCATAACCTCCACTTTTTAGTGGAGGGGCGTCCCGGTCATTTCATGTTTTCAGTTTTTACTATAAATAGGACCTTAGATTTTCGTTTTTCTTCATCCAGAATTAGAATTCTCTAGGCATATATCAGTTATAAAGCAGTTGCCATTCCACATCGGGGTGCCTCTGCAATCGAGTGATCGAGTCTGTAATCTGTCTGTGGTTCGAGTTTTGGAGCACTCTGGAGGAAGTTAATCCTGCCGCCATTTTAATTCCAGTTAGTATTTTATTTTTCCGCATTGCTTTACTTTTATTTATTTTCTCGCACTTTACTTTGTTTATTTCCCGCACTCGCACATTTACTTTGTTTATTTTCCGCACTCGCACATTTACTTTGTCTATTTCCCGCACTCGCACATTTACTTTGTTTACTTCCCGCACTCGCACATTTACTTTGTTTACTTCCCGCACTCGCTTTAAATTACTCATATGAAAAACTATAAAAAGAATATTTACTTTATCATGTCTAACTAATCCCATAAAGGTTAGAATGTAAGGATCGTAATTAAACCAGTAATCAGTATAATTGTTCGTGGAAACACCTAAGGGCTATTTTATCTTTCAATTCAAGTAATTGTTTTTAACTATTTCAAAAACAGCCAAAAGCGCTTTGTATAGTTCATTAGGAGTTTTTAGATTAAAAAGAAAAGAGATTTTAAAACGATTTTCGGACGCGTTATGAGATTTAGAGTCTGGTTCATAAGAACCTCTTTTTGCTAAGAAGTCCAGGTTAAAATACTTTTCAACTTTGTTAAGAAACTATATTTCTTAAAAATAGGTTTACTACTCTAACGCAGTACGCACCTTTTTATCCGTGACAATAGGAGGGGTTGATTAGAGAGTACAACTCGGTTCTGAATACGCGAAAGCGACAGTTCCTGTTAAATTAGTTCTTTTCAAAGGAGAAAACATTGCCCATAAGTAGTTCCATTAACAAGTACTGGATTATCATTGATTACGTGAATTACATTCGAGCCTGTCTTTTATTTATTATTTAAAATTATAATTTTATTTACCATTGCACCCTTACTAAAACCCTTAAAAATAGTTGCCTTAGATAAACACCATAACAACAGGTACGATAGATTGACACTTGGTCTCTGTGGATTCGATAATCTTTTATATTACTTTGACGTGATTCGTACACTTGCGAAAAACACGCATCACTTACCCAATTTTGTGGACTTGGACGCTTTTCATCTGTTTGCTGCTGGCAACCCGGTACCCACTTTGATTGGAGATCTCTATCATTCATTGCACTACAAAAATGAAAATAGAAGAGGAAAGACTGTTTACTGTTGTGCGCCGCTGTTGAACATGTGGTTTAGGAGCCATCTCCCCCTGAAGGGACCTTTTGTAGATAGTGCAAATACAGCTGACTGGCCAGAGCGCCTAATGAGACTATCTTCTGAAGACATTGAGTGGTTTGACCGAGACTTGCTGGGGTCTGAGCTTATTTTCAGTTGTTCTGGGTATCCTAATGTTCCGTTGATAGGAAGAAAAGGGTGCATTAATTATAACCCATCTCTGTTCATTCGCCAGTTTGGATATGCGTTGAAGAACCCACCTAAGGAGGAAGAAGTACAGGAATCTCTGTACTTCACCGGTGACATGAATGGAGAATTACTAGCCAAGCTTCAGCACGCCTGGATGCGTATCAACAGAAGAGGGAAACCACTGTTGGGGAAGAATGATTGTCAGGCTCATGTACCCTACAAAGTTTGGATCCAAGAGAGAGCAAGACATTTGCTGATTCCATTTCCAGCTGCACCAGTCCCTGTTCATATTCCGGTAGAGGAACCAACCACAGTTACTAGGGAGGTCTACGAGTGAGTTGTAAAAGAAAAAGAAGCCTTGATGAAGATCAATGAAGAGTTAGAAAAGGAACTGGCTCAGGTACGTAGTGAGAAGAACAAGGCTGTGCACTCTTTCCAACAGCAGATCGAGTTAGTAAACAGGCTAGGTGCTGAATTGACTGAAGAGAAAAAGAAGCGTGAACGCCTGGGGAAAGAGTTCAGAAGCTCTCATGATATGTTGGAGTCCAAAAAGAAAGCACTCGATGCCGCTCACCGAGAAATCTCTTCTTGTAACAAGACGTGGAATGCCACGCTAACCAACAACAAAAAGAGGGAAGACAAATTGAAGCAGCAAATTTCTGAACTCGAAGAGCAGTTGAAGGCTAGCACTAAGAAGTATGAAGAGGAGGTGATGGCCAGATATAGTCTCCAGAATGCATTGAACAAGGCCATCGAAGGCAAGAAAGAAGCTGTGTCTCAGAAGCGGAAGCTAGAGGATCGCTTCGGAGAAGGGGCATGGGAGGAATCCGCTGGTGATTTACGATGTGTTCTCAAGCGAAGAGATTTACTTGTTGAAGGTCTGCTTTCCCGACCAAGTCATCCAGAGACTAAGAGGTTATTAGAAGAGTACCAGGCCTATGGGAGCACTTGACCATTTCATGTATTAATGTGTATGCTTTATTTGCATAGCGCTGACCATCACCAGGATTGTTGGTTGAGGTCATGCCTTCTTATTGTACATTCATTGATATTGTATTCTTGGCTTAATGGATTTCTCTGCAATATATGAGGTGTTTTCTATGATTCGGCTCCGGACTTCGTATTGCCAGCACTGTCACCACACTGGCACATTTGCACTAGAATCGGGGAATGACATTCCCTAATGCACAGACACATCTTGCATTGTATTCACATTCATATTGCATTACAGGTGATTATTGAATTGTACCTTATTTCCTGCACTGTACCAGGTCTTTTCAGGATTGAAAGTCAGCGCCCGCACCGATACTCTACTCGTACCAACTGCCGAAGAATTATGGATTAGATGCAGAATGAAATGCAAGACATGCGTAAGAAGCTGGCGCTATTCATGCAGACAATGGAGACCATTGCGAAAGGCCAGGAGAATTTGCAAGCTTTGGTGCAGCCTTTGTTGGTAAGAAATGCTGGGCACGGAAATGAAGACCATAATTCTGTGCGAGTCGACACTATTCACGGGGATGGTACCCCCACACCAGTAGCTCCACCTGTGGTAAACATACCTGCTGTCAATGTGAACAACGGCGTTGCCGCCGGGAACGGTAACGTTGGAATCGGTAACGAGACTGTCGTTAACAACGTTGGGTTAGGAGATGTCAACCTGGGTGATAATATGGGAGGTAATGGCTTCGGTAATAATGGATTCGGCTTCAATGACTAGGGGTTTGATCATGCTGGGAAGTACGGCTTCAACGCTCAAGGTTTCGGACAGGACGGATTTGGTATGGCTAATCAGGGTTATGGCGGATTCGGAAATGGAAATGGCGCTGGGTTAATGGCTTTTGGACCTGCAGGAGTTGCTCCGGGGTATGGTAACAAGGGGCGAGGCCCCGTAATGAATCAGATTAGAGTTCGCCGTAACAACGGGTACGATGGATACGGAACCGGGAACGGTAATTGGCAAGAAGATCAGCAAGATGATGCTTTCTCCGGTGGAGGTTTCGAAGGTTCTATGGATGACTCTCAGAGAATCAGGATGCTTGAGGAGCAGATGAAGGGGGTCGTGAATCAAAGCGCTGTTGGCTTAGATATGACTACAATGGGTCTGGTGCCTGGCCTGAGGGTACCCATCAAATTCAAAGCTCCCACGTTCGACAAATATAAGGGGGATACCTGTCCAAAAGTGCACGTGCGGTCATACTACAGAAGGATGTCGGCGTATTCAAACGATGAGAAGATGCTGATGCACTTCTTTCAAGATAGCTTGTCGGGTCCTTCCCTCGAATGGTATATGGGGTTGGAACCAACACAGATAAAGACATGGAAGCAGCTGGCTGAAGCGTTTGTGGCTCACTATAAGTACAACAGTGACTTGGCACCCAACCGGGTCCAATTGCAGGGGTTGTCCCAGAAGAAGGGCGAGAGCTTCAAAGAGTATGCGCAGAGATGGCGCGACATGGCTGCTCGAGTTCATCCTCCTTTAGAGGACAAAGAAATGAATGATATGTTCATAGGAACATTCACTGGCATGTTTTATGACAAGTTGTTTCATACTTCTTTGGGCAGTTTCTCAGACTTAATCCTGATGGGAGAGAAGATTGAAAGCAACATTAAACAGGGAAGATTCCAAGCTGAGGAATCCACTTCAGCTGGCAGTAACAGAAGGGCTTTCGGTGGGCGCCGTCAAGGTGATGCAAGTGCAGTGTTCGGGGGCCGAGGCCGAGGCCGGGGCAGAGGTCGAAACTAGTACAATCAGCCGCAGCAGGTGGCAAGTGTTACCATTCCATTTCAGCAACAACCAATATAACAACAACAACAACAACAGCCACAACAGGGGGCACATCCTGTCCAGCGCAGAGTCCAGGGGGGCAGACCAAGGAGGGTGTTTGAAACGCCTCCTTCAACGTATGCAGAATTGCTACAGACATTACTGGGTTTGAACTTGGTGGAAAAGAGAACTCTGGCGCCAATAACAGGCACTCCTCCGTACGACTACGATGCAAGCAAGCACTGTGAATTCCACTCTGGGGCTCCTGGCCACGATGTAGAGGGTTGCCACGCGTTCAAGCATGTGGTGCAGGATCTATTGGATAGTAAGGCTATCAATTTTGGACAGGCGGGTCCGAACATAGTGCAAAAACCCATGCCCAACCATGGGGCAAATGCTATTTTAACTGAGGAAGGTTTGAACTTGATTATGAATGTTGATGACCTAAAGACACCGTTGTGTGAGATAAAGAGAAGGTTATTGCAAGGAGGTGTGTATCCAGGTTGCGACGAGTATTGTTTAGAGTGTTGGACCCAAGCTAGGGGGTGTGCTGACTTAAAGAAGGGTATTCAGGCTTTAATAGATGGAGGCACATTGCAATTCGACAGAACGGCAGTTGAGGAACCTGCAGAGGTATTAGCAGACGAGCAAAGTGATGTAGCTACTGTGACGATTCCCCGAAAAACGATAACCATAACGGCGCCGGCCAAACGACCGTCGATCACTATCACCAAGGCAGGACCAATCCCTTATGAGAGCACTAAGGCAGTCCCCTGGACCTATGGGTTGGAAGCATACTGTGATGGGGTGAAAATTGATGTTAATAAACAGCCAGTTGAGGTTGTAGACAACGTCGTCGGTACCGGAGGTATGACAAGAAGCGGGAGAATCTTCATATCGCCTGAGGTAGAGGCCGAACGACTGGCAAAAGGAAAAGGAAAGATGAATGAGAA
Organism: Lathyrus sativus; assembly: GCA_963859935.3. Lineage (NCBI taxonomy): Eukaryota > Viridiplantae > Streptophyta > Magnoliopsida > Fabales > Fabaceae > Lathyrus > Lathyrus sativus. Next base: position 34,396,189 of record OZ012737.1, on the reverse strand, counting down.
TGTCCCGGTGCAAAGGAACGAAAAAGAAACGTCATTGAAGGATGTGGAAGAGTTCATGCGCCTTATTCGTAAAAGTGATTATAAGATTGTTGAGCACCTACAACAGACGCCGTCAAAGATATCCATACTGTCGTTACTATTGTGTTCCGAAGCTCACAGAAATGCATTGTTGAAAGTTCTGGATACGTCCTTAGTACCCCAAGATGTTTTCGTGAATCAGCTGGAGGGGGTGTTGGCGCATGTGAACGCAGGCCATAGCTTGGGATTTACAGACTTTGATTTGACCCCGAAGGGGAGAGAGCATAATATGGCGTTGCACGTCTCAGTTGAGTGTAGGGGCTCAGTCATGTCTCATGTATTGGTAGACACCGGCTCTTCCTTGAACGTGCTGCCTAAGAAAGCAATGATGAAACTGGATGTCAGAGGAATCCTTTGTACGCCTAGTGACTTGGTGGTCAGGGCATTTGATGGTACACGAAGAAGAGTCTTTGGATCCATAACATTACCTCTACAGGTGGGGCCGGAGGTTTTCGCGACTGAATTTTATATTATGGACATCCAGCCAGCATACAACTGCCTTCTCGGACGACCCTGGATCCATGGTGCTGGGGCAGTCACATCTACCTTGCATCAAAAGCTGAAATACATGGTAGGGGATAGTGTGGTCACAGTCTGTGGAGAAGAAGATATATTGGTCAGCCATCTGTCATCATTCAAGTATGTAGAAGTCGACGGCGAGATTCATGAAACACCCTGTCAAGCCTTTGAAAGGTTGCGCATCAAAGACAAAGGTCCCGGTCTGAGTAAAGCGTCAGAGGTGGCCGTCTCGTCATACAAGGAGGCTCAAGCTCTAGTAGAGACCGGTGAGACAAAGGGCTGGGGCAAGGTGCTGGATATTCCCGTGAAGATGGATAGATTTGGGCTGGGATATCAACTGTCGTCATCAACGCCTGCTGCAGGGGCACCCCGTTTCAAAGGACCAATAACCATCACAGCTAGTGGAGTGTGTCACGAGGCCATCAGCGCTGTTTCAGATTCTGAAGAAGGAGACCGTGATTGCGACATGGACGCCTGGATTCAGCCGAGCGTGCCAGGACAAGGATTATGCAATTGGTCTATTCAGGAGATTGTTCCTGTGACTCACAAACAGTAATACTTTGTTTTCTTAATTGTTGAACAATCGGGTGTCTTACCCGAGGCATCATGATTTTGCTTAGGGCCGTGCTGTTATGTACATTGCGTTGTTTAATCATTAAATAAAAGGCGTTTTTCATGTACAAATATTGCGATCTCTGTTTTTCCTGTTTTGTGTTTTACAATAAAATGGCAACGTGGTTATTCGCTTTATACGCATTTTGAAGCATTTAACCATTCCTTTTGCAGGATAACATTTTCAGATGACATCATTGAACCGCCTATGACTCGTCTCGACTTTGAGCACCCGGTATTTCAAGCCGAAGAAGAGATTGTCGAAGATGGTGACGTTCCTGAAGAATTGTCTTGGTTGGTAAAGCAAGAGGAACGAGTCATTCTGCCTCATGAGGAGGTCATTGAAATCATTAATCTGGGGTCGGAAGGGGTTGAAAAGAATATCCGTATAGGAGCCGCGCTACAGAGAGACGTCAAGTGAAGACTGGTTGAAATGCTCAGAGAGTACAGTGATGTGTTCGCTTGGTCGTATGAAGACATGCCTGGGCTTGATACCGATATGGTTGTGCACCGTCTGCCGTTAAAAGAAGAATGCCCGCCGGTCAAGCAGAAGCTTCGCAGAACCAGACCTGATATGGCAGTGAAAATTAAGGAGGAGGTTCAAAAGCAGTGGGATGCTGGTTTCCTAGCTGTGACAAAATATCCCTCATGGGTCGCTAACATTGTACCAGTGCCAAAGAAAGACGGTAAAGTGAGAATGTGCGTAGATTACCGTAATTTGAATAAAGCGAGCCCGAAAGATGATTTTCCGCTTCCTCACATCGACGTGTTGGTTGACAACACTGCTCATTTCTCCGTATTCTCCTTCATGGATGGCTTCTCGGGCTATAATCAGATTAAAATGGCGCCAGAGGACATGGAGAAGACTACTTTCATAACGCCTTGGGGAACATTTTGTTATAAAGTGATGCCCTTCGGACTAAAGAATGCTGGGGCAACGTATCAGCGTGCAATGACAACTCTTTTTCATGATATGATGCATAAAGAGATCGAAGTTTATGTCGATGATATGATTGCCAAATCCCAGACGGAGGAAGAGCATTTGGTGAATCTGCTGAAGTTATTCAAAAGGCTTAGGAAGTTCAGGTTGAGACTGAACCCTAACAAGTGCACCTTCGGGGTGAGATCGGGTAAACTACTGGGGTTTATCGTGAGCGAAAGAGGAATAGAGGTTGATCCTGCAAAAATAAAAGTAATACAAGAGATGCCGACGCCTAGAACAGAAAAAGAGGTGCGCGGGTTTTTAGGGAGGTTGAACCACATCGCCCAGTTCATATCTCACCTAACGGCTACGTGTGAACCATTATTCAAGCTGTTGAAAAAAGACCAGGCTGTAACGTGGAATGAAAATTGTCAAAAGGCGTTCGATAAAATAAAGCAGTATTTGCAGGAGCCTCCTATTTTGATACCCCCAGTGGCAGGGAGACCCTTGATTATGTATTTGACAGTTCTTGAGGGAAGTATGGGTTGTGTTCTTGGTCAACACGACGAGACAGGAAGGAAAGAGCATGCAATATACTACTTAAGTAAGAAGTTTACTGAATGTGAATCTCGATATTCAATGCTCGAAAAAACTTGTTGCGCGCTAGCCTGAGCCGCCAAGCGTTTGAGGCAATACATGCTGAATCATACAACCATGCTCATCTCGAAGATGGATCCTATCAAATATGTATTCGAAAAGCAGGCATTATCGGGGAGAATTGCCCGTTGGCAGATGGTTTTGACCGAATATGACATCCAGTATGTCTCGCAGAAGGCTATAAAGGGGAGTGTATTATCTGAGTACTTGGCAGAGCAGCCTATTGAGGATTACCAATCGATGAGGTTTGATTTTCCTGACGAGGATATCATGTACCTAAAGATGAAGGATTGTGAAGAGCCGTTGCCAGACGAAGGACCAGAATTGGGCTCCAAATGGAAGTTGATCTTTGACGGAGCTGTAAACGCCTACGGTAGCGGAATAGGGGCAATCATCACTACTCCACACGGGTCGCACATCCCGTTTAATGCTCGATTGACCTTTCCAGTTACCAACAATGAAGCCGAATATGAAGCTTGTATCATGGGGCTTGAAGAAGCCATTGATTTGCGAATCAAAAATCTAGATGTATACGGAGACTCAGCTCTGGTGGTGAATCAAATAAAGGGGGAATGGGAGACACGTCAGCCTAATTTGATACCATACATGAATTACGCAAGGAGATTGTTGCCTTTCTTTGACAAGGTTGAGTTGCATCATGTACCGCGAGCAGAGAATCAGATGGCTGACGCCCTGGCCACTTTGTCTTCCATGTACAAAGTCAACTTCTGGAATGAGGCTCCCAGAATTGTTATCTCTCGGCTTGACAGACCTGCCTTCATGTTTGCCATCGACGAGGCATCTGATGATAAACCCTGGTATTTTGATATCCTTAATTTCCTGAAGAACAAAGAGTATCCGGCTGGGGCATCCAGTCACGATCAGAAGACTCTCAGGAGATTGGCGGGTAACTTCTATTTGAATCCGGACGGTGTCCTGTACAGAAGAAATCACGACTTGGTGCTACTACGTTGTGTAGATGAGAAAGAGGCGAAGCTGCTCATGGAGGAAATACATGAGGGTACATTTGGTATGCATGCTGGTGGGAATGCTATGACGAGGAAGTTGCTGCGGGCAGGTTATTTTTGGCTAACTATGGAAACTGATTGTTTCAAGTTTGCGAGGAAGTGCCACAAGTGCCAAATCTATGCAGATAAAATCCATGTGCCTCCGAGTCCTCTGAATGTGATGTCATCGCCATGGCCATTCTCGATGTGGGGAATTGATATGATTGGAAAGATCGAGCCGACGGCTTCTAATGGACACCGGTTCATTCTAGTAGCAATCGATTATTTCACCAAGTGGGTGGAAGCGGCATCTTATGCAAATGTGACTAAGCAGGTGGTAGCCAGATTCATCAAGAGAGATATCATTTGCAGATATGGAATCCCCGAGCGGATAATTACTGACAACGGTTCAAACCTGAATAACAAAATGATGAAGGAGCTCTGTCAAAATTTTAAGATCGAGCATCACAACTCCTCCCCTTATCGACCCAAGATGAATGGCGCTGTGGAAGCGGCCAATAAGAATATAAAGAAGATTGTTCAGAAGATGGTGGTGACCTATAAGGACTGACATGAGATGCTACCTTTCGCTTTGCACGGTTATCGTACGACGGTACGCACATCAACCGGGGCAACCCCGTTCTCGTTAGTATATGGAATGGAAGCAGTGTTACCACTGGAAGTTGAGATTCCTTCCCTGAGAATATTGCGAGACGTCTAACTAGACGAGGCAGAATGGGTGAAAGACAGGTTGAACCAGCTGAGTTTAATGGATGAGAAGAGGCTAGCTTCTCTAGCATACGGTCGTTTGTACCAGAGCCGAATGAAGAAAGCATATGATAAGAAGATACATCCTCAGAGCTTTCAGACGGGCGACCTTGTGCTGAAAAGGATTCTCCCGCCACAGGCAGATCACAGGGGCAAGTGGACCCCCAACTACGAAGGGCCATACGTTGTCAGAAAAGTCTTTTCAGGAGGGGCTTTATTGTTGTCCACCATGGACGGTGAAGACTTTACGTCGCCTGTGAATTCGGACGCAGTAAAAAAATACTTTGCTTGAAATTGACCCGCTGGACAAAAAAAGAGAGTCCAGGCAAAAATGGGGCATCCTGGCGAACCAAAAACAGAACAAAAGGTTCGGGCAAAAGTTAGGGATAAAATTGAAAAAATGTACACCCGCGAAGTTGAAAACCTACACTGGGCGGCTTCGGCAAAAAAGGGTATCCCGGTGAACTGAAAACCCGTAAAGGGCGGTTCACGCAAAAGTTAGGGATTTGAAAAGCAAATGACTGCGGTCCGAATTTGATACTACAGTGAGCATTGGTGCGGGAGAATATACCTGAGGGGTCGATTATCAGATACAATCTCTTCGGAAGTGTGAATACCGGGAAAGCATTAGAGTCGGGCGAGTCATAGGAGGATCAGCTCATGATGTTCGTCTGCATCCCGTTGCCGACATGTGTACAAATTTGATTTGTCATTATATTTATGCTTCTTGTGCATACTTGTGTAGTGGTTGTGCGTAGCTTCCTCTTTTCAGGAGTTACATCCCGTGTACAAAACTCCGCCCATTTAGGGGCCCAATCAATAAAACATGTTATTCAGTATTCGATGCTGGTTCTTTACTGTTTTGTACATGATAAACGCCTAGGTTTAATAAAACTAGCAAGTGTATAACGTCGCTGGCCCTTGCCAATAATTGCTAAAACTTTGAATTAACTGAAAATAATGTCACTAACACTAACCTGAATAGATTTGGTTGCATATACTTGTCGTGTCTTGTTTGTGGTGTTACAGGGTTCGTAGCCGTATGAAGTGGACGAGCAAAAGATTGCAGTACTAACCAGAGGCTTGTAACGAAAGACTCGATCCCCACGCAGGTCGCGCTTCTGAGATAACGATGTCCCTTACTAAAGAAGGATCGAATTCCCCAGCTAGTCGTAGCTTATCCAAAGATTATTCTCCAGCAGGGTCGTTTACTCTCAGCAGAATTGACGATTCCAAGATCAAAGGTTGTATTCAGACAGTGTGGTGTCCCCCAAAAGGATCACCCATCCCGAGCAGAGTGGTTTAGCCTCAGAAGATTAATATTTCCAACTTGTGTGAGCTGTACCCAGACAGTCTACTCTTCCTAGTAGAGTTTACCCTTCCCAGTAGGGTCATTTACTCTCTCCCAGCGGAGTCAGTTGATCTTCCCCAAGAGAATCGTTCCATCCCCAGCGGAGTTCTCTTTCTAGCAAGTGTTTTCTTTCCTCCTAGTGGAATTCGAAGATTAAAGCTCTCCCCGACAGTGTTGGCTGCATGTCCTGGCATTTATTTTGTCGGAATACCGTGTGATACCCGTTCACTCCCCAACAGAAGTCCAATCATGATTGGCACATTCAGTTATTCCTCAGCGAAGTTGGCTTCACTCTTCCAGCATTTATTTTGCTGGAATAATTCTGTGACACCTGGTTATCCCCAGTGGAGTTGGCGTTGTCTTCAGCATTTATTTTGCTGAAGCAGTTTTCTATATCCCAGCAGTTCGAGTCTGCATTTGCATCGGCATATAGTGTCATATTTGCATCCACCAAATAAAAACGCGTAGCATTTCCATGTCGAATGGAGCATTACGCCATTGTCAAACATATGCATTTTGAAACATAAACCAGGTTGGTTAACCGGTTGTTTTCAAGTATTGTTTCTCATGCAGGTGGAGAGAGCTCTTGCTCAAATTAATTGCCAAAAATTCAAGATCTCGGCGTAAGACGTGTAATGATAATGTCGTTTGTGGCATTGTTCCCCACAGAGTTGCTTGTTTCTCTTACCCCTCTAGCGGGGTATTTCTTCAAGGTTGTTGTCGTGACAGCATCAAAAGATTTCGTGAATCGATTTTTAGAAGTTGTTGCCCATGTTAAAATAGGTGTATGGCAGTGTGGATTCAGAAAATCCCCAGTAGAGTACTTCTCAGAGCTGCTGCCATGTTAGCACTGAAAATTGGAAGACTAGACCCAGATTGTGCTACCCATGTGATTGATGGAGCTAGCTGCTGCAAAGATAGGCAGAAAAGATGTACCAGAGTATTTCCCGTATGAATAGGCGGATGAAATTTCTTGTGTTCAGGCAGATGATGTTCCCGTATGAATAGGCGGATGAAGTTTCCTGTGTTCAGACAGATGATTTTCCCGTATGAATAGGCGGATGAAGCTTCCTGTGTTCAGACAGATGATGTTCTCGTATGAATAGGCGGATGAAATTTCCTGTGTTCAGGCAGATGATGTTCCCATATGAATAGGCGGATGAAATTTCCTGTATTCAGACAGATGATTTTCCCGTATGGATAGGCGGGTGAAGTTTCCTGTGTTCAGGCAGATGATGTTCCCGTATGAATAGGCGGATGAAGTTTCCTGTGTTCAGACAGATGATTTTCCCGTATGGATAGGCAGATGAAGTTTCCTGTGTTCAGGCAGATGATGTTCCCGTATGAATAGGCGGATGAAATTTCCTGTGTTCAGGCAGATGATGTTCCCGTATGAATAGGCGAATGAAGTTTCCTGTGTTTAGGCAGATGATTTTCCCGTATGAATAGGCGGATGAAATTTCCTGTGTTCAGACAGATGATTTTCCCGTATGGATAGGCGGATGAAGTTTCCTGTGTTCAGGCAGTTGATGTTCCCGTATGAATAGGCGGATGAAATTTCCTGTGTTCAGGCAGATGATGTTCCCGTATGAATAGGCGGATGAAATTTCCTGTGTCCAGGCAGATGATGTTCCCGTATGAATAGGCGGATGAAGTTTCCTGTGTTCAGGCAGATGATGTTCCCGTATGAATAGGCGGATGAAGTTTCCTGTGTTCAGACAGATGATTTTCCCGTATGAATAGGCGGATGAAGCTTCCTGTGTTCAGACAAATGATGTTCCCATATGAATAGGCAGATGAAATTTCCTGTGTTCAGGCAGATGATGTTCCCGTATGAATAGGCGGATGAAGTTTCCTGTGTTCAGGCAGATGATTTTCCCGTATGGATAGGCGGACGAAATTTCCTGTGTTCAGACAGATGATTTTCCCGTATGGATAGGCGGATGAAGTTTCCTGTGTTCAGGCAGATGATGTTCCCGTATGAATAGGCGGATGAAATTTCCTGTGTTCAGGCAGATGATGTTCCCGTATGAATAGGCGGATGAAATTTCCTGTGTTTAGGCAGATGATTTTCCCGTATGAATAGGCAGATGAAATTTCCTGTGTTCAGACAGATGATTTTCCTGTATGGATAGGCGGATGAAGTTTCCTGTGTTCAGGCAAATGATGTTCCCGTATGAATAGGCGAATGAAGTTTCCTGTGTTCAGGCAGATGATGTTCCTGTATGAATAGGCGGATGAAATTTCCTATGTTCAGGCAGATGATGTTCCCGTATGAATAGGCGGATGAAGTTTCCTGTGTTTAGGCAGATGATTTTCCCGTATGGATAGGCGGATGAAGTTTCCTGTATTTAGACAGATGATTTTCCTATATGGATAGGCGGATGAAGTTTCCTGTGTTCAGACAGATGATTTTCCCGTATGGATAGGCGGATGGAGTTTCCTGTGTTTAGACAGATGATTTTCCCGTATGGATAGACGGATGGAGTTTCCTGTGATTAGACAGAAATGTTTCCCCAGCGAAAGCGTCGGGATTTTTCCGTAATGTGAGTCCTGACGTGGACAGATTTGTGTTTATTCGTGATTTGGCGAAATTTGGGTCCAGATGTGGACAAGGTTACTCCTGTGACAACAAAATCTCTAGTCGTGTTGACGAATTTGTCTCTCTTCTTGTGTTGATAAGGTTAGTCCAGTTGTGGACAGATGTGTTTTGCAAAAAGTGTTCAGTACATGTGGCACTACATAGGTGGTTGAAGTTGAAATCAGAATTATCAGACGTCGGATCAGTTGTTGCCGTAACAACCAGATTCAGTTAGTGGATGTCGGTCCCCAAACAGTGGTGCAGTTTATTTCTGCGGTTGGCAAATTTCCGGGTTCTTAGTATTCAACCGTCTCGCACCTCGAATGTTTGAAGGTCGTTCGCTCTTCACCCAATCAGGTCCAAGTCGCTTGAATAGGGGCATCTGTTGCACCCTAAAATTTGCTCAACCTACTTCACTTGGTTTATGTTTCAATTGCATTAGCATTTGCATAAGGAGTCATGTACATAGTCTAATCATTTGCATAGCATAGCATAGCAAGTCATTCAACAAGGGACCAAGTACTATTCTTATCTCTATGAGCCTATCAAGAGGTTATTATCCAAATTCAATCTTATCCAAGTCATCAGAAAGAAATTGAAATCTGAGAAGTTAGTGGATCAAGCAGTGGATCTATCTTATATCTTGAGGGTATTTGAAGATTATCAAAGAAGTTGTGAGTCATGAATTAAGGCCATGGAGGGTATATAGACATCATGGAGGACCTAGAGGGTCATTTTGAAAGTGAGACAAGTCATTGATGTGATCACAAGAGCTGCAGTTGAAGACAGTCAACTAGGGTTTCATCTGGGTCAACCCTAGGTCAACCCTAGGTCAAATGCTTGATTGGAGGGCATCAAGGCCTGTTTGAAAGATGTGGGGTTCATCATTTGACATGTAGATATGGATTTGGTGTTGTGCCAAGGATAAATCAAGAGGAATCAAGAAGAAGAGAAGTTTCTAAATTAGGGTTTCTGTGTAAAATCCCCTGATTTAGGTCAAACTTCCAAGCAAGATAATTCAAAATGCAAGCCTCAAATGGATCCTTGGCCAACATGAAACTTGTAGAGGATCTCAAGACCTTTAATTTGAGTGGTGGAATACATCAAGGAGATTTATAGAACTCAACTTATGGTCCTTGCAAGTTACAGGTCATCAGAGGCATCTGAAATTTTGTCTGTGAAAGTTACTTGTCTTCCAAGCAACGTTTACCCCTCAAGTAGCTTTCAAATGGATTTCTGGACAACTTGAAAGTTGTTCCTCATGATCTTAGCTTTCTATAAAGGTATAGTATGCCTTCATCTGATTTGTGGAACTCTACTTATGACCTTGGCAAGCAAAGGGTATTTTGGTCATTTGAGAATTACAGGTCATTTCAAGCCTATGCCTAAAACTCATACAAGGAAGCTTCAAATGAAAAACTTCACAACATAAAAGTTGTTCCAAATGACATTTTGAGTCTATAAAAGTGGTCATGGGAGTTGGAAAATGCTCATAGATCAAGATTTCAAATTTGGTCAATTAAAAGGTGAATTTAATGAATAAAAGTGACTTAAAAATGAGATTTTTCATAACATGTCCAAATGGGATGAAATTATAGGTCATTTTGATTGGAAATAATGTTTTGAGACCATTGGCAATAGTGGATTTTTGAGTTTAGTTCAGAATTTGGAAGTTATCATGGCTTGCTTATAAAAGAAGTAACACATGCCAAAACACAAGGGATTGGTGTACAAGAAGTTTCTAGCAAGTTCTAGGTGTTTCCATGGGTATCTATATAAACCCTAGAGCTGATCCATGAAGGGGTTGCACTTCATTTTGATCACAAACACCAAGTTTCATCCCATTTTGCATTTTTGCAAATTCATTCCAAACTCCTCAATTCTTCATCAATCATTCGATTTTATGATCCAAATCCACTCAAGAATCATCCTTGAGTACATTGCAATCAAGATCTGAAGAAGAAATCACAAGAATCGTGCTATACAAGTTCATCCTCCAAATTGCAAAAAGAATTGGTTATGGCAATCCAAAGCATTTGAGCAAGAATTTCTGTATACAGTATCCAGATCCACCTCCATTGATCAAGTCCAAAGCATTGCAAGCTGTGAATCCAAGAGATCATCCTTTTGTTTTCAATTTTGCACCAGGTTAGTGTTTTCTTCGAATTAGCATGGAATAGGTAGCATGATGTAGAATTATTAGGTTAGAACTGTTAGGAATAGGTAGATGATCAATTCCAGTGAGTTTGAGAGCTTTCCATGGAGTTTGACATTGAAGCACACCAACTGTTTGGACTTAGAACTCTCTTGATATGGAGTGTTAGCACTAGTTCTTTAGCTTAGGTTAATCAGGGATGCAAGGTGAGTATTTTAATGGCCAGAAATTGAAGAAAGAAGAAGTTGGAAGTTGAGTATCCATGGATGTAGAGCTATCGGGTTTGGCTTTTTAGAGTGTGTTAGTGCAAGCTGGATCCATGGTTGTGTTCAGGGAGGAAAGTAGATCAATTTCACCTTTGGAAGTGTGGAGTTTCATGGAGAAACGAGGGAGTACGAGCCCCTGGAAGATTCACGTATGGATGTTGCTTTTCATGGAAGGTTCACAAACCCTAGGGCTGGAGGTAGGAGATGACCTCCCAGCCGTTAGATGGACACAAGACCTTGACTCAGAAAACTCATCCAACGGCCTATGTTTAAACTGAAAATAGGAGGGATTTCAAAGCATGAAACGCTCCGTTTCACTTAAGTCCTCTGGTGGGCTTAATGACCAGTGCTAATCACACCCCCATATCAAGGCCCACAATATTTTGAACTGATTTCTCCTGCTATTGGCACCGCACGCGTTCTTTTTTTTCTTCGATTTTCTGACTTGATTTTTGCTTAGAACTTGGCCTAGCACGTTTGCTATGCGCGCCCCCTGATCCCTGGCCCATCTGGATAAAACCCTAGGCGCTTTACTTCTAACACCCCCTCTCCCTTTTCTTCTATTTTTATTTTCTTTTAATTTCTTCAAATTTAGAAATTACATATTAAATTGAATTTTATTGATTTTTAAGTGGTTGTTTTTGCATCTTTTTTCTATTTCTGTTAAGAAAATTGTCATGTAATAAAATTAGCATTTCATTTTATTTTTGCATTTTTAGTATATTTTTATTTTAAATGGGTTTTAAGTGATGTTTAGTTTAATACTTGATCTTGTTGATTTTAGTTTAGCTAGATCCTTTTATATTTTGGACCCATTCTTTTTAGGGTACTTCACTTAGGATTTCAAATTTCATATGAGATTTAATTCATGATTTTAGGATTAAATTTTAGATGGTTTGTTTAGGTGTGATTAGGGGAATCAAAATTAGGGTTTAGGTGTGACATAGGTGTGATAAATCATTTCTTTTAGGAGTTGTAGTTTGAACTTTGGGGTATGGGACTATAGGGATATTGAGGGTAAGTAATAGATCCCTTAGAAAATGTTAGGAATTCCCTTATTCTACTATTACTATTAGTATATTTCTTGTATTTGCCTGATTGTGTGGTGTGCCCTCTCTAGGGTTATTATTTGACTGTGTGGGGTATTGGGCCTACTTGGGGATTTGGGTTTGAGCTGAAGACTGTGCTGATAAAGCCCATTGAAGATTAAGAGAATGAAGACCAATTTCCAGAGTTGATAAAGAGATTCTTGCTGGCAATTGTTGAAGGTTATAGGATCTAGGAGCTAGGCAGAGCTCTAAAGTAGAAAACTTGCTTCACAAACATGGAAGGTCTTGTTTGCCTCCATTCTTTCTCTGTGATTCAAAGTCTATTTTAAATACCCACCTCCTTCCTTTGGAAGGATTAGTGAATGTATTTAAAAGATAGAACGTTTGAGAGAAAAGTGTCTGTACCATGTTAACAGTCAGTAGGCCACCCTTGGTAGGCAACTGACTGCTTAACATCCAATTCATCTTGTTGACTGCTGCTCATCTTGGAGAGTGAGACTTGAAGAAAAGCCATTGATAGATTGAAGACAGAGACCTTGCTTGAAGGCTATGAAGATGAAGACTGATGCTTGCTTGAAGCTTGTAGATGGTTGAAGATGACTTGAAGATAGATGTTGATGAAGACTGCTATTGGCTGTTTATTTTTGCTGTTTATAATTTCTGATGTATTGTTTGAATTTCCCTGACTGTATTGTGTGCCATTTAATCTGTTAGGTTGAAAGCGAATTTCGTTCGCCTTTGCCTGTTGTTTTCTAGGTTCGAGGTTGAGTGGGACTCCCTTGCCTCGCTTGTATTGCTGCATCCATGCATTTTACTGCTTTATTGTATATATGCTATTGTTTCTGTTTCCGTTTATCCCTTAGGATCTCTGTTTCTCTCTGCGCAAGAGAGGAACATGATAGACATTAGGTCTTAACCCATGCATGATAACATTTGGTTAGTCTAATTCCCTTCGCAACTATAGGTTAGAGTTCTGTCTCTTCTTTCTCAAAACAAACAGAAAAACACAATAAATATTTCAAACACAATAAAAGACACTTCTTCCGTAAAAGAATGTGAACTCATCAAAACGTCACTTTTGTCCGCTTGGACTGCTAATCAGGAGAAAACCCTTTTTTCAGAAGGAGATAAAAACAATCAAGACAGACTTGTGTCGTACGTGGCCCGAACTACGTTTGCTCTGATCTTTCATGCTGTATGAAAGTACGTAGGCATAGGATGCGATATCCTAGCGAGCAACCTTCCCCTCCTTTCCCGTAGGTAGGCGAACTACGTTGACTCTGATTTCTCGTTTCAGACGGGAATACGTAGGCATAAAGTGTGATACTTTGCCGAGTCATTTTATTTTCTTTTAACCCCAGACCTGTAGAATAGATAGAATAACAATCCGTACCAGAAAACAAGCGTGGATCCCGTCGAGTACGACGGACGTGAGGGGTGCTAATACCTTCCCCTTGCGTAACCGACTCCCGAATCCAGGATTTGGTTGCGATGACCATTCCTTTCCCCGTTTTGCGGTAGGTTTACCTCGAGCGTTTCCTTTCCCCTCTTTGGGATAAATAACGCACGGTGGCGACTCTTCTGTTCAGCCGGCGCCGATTTTCGCAGTAGCGACACTTGGAATCACAAATCAAGTTTAAAGGGGATGTTGAAATACTAAACGTGATTTGGGCCTAAAATTATTATTTGTGTTTTTGATTTTGGGGCTTAGTTATTTTGAGTTTAGGTAATTTTGGTTAATGTTTCTAGAATATTTCTTAGAGTTGTAATATTTCTTAGGTAATTTTGATTTTGGGGCTTAATTTTGATCTTGTAGTGTTTGGAGTGTCTAGATATTTCTTAGAGTTGTAATATTTTTAAAAATACTCTTGGAATTTATAAAGTTGAGAACTCTCTAGAATTAGTGTATCTAGAGTTCTCCTTAAAGTACAAAGTTCTCTCTTCTATAAAGAATTCTCCTACCGATCAAGTTTCTCTTTAAGCCTCTAATATTCCCACACACTTTCTCTAAACACAAAAGACTTTATTTCCAACAAAAACATGATATATACCTTGTCTCTAACTCCTCGATCATGCATTTCGAAATATATGAAAGCCTTTGTACCCAGACTACACAAGATGATAATGCTATAACAAATACAGTCGAAATATATGAAAGCCTGAGGTATTTCTCTACTATATGTATCTTGACTTTATTTGTCTTAGTTTGGAATGAAGTATGACCCAAAAACTTTTGTAGTGGCGCAACTCATTTCATAGTTGCTAATAATGATTTCGGCATTAGATAATATGACATAGAAAAGTTCCAGCTTTTGAATCATCTACAATTCCCTTGGTCGTTGAATGTAAGCACTCTCTAACCATTTATTTTAATTTCACATGTATTGTTTTGATTTGAAGTATTTGCTCTTGATGTATTAAGGGTAGAATAGTAAAGGACTATAAGAGATAAGACTTAGGAATTAGAAAGTTGATTTTCACTTCTAGAATGTATATATAAGGAGATGATATACTTCATTTTGTAACTGATTGAGAGAGAATGTAACAGATTTCCAATTGGAAGTGTAAGCTCCATCTTTCTCTTCTTCATTTTGCACAATATCCATTGTTGAATGCTCACAGTTTCTTCATGACTGAGCAAGTATCAATATGGTATCAGTAGAATTTTTCATCAAATCTTACTTCAAGATTTGATTTTCTGCTTCTGCGTTTCTATCTTACTTCATGATTTGCTTCATTTTCTCATCATCATGGAAGATGAACAGTAGAATCCATTCTTCATTCACCATTTAGATAATCCCGATCTTGTTCTGGTTTCACACCTTTTGACAGAAGAAAATTATTTGTTGTGGCGTCACGCTATGTGTAAACTGTAAGTGTTTCAATTAAATTGCAAATGCACCAGAATGATCGCCTTTTATTCATAGGTTCCAATGCCTTTTATAAGGAATACATAAAAATTGTAAACAACTGCAAATCCTAAAATAAAGGACATGACTCAACTAGCTCCACTAACTCCACTAATAGCAAGAAAATAGCAAAACAGAAATTGACTTGCTCTAGCCTAAAGAATAGGTCTTTATTGGAAAAACTAAAAAACTTACACAATAATCCCTCCATTGAACTGAACTCGATCAAGAGTTCCAATTCACAAATCTCATCCCAAAAGCTTCTCTAATTCTTTGAAATGATGCCATCTTCAAAGGCTTTGTCATTATGTCGGCCAGCTGCTCCTCGGTGATGCAATAGACTAATTTAACGACACCTTCCTTTGTCAATTCTCTGAGAAAATGGTATCGGACTCTTATGTGCTTTGACTTCCCATGCATGACTGCATTATTTGACAACTTGATAGTGGACGTGTTATCGCAAAACATAACCATATCTTCATCTTGTTCATGCCTGATTTCTTTCAATATCCTCCTCATCTAAATGGCTTGACAAGCACATGTAGCTGCTGCTACATACTCTGCTTCAGTAATTGACAAAGTTACAATTGGTTGCTTCCTTGAGGACCATGCCACAGCTCCTCCACTCATCAAGAAAACATAGCCTGAAGTGCTCTTACTGTCATCCACATCTCCGGCATAGTTACTGTCGGTGTAGCCTAAGAGTTCACTCTTCCCTTCACGTTGATACCATATCCCAAATTCTAGAGTTCCCTTCAAGTACCTCATGATTCTTTTTGCAGTAGCAAAGTGCAACTCAGTGGGATTTGCCATAAAACGACTGATAATACTTACCACAAACATCAGGTCAGGTCGGGTGGCTATGAGATATATTAGGCTGCCCACCATTTGCTTATATAGAGTTGAGTCGACCTTCACACTAGCTTCATCTCGGCCAACCTTTTGTCCAAGAACTATCAGATTACAAACGGAGTTGTAATTTTGCATCCCAAACCTCTCGATCAACTCAGCAGCATATTTTTTTTGACATATAAAGATGCCATCAGCCTTCTGCATCATTTCAATGCCAAGAAAATATCTCATCTTCCCCAAATCAGTCATGTCGAATTCAATCTTCATGGAGCGTTTGAACTCATTCAACAACTCCTCATCATTACTAGTGAACAATAGATCATCAACATAAATGCTCACAATTAAGATTTTACCTCCCTTTTGTTTGATGAATAATGTTTGTTCACTAGAGCTGCTTATAAACCCTTCCTTGACGAAATAAGCCTTAATGCGACTGAACCAAGCTCTAGGTGCTTGTTTTAGTCCATAAAGAGCCTTATGTAGCTTATAAACCATGTCCTTCTTCCCTGCTACTTCGTAGCCTTGTGGTTGCTCTACAAATACATCTTCCTTTAACTCACCATGAAGAAAAGCTGATTTGACATCGAGCTGATAGATTCCCCATCCTCTTTGTGCTGCTACAGCAACGATCATCCTTATTGTGTCCATTCGAGCCAGCGGTGCGAATACCTCTGTGTAATCTACTCCGTACTCTTGAGCATACCCTTTTACAACTAGCCTAGCTTTGAACTTATCTACCTCTCCCAGTTCATTTAATTTGGTCTTGTAAATTCACTTAACCTCAATAGCCTTGTCTCCAATAGGAAGTGCAGTCAGCAACCACGTGTGGTTTCGTTTGATGGATTGTATCTCAGCATCCATCGCTTGTTTCCATTTCTGATGTCCTGCTGCTTCTTGAAAACTGGTCGGATCTGATATGACCATGAAAGCTAGGTTTTCAATCTCGACTCTAGCCATGTTTGCTTCTTCCTCTATATCTGATAGCCCTTCTCCTGTGACATAATCTGCAGACCAGATTGGTGGTTTTCTCACCTTGCCCGTCGTTGCTATCGTTTCTACAGTTGGTGAATCGTTTGGTGAAGGAACGACATCAATGTCTTCTCCCGCTTCTTCCGCCTCCTCTGCATTATCAACATCTTCATAATCATTCTCCCACTCAAGTTCAATACTTTCTTCACCAGAATAACCAACATCTTCCCAATTCCACTTCTTATCTTCCTCAAATATCACATCTCGGCTGATGTGAACCTTTTTCTCCACTGGATCAAACATCTTAAAGGCCTTGGATTTACTCTTGAAACCTAATAGGACACACTTTACGCTTTTGTCATCGAGCTTGCTTCTTTTAACATCAGGGATATGAACATATCCGATACATCCAAAAACCCTAAAGTGTTCGACTGATGGCTTTCTTCCACTCCATGCCTCTTCTAGAGTCATATCTTTTACAATGAGTGTAAGAGATCTGTTAAGAACGTGATTCACCCATTGTACAACATCTGGCCAGAAAGATTTTGGTACCTCTTTCTCTAATAACATTGCTCTTACCATGTTCATGATTGTGCGATTTTTGTGTTCAGCAACGCCATTTTGTTGTGGCGTGAAGGCGGTGGTCAGCTGTCTTTTGATTCCATGCTCTCTACAGAATTCCTTGAACTCATTTGAGTTGTATTCTCCTCCTCTATCCGTTCTTAGACATTTTATGAACAATCCAGTTTGCTTCTCCACAAACGCTTTGAATGTCTTGAACTGATGAAATGCTTCTGATTTTTCTAGCACAAAATATACCCATGTCTTTCTCGAGAAATCGTCAATAAAGCTTATCAAGTACCTTATTTGACTGTTTGATGATGGATTGATCAGGCCACAAAGATCATAGTGGATAAGCTGCAATCTTTCAGTGGCTCTCCACTTTCTCTACTTTGGAAATGGAACACGGTGGTGTTTCCCTTTGACACACGTCTCACAGGTGGTTTTCATATCTCCAATTTTAGGTAAACCCACAACCATCTCTTTACTGCATAATGTGTGAAGTCCCTTGTAGCTGAGATGCCCATATCGATGATGCCACAACTCTGTCTTGTCTGAGATATCAACCTGCAGGCATCTCTTCTCCTCTGTTTTGTCATTTGATTCACCCAGGAAGATAAACATCCTGTTAGCACTCATAACAGATTATGCAATTTTTCCTCTCGATGGATGAAAAATGTTGCATGTTTTTTGATCTCCTCCTTTGAATAGCACGTTTAAACCCCTTTCTTGAAGTTGCCCAACACTCAGCAGGTTGTTCTTCAATTCTGGAATATAATACACATCGTTGACCATATAACTTATTCCCTTAAGCATTATCTTCACCACTCCTTTCCCACCAACCATCAGCTTGTGATTGTTCCCAAGCTTGACATTATGTGTGAAGCTAGTGTCCAAGCTTGAGAACATGTCTTTTTCTCCACACATATGGTTTGAACATCCAGAGTCCACGAACCACACATATCCTCTTCTAGTACCTTGAAGTTCCACATATGCCATGAAAAGAACTTCATCCTTTTCTTCGATCTCTACAAAATGTGCTCCATTGTTCCCATTTGGACATTCATATTGGAAATGTCCAAGTTTGTGGCAGTTGTAACACTCGATTGTTGCTTTGTTGAATGAGCGTCCTTTGCCCCTGCCTCGACCTCTGTATGATCCTCTGCCTCTGCCTCTGACATTGAGAGCTTGATCATCTTCTTCATGACTGATCTTCTTAAATTTATTTTCATGTACGGACAGAGAACTCTGAAGTTTGTCAATCGTCATCTTTTCTATGTCTTTTGACTCCTCAATAGACACCACCACATATGTGAACTTGTTAGTCAAAGTCCGAAGTATTTTCTCAACAATCTTCGAATCTGACATGTCTTCTCCGTTGCTTCTCATCTTGTTGGAGACAGACATTACTCTTCAAAAGTAATCATCGATGCTCTCTTCATTCTTCATTACAAGAAGCTCAAAATCTCTTCTTAGGGTTTGAAGAAGGGGCCGCTTCACCCTTTCGTTGCCTCCAAACTTTCTCTTCATCGAATCCCAAATGATCTTGGATGTTTTGCGATCCAAGATCTGTTCAAACACAACCCAGTCAATTGCCTGGAACAGGTAGTGCTTCACTTGATAGTCCTTCATCTTGAAATCCTCCAGAGTCTTCTTTTGCGTTGCAGTCAATTCGGTTCCCTCCACCGGTTCGGTGTAACCCTCTTTCACTAGACTCCACACACCCTTGGCACGCAAGAGGTTTTCCATCAGTTCACTCTAATGATCATAGTGACCATCAAACTGTGGAATCTTGGTGACTGTTTTATCGTCGCTCATCTTCTCTCTCTTAGATCACTTTGCTTTGCTTTGGCTCTGATGCTGATTGTAAACTGTAAGTGTTTCAATTGAATTGCAAATGCACTAGAATGATCGCCTTTTATTCATAGGTTTCAATGCCTTTTATAAGGAATACATAAAAACTATAAACAACTGCAAATCCTAAAATAAAGGACTTGACTCAACTAGCTCGACTAACTCCACTAATAGCAACAAGAAAATAGCAAAACAGAAATTGACGTGCTCTAGCCTAAAGAATTGGTCTTTATTGGAAAATCTAAAAAACTTACACAACACTATGCTCATAGCTCTCTGTGCAAAGAACAAAGTTGGACTTGTCGATGGCTCGATTTCGTAACCTCTTGATGATGATCCTCATTATCAAAGCTGGCAATGCAATGACAATGTTGTTGCATCTTGGCTTTTGAATTCGGTTTCCAAAGAACTCACCGCCAACATCATCTACGCATCCACCGCGGGTAGGGATGCTCATGGATGGTGAATTTCTATAACCAATCCATAACCATAAATAATCCATATGTTATAACCGGTTATTAAAACCAATTCTCATAACCGGTTTTTATTTTTTAAAATGGTTATAAACCGGTTATATCCATAACCAATTTTATAATTAATTTTGATTGAATTTTATTTTAAAATTGATTTTTTCAAAAATATAATATTCATTGCATCATTGGCCCTTGTGCGTTTTTACTCGTTCTGTGACTAATGCTTTAAACTTTGTTTTTGTCTACACCTGCATTTTTCATAATAATGTCAGTTCTAATTATCTATTAAAAAATAATTAAGGTTGTTTTTAAACATAGCAATTTATTAACCCGTAAAAAAAATCACATGTTATCTACTAACATTTTTTTCTTTTAATCTTTATCTTAGGTAGTATGTAAATTTATGAAAAGAATGTTAGTTTTTAATTATTTATCGTTAGTTAATAAATTTATACTAACTTTTATATTTTGTAATTTTTTATTGATTGTAATGAAATATATATTTTATTATTTTTTATCATATATAATTTTTGTTTAAAAGACATATAAGTCATTTTATAATTTCACTTTTTTTTTATCTATTATAATTAATTTTATTTTCTCATGTATCAAATTAAATAATTAAAGTGAGTGATATAACTCAATTGTTTTGAGTTAAATGAGTGTGAAAGATTGATTTAGATTTTGATCTTTAGTGATAATATTTTATATTTATTTATGTATTAATATGAATAATTGTTGATATTTATAAACTAATAATGATTTTTTTAAAACTACTTGACAATTTACTTATATTTTAATATTTTTTTCTTTTTCCATTTATTTTCACTCTTCTATATTTTTTTCATCAATCAAACAAAATGTAAAAAAAACCCTTTTTTTTCAATAACTAAAGTTGTGTTAATAATTTTTAAAAATTAAATTAAATCTTATAATTATTTTTTCAAAAATATAATATTTTTTTAAAAAAGATTGATGTTAAAAAAAACAATAGTTATTTTAAAAAAAATTTAAAAAATTATTTTTAAAATTTTTTTGAAAATAATTTATTTACTGAAAAAATTAAAACAATATTTTTTTTCAAAATAAAAATATTTTTCTTTTGAAAGAAATTTTAAATTTTTTTTTTATTAAAATTTTGATTAATTTAGTTTTTATTTTGGATATGGATGTCCAAATTATAAATTTAGTTAAAACCATTTTAAAATTATATCAAAATGTGGATTTGGTTAACACCATACTAATAATTAATTAGTTTTTAATAACCAAATTTAAAAATGAACGTGGATTATTTAAATAACTGGTTTATTTGATTTGTAACGATCTTCAGGAGCGTTTCCTTCAGAACAACGGTTCGTGTTTGTTTCAGCTACGCAAAGACTTCATCACCTGTACTCAAGGTACCCTCTCTGTTGGTGCATACTATTTCAAGATTAAAGGTCTTTGGGAAGAACTAGCTGAATTTCGTCCGATCCACCAGTGTGTGTGGTGGCGTTAGTCCCTTGATTCACCATATCAACCGTGAGTATATGTTAACTTTCTTGCTAGGTTTGAATGAGAGTTTCAATCCTATTGATAGCTAGATCCTTCTCATGGATCCTTTGCCTTCAATTAGTCGCATTTTTTCACTTGTCATTCAAAAAGAGAAGCAAAGAGTTGTCAATGCTATTACTAGCGACAACACTGAAACCCTAGCTTATGCTATCAATTACTCAAATGGTTCTAAGTCCAAGACTGGGAAGAAGGATATGCCTCTATGCTCTCATTATGGAATTCTTGACCATGTCAAAGACAAATGCTTCAAACTCCATAGATATCCACCTGGATATAGAAAGGGAAAAGTGATTGCATCTCCATAATCTGTCACCAATGCTGTTAACACATATACCATGGAAGATGACACACCACTAAACACAAAGCAGTACCAGCAGCTCATTGCCTACATTCAAAGTGAGATGGCTCACCAATCCAACCTTGGAGTTGCTTCTACATCAGGTGATTCAGTTGGTATGGTTTTCACTTCATCACATCACAGTGAATACCCTTTAACCAACACTTGGATTGTTGATTCAGGAGCCACATCTCATATTGTGCATTCTTTTGAAATTGTTTAGTTCTTACAAATTTCTTTCTAACAAATTTGTGTCCTTACCTAATAACACCAAAGTTCCAATTTCTGCAGTAGGCACAGTCTTGTTAGGCTCTCATTTAATGCTGCACAATGTGTTATACATTCCAAATTTTAACATTAATCTTTTATCTGTTGGTCAGCTGGTACAACAATCCTCTTTATCTGTTGTTTTTTCTGATAATGATTCATAATTTAGGACAGCCACAAGGGGAAGGTGATTGGCACGAGTGAATATACTCATGGCCTTTACTTCCTCAAAGTTGAACCTGAATCTCCATCTGCTACTCTTAATACATGTTCAAATAAGAATTTTTTCAATGTAACAAAATGTAATTTTGTTGGTAACATCTCTATTTCTACTTGGCATTCTAGATTAGGTCATCTATCTAATCAAGTATTGAAAACTATTCATAATAAAGTTCCTGATTTGTTCCCTTTAGATGTATCATATGATGAGCTTTGTCCTCTTTGTCCTCTTGCAAAATTTCATCGTTTACCATTTACTTCAAACAACAATCATAGTGCTTTACCTTTTGACTTGATTCATTGTGATGTATGGGGTCCACTTAAAAAACCTACTTATGATGGCTCTCACTATTTTTTAACTATTGTTGATGACAATATACGATACACTTGGATTCACTTAATGAAACATAAGTCTGAAGTAACTATGTTAATTAAGCTATTTTTTAAGTTTGTCAAAACTCAGTTTAACACTTCCATTAAGGGAATTCGCAGTGATAATGCCAAAGAATTGCAGTTGACTGATTTCTTGCAAGATGAAGGGGTCGTGCATCAGTTCTCTTGTTCTTATAGACCTTAAAAAAATTCAGTAGTGGAGAGGAAGCATCAGCATCTCCTCAATGTAGCACGAACTCTATTGTTTCAATCCAAAGTTCCAATACACTTTTGAGGTGACTGTGTTAACACAAGTGCTTACTTGATCAATAGAAAACCTTCTCATGGCTTGGACAACAAATATCCCTATGAATTGCTACATGGTAAGCTCCCTGATTATGCCTCCTTAAGAGTTTTTGGATGTTTGTGTTTTGCTTCCACAATCCCTGGACATAGGACAGAGTTTACCCCTCGTGCCACACCCTGTGTCTTACTTGGATATCCACCAAGTGTGAAATGTTACAAACTTTTGATACTTGAGACTAGAAAACTCTTGATTACTAGAGAGGTCACCTTTCATGAGTCCATTTTTCCTTTTCACACAATCACAAATGTCACTTTTCTACCAAATGTTTTCTCTGACACGGTGCAACTAAAAGCTGTTGTTGAACCTTTATGCACTGCTGAACAAAATCCTTTGGTTGATGAGGAGTCTCATGACACACAACCTGATACTCCTTTGGTTAATGATGAACCACAACCTGATACTCCAACATCTAGTGACAATTCATCACCTGCACCTAGTGTTGGACCTCTAGTATTGCCTACTGAACGAAATGAAAATCTTAGGAGATCAATAAGAATTCATAGACCTCCCTCTTATCTACAAGATTTTAATTATCATGTTCAATATCCTATTCAAAATCACTTGTCCCATGACAAACTTCAACCCTCATGCAAACATTATATAAACCAAATCTCCTCCATTTATGAAACTTCTTTCTTTCACCAAGTTGTTTCTAGTCCTGAATGGAGGCAATCCATGGCAGAGGAAATTGTTGCCTTAGAAGCAAGCAACACATGGTCTGTCCAGCCATTACCTAAAGGAAAGAATGATGTTGGATACAGGTGGACGTACAAAGTTAAGTACAGAGCTGATGGATCTGTTGATAGGTATAAGGAACGCCTAGTGGCCCAAGGCTTCACACAACAGGTTGGAGTTGATTTTCTAGATACTTTCTCTTCTGTAGAAAAACTTACCACTATAAGAATTCTTCTCTCAGTTGCTGCACAAAAACAATGGCATTTTATTCAGTTAGACATTAACAATGCCTTCCTCAATGGGGATTTATCTGAAGAAGTCTACATGCAGTTGCCTAAGGGTTATCCAATCAAGGGGGAAAAATTAGTGTGCAAGCTCAACAAATCACTATCTGGGTTGAGACAAGCTTCTAGACAGTGGTATCAAAAGTTTATCTCCACACTCACTTCAGTAGGTTTTGAACAATCTCCAGCAGATCATTCTCTATTTTTCAGTGGAAATGGTTTATCCTTGGGCATCTTACTTGTATATGTAGATGACATTGTTCTTGCAGGCCCAAATCCTCAAAGATTGAAACAAGTTGAAGAACTCCTAAAGCAACATTTCAAGTTGAAGATCCTACGAGATTTGCATAGTTTTCTGGGATTGGAAATTGCCAAATCAAAGAGAGGAATTCACCTCTGTCAGAGAAAATACACCCTGCAACTTCTTCAAGATACAGGCTATATTGCCTCCAAACCTGCTTGTGTTCCATTGGATTATGTAGTCTCATTTAATGACACTGATGGTGAACCTCTAGAAGATGTTTCTGGATATCATAGATTGATAGGCAAACTTATGTACTTGACAATTTGCGGCCTGACATTACATATGCAGTAAACTGGTTAAGCCAGTTTACGCAGCACCCTCGTACCACTCATTTGGCAGCTGTTTAACATGTCTTACAATGCCTTAAAGGTACCCCTGGCAAAGGCTTATTTTTCCCTGCAAAATCCTCACTCAGACTCACTGCATTTGCAGATGCTGATTGGGGCAGTTGCAAAGTTACACGAAAACTTACAACTGGTTTTTGCATTTTCTTAGGAGAAGCTTTGATAGCTTGGAAATCAAAAAAGCAACCTACTGTAGCTCGTTCATCTGCAGAAGCTGAGTATCTTGCTTTAGCCTCCCTCACATCAGAACTGTTATGGATCAAACAATTATTTAGATCCTTTGAAGTTGAATTACAATGGTGTTTTATGATAGCCAATCTGCCATTCAGCTGCCCTCAAATCCCTTGAGTCATGAACGTTTTAAACACGTTGATATCGATTGTCACTTCATCCATCAACATGTTCAAACGCAATTCCTGAAACTTGTACATGTCAAATCATCTCAGCAGCTTGTTGATCCTCTCACTAAAGCACTACCAAAACCTTTGTATGACTTTATCACTTCCAAGTGGGGAATGCTTGATATATACCTTCCCATTTGATATTTACTTAGAAATTAGAAATTTGATATTTACTTCTAGAGTGTATATATAAGGAGATGATATACTTCATTTTGTAACTGATTGAGACAGAATGTAACAGATTTCCAGTTGGAAGTGTACAATATGATGCAACACACATCAGTCAGTCCTGACCGTAAACTAATGGTTGTTGTGGGGGACGACTTAGATGGACTGCTGGTGGATCCTAAAAATGGGAAGGTACATGCTTCCTCCCTCACCAATTTATTGTTTTTTTTTGGTGAGATTTTCTTTCGGTAAATATTCTATAGATGTTTTTAATTAGTTTTCCTTGATATTATAATTTTCCATGCATTTTCTAAGGGATCAAGTCCTTTTATTTACTTTTTATTCCTTAAATTTTTGTGAATTATTCTGATTATTCAAACATTTAAGTGTGTGTCTTTTAAGAGTGTGTGAAACAATCAAAGGTCTCATAGAACACAAGTGTTGTGATATGTTAGGTACAAATTAGTCAATAGCGGCAGTATCCCACTATAGCCGAGTGGATTGGAATCCGAACGCTATGGAAGAGTCTTAGAAATGCAGAACATTATAGCGGCCGCTATAGGATAAATAGCGTGTAGCGGGGGAAGAGTGATTTCTGTCCCGCTATCATTTTCTCCTATGAAAAGCTGAAATCATCCCTAAGGGGTTTTCAATCAAATTTGAGCCGAGACTCAACCCTAACCTTCTTTCACCACGACGGTTTTGCACTCAAGTCATTCCCAAGAAAAATCAAGACAAGACATGCATTTCACAACCGGGAATCAAGACAAGA
Source organism: Lathyrus sativus (assembly GCA_963859935.3). Taxonomy (NCBI): domain Eukaryota; kingdom Viridiplantae; phylum Streptophyta; class Magnoliopsida; order Fabales; family Fabaceae; genus Lathyrus; species Lathyrus sativus. The sequence continues at coordinate 34,370,542 of OZ012737.1, read as the reverse complement.
CATGCAGAGTATGGGGCGCTAGAAATGTCTCATCTCCACTTGCTATTCTCAAGAACAACCTTGGTGCAAGCCGGTCGATTCGGTTTTCTTCAGATGGATAGTACATGGTCGTTGCTGAACCTAGTGATTTCGTGCATGTCTATAATACAAAGTCGAATTACGAAAAAAGTTAAGAGATCGATTTCTTTGGCGAAATTTCCAGAGTTTCAGTAAGTCCTGATGATGAGTGTATGTATATTGGAATATGGGACATGACTTATGCTAGATTACTCCAGTATAATAAGAGACACTCGTATCATTATCTGGATTCTTGCTATTGATTTTGATTACTTTTTCTTACTTTTGGATTAATGTTAATTTTATAGAAACTTGTGGAGTTATAGATACTTCACATTTACTTACCAGGAGTTATAGATACTTCACATTTACTTACCATACACTCATATCATTATCCGGATTCTTGCTATTGTTTTTGATTACTTTTTCTTACTTTTAGATTAATGTTAATTTTATAGAGCCTTGTGGAGTTATAGATACTTCACATTTACTTACCATTTTGGTATTGGTAGTATTTTTTTGTGTAAGTCATATAAGTCAGGCCTCATGTTGTATTTCTAAACTTTTGATGTAAATGCCAACGGAAAAAAATTGGAAATTGTTTGGTTATATTGTTTTATTCTTACTTTAAATAGTTTTATATTATGATTGAACAAATAAAAATATAAATAAAAATATTTTCATCATTATTTATGTGTAAATAATGAAGAAAAAAAAAAGAAATAAAATTAATGTTGAGAGTGGGAGTTGAACCCACGCCCTTTCGGACCAGAACCTTAACCTGGCGTCTTAGACCAACTCGGCCATCTCAACTTGATGTCAAAATTTTAATTTGATTTAGTGAATTATCTAAAACTATTTGGTTAAAAAATAATATAGGATGAAATTTAAAAAAGAAAGTGTAGTTGGAAAAAAATATAACAAGAAATAAAATGATTTTTTTAACTTTTTGGTAGAGAGAACAAAATGAAGGAAAAATAGAACGAATAAATACAAAATATCATTATCAGGTTACTTCTATAGGATTGACGTATTCAATGATATTTGGATTTTGAAATTAAAACACCAATAAATTGACGTATTCAATAATATTTGCATATTTGAAATTGAAGCACCATTAAACTTTTTGTTTTGTATTACATAAACTAAAGGATTCGTTTATTTTAGACAATTTAATTCTCAAGATGCTTTTGTGACAGACATATGACTTTAGTGAATTTTGTTGAAATTGTGTTTTCAATTTCAATTAGTTTACTTTGTAGGTTCCACAAAGAGAAATTTTTTTATGTAAGTTATCGCTACTCGAAAAATAACGACGTTGAGGCGAAAAGGAAAATAGAAAGGTACTATCGAAATTTATTTATTCCAAAAGGGGAAGAGAAAACATTGAAAAAACCCCAGAGAAAAAGGATAAGACGGTCTCACGACTAAATTATGGATTCAAAAGCCAGTTATGTAAAGGGAATGTATTAACACCCCCTCACATCCATTGTACTCGATGGAAGCCATTCGTTTGTCTTATGTGTAAAGATGTTTGCTAAAGAATTACTAAGAAGAGTGTTCTAAGAGGGAGAGAGAAGGACTGGAAACAAAGATAAAGAAAAGAATAAAGGAAAAAGGAAAAGAAAAGGTGGTTCGCTAAGACTTCGCGATCTTGTGCCTACGTATCTTTATTTGAGAAAATGAAGAATGAGAGCGTTTGTAGTTCGGAGGACTATAGGTGAAAGGGGGAATGGTGCTTGCTAGGATCTCACAATCATATGCCTATGTATTCTCAAATGGTATGAGAAATCAGAGTGCCCGTAGTTCGGACTACGGATGAGAAAAAGGTATCGATCGCACGGGGGCGAGAGAAAAGGGGAGTTAGTTGGTAGTGAGATCGCCAAGAATAGGGATTCTTATGCCTACGTATCCTCATTAGGGAATGAGGAATCAGAGCATCTGTAGTTCACGACTACAATTTGTTGGGGGGTTTTTTATGGACGATGTTATCCTTTGCATTCTAGCAGTTAGGTGTATTGCAACTCGCTCGTGGAGTCTTATGCGTTACTTGTTTGCGATAGAAAAAACGTAACATGCCTTTTTTAAAAAGGTTAAGCTTTCGCCATTAAGGAAATATGTCAAATTTGATTTGTTGAAGGTTGATTTTAGGGGTGAGATAAGTCCTCAGATAGGAACCCCAGTGGGTAGTACCCAATTCTTTATCTCAAGATTTATTATGAAAAATGTGTGGCGAATATATTCATATCTTCGTATTGAAAGACGAGTATCGAGACCACACACTCTAAAGTGAGTATCCTAATACTCGGAGAGGAAGAAGTCTTCACTCAATCCTATCTCTTTAATTCAATACAAAGAGAACCTTATTCTCTTATTTAAGGTGTTTTAATTTAGATGGTAAGTGTTTTACGACAGTGAACCCTAAAGATAATTTCAAGCACTCGGGATAGGACAAGACCTTCGCCTAACCACTCCACTACCATCCAAGTTTATTGAGAAAAAGTTTGAAAATGCACTTGGTACAAGACCAAGATTTTGATTTCAAGAAGAGAAGATGATGAAACTGAAAGAAATGAAAGGGTGGTGAATAGAAAATGGTAGGTTGATGGAGATGCACAAGGCAGTCGACTTACAAGGGTGAAAATGACTCGACATGAATCAAGATTTAGTTTGAAAATGGTGTGGCAAATATAGTCACGTCTTTATATTGAAAAGAGAGTATTGAGACCACACACTCTAAAGTGAGCATCCTAATACTCGGAGAGGAAGAAGTCTTCACTTAATCCCCTTTCTTTAGTTCAATACAAGGAGGACAATATTTTTTTTTATTTAGAAGATGTTTTATTTTGGATGGTAAGTGTTTTTATACAGTGAACCCTGACGGTAATGTAAAACACTCGAGATAGGACAAGGCCTTCGCCTAACCACTCCACGACCGTCCAAGTTTATTGAGAAAAAGTTTGAAAATTCACTTGGTAAAAGACTAAGGTTTTTAGAATCAAGGAGACAAAATAAAGAGAGAAAATGTATAAAAAGAAGGGGTGGTGAACAGAAAATATGATCAAGAGAATAGCCAAGAAAGACTCAAGCACAAATAGAAATTCGTGTCACGTTAAAGTAACAAGCACAAAGCAATCATCAGACTTAAACAAGAGGTAATCACAACCAATCCATCAAGAATTTCATGGCATCAAGAATGAGTTAAAAAGTGACAACAAAACCTAACATGGAAACAATTAAGATAGAACCAAATGAAAAGAGGAATAATATAACCAAAAAAATGCATGTGTTAGATGAATACTGATAAGCACAAAATAATGAGAAAGAGATAGTCAATACAAAAATCGAGATCAACAGATCAACAAATAGAATTTAAGTTTCAAGTCAAAGAAATTGAAGAAATTAATTAGCTAAATTGAAAATTAAATGGTCAAAGATTAAATCCTAAATAATTAAATTCTAGATATAAATCAAAAATCAAAAGGATTAAATTAAAAAATTAATTAAATGTTTTTTGAATTTTTATACTTTAATTTAATTGAAAACAAACTAGACTAACTAAATTATTATTATTATATCTAGCGAAGACATTAAAATAAAATTAGAAAAATAACTGAAATATTTACAACCAAAATTAATTAAAAAGATAATTCTAAACTAATAAGATAAATCAAAATAATTAAAATATTTTTCTTTAAAATAATAAATTTAAGAAGGAAAAAAAAGTAATGAGAAAATGGGTGTAAGTGTGATTAGGGAGTGTATCTATCTTGGCGCATGGGTCCAAGAGGAGGTTCCTTTTCTCTTCTTCTTTATTTAACACGGGTTGGGTTTGGACCTAAACCCAGTTGGATTTCCTTTCCAAAGAGGGTCATGAACAAAAACCTAAAATGTATTTTCAAGAGAAAAACGATACATAATAGTGATCCAAGGTCAAAACACGATTGAAAAAAAACACGATTTCAAAGCTGAACTTCACTTTCTCTTGATTGTGTTCAACACATTCACCTTCAAAATGAAAAAAACCGCTCAACTCATTCGCATCGTTCATCTCAGATCATGTTTCAATCTCGAATCCCTCTCTCTTTCGGCCGTGATTCTCTCTCCCTTTGCGACTGTGTTGTTGTCGATGTGAGGTGCTGCAAAAACCTGTTGTTATTGATGAAACATGATGAATCGTTGTTGCTGTGATTTCTCCCTTTTTTGCAGAAGGTTTTTTATGGTGACAGAAGGTGACGTTTGGGATGACGGTTACACGTGTTCGATTGTTGTTGTCGCTACGGTATTGTTGTTTTGGAGTGGTTCACGGTTATGAATTGATGAGGTTATGTGGTGGTGTTACTGGTTGAAGAAGAATGTGTGAGGGAGCTTCCTGCGGAAAAGGATGGAGGGAGGATGTGGTTAGACGAATTTTTGACAAAAATGGAGGAGTGTGTTGCGGATGCTGGTGTTGTTAAAAGCTTGGTTATGAATTGATGAGGTTATGATTGATGAATGATCCCATACATGATTGCCTCAACTTGCATCTCTTTTTCTTTTTTTATTTCTTTTTTTTGTTTTAATTTTTGTGTTACATGTTTTAGTAGAATAACTTTGTGTTATTTCTCTAACATATAAGTCCACTTACGATTACTTAACATAGCGCTAAATTGTCCCAACTCGATTAAATTCTCAGTAACACTAACATTGACATATTAGTTATGCTAACATATAACATTTATTTTATACTCTTTACATTTATGTCATTTACATTTTTATGTCATCTTACATTTATTGTCATTTACATTCTTGCTTTTTACTTTTGCTCTTTAGTTTATGTTTTATTGCTTTCTTATCTCAAAACAAAAAAAAAATCATAAAATGCCTAATACTCTAAAACTATTTAATTTGATCTCATGGAATTTGTGTTACTATCCCTTGCTTGAGGAGTATTTTAGACCTTGGACTTTAGGACTTAGTATTTTCCTTTGCTTAGAGTGGTATCTGAGACCTTGTGATCCATCTGAGATCTTGCGATCCATCTGAGATACAGTGTTAGAACAAGATTTGGTTCTGCACCTGTATCTCTACGTTTTGATGATAACGAGTCAGTATTTGTGTGAGAACAATTTTGGTACCCTAACAGTTTCTTATTGTGTATCTTTAGCAAACAACTTTGATTCTGACTCTTGAACGTAGAACGTTACAAGTCTCTGGATATATTGATCTAAATTGCTTCTGCTCAAACTCACAAATTAGAAGCTTATAAGGAAACTGTATGTTGCTGCTGCAACATTCTCTTGGCTCTTGGTTCTGACGTGCGACTCTGATCTATTCACTTCTGAAGACAACAAAAGCTTCCGAAGATTAAAAGTTGAAGGTTCTAAGAACTCTGAAGAATCTCAAGTCAGATATTGACGTGATCAAGCTTCTGATTGATGATTGAAGTTTCTAAACTCAAGCTTCCTAAGATTAAAAGCTAAAGGTTCTAAAAACTATGAATAATCTCAAGTCAGATATTGATGTGATCAAGCTTCTGATTGATGATTGAATTTTCGAAACTCAAGCTTCCGAAGACTAACGCTGAAGGTTCTAAAACTCTGAAGAACCTCAAGTCAGATATTGATGTGATCAAGCTTCTGATTGATGATTGAAGTTTCTGAACTCAAGCAAAATCAAATCTTCTAACTCATGCTTCAAACAATGTTTTATCCAAAAGCCACTGAAGAATAAAAGATAAGAACGAGTTTATACGTGGGAAAAATAGTACATAGTACAAAAGAATATTCCTTCCACTAAACGGATTTTGTGGAGTAAGGAAATTGAGGTAGTACGATTCTTGTCCCCTCCGAATTAAACGGTTACTCAAGTCGCCAGCTCATTCATGAAGAATACCAGATTTTCCCTCCAACAGATCTTTTTTATTGGCTATATAAAGACTTGAAGACTTGAAGAAACTACACATGCAATACTTTTGTCAAAACTTGTGCTAAAATTTTCTTTAAATGTATTGTGTTTTTAACTTGTTTATACCTGCTTATATAGAAGCAATCTTTGTAAACACAACCTTGTAATCAAATTGTTATTTGTATTTCCTTAAGGGACCAGTTGGGTCAAAATCCTTGAGAAGACATAGACTTTGTGTCTTTGTGGTTTGTTATTCACCAGCGGTTGCTAGTGCAGTTGTAACTAGTTAATTATAGTGGATTAAGTCCTTGGGTATAAGGCGAAATCACCTTGGCGGGTGGACTAGATTAACTTTGAGATTTTCAAGTGAGCCAGTATAAAAGTCTAAGCGTAATTCTCTTTGTTGTTGAATAAATGTGGTTTTTATTGAGTGAGTAAAAAACTTTTTTTTTTGAAAACCCCAATTCAAATCCTCCCCTTTCTTGTGTTTTTATCACCTTCACATAGTGTTTCACTTGATACTTTTTTTATCTTCAATTTAAGATTTGGAGGCTCTTTATGGCTTGGTAGACTTGGTTGTCCATCTGGTTTTTTATAACCGATGATTAATTTTGATTAAATTGTGATAGTTCTCAAGCCGTTGCCAGAGTCGTACCCACCTGGGTACGATCCCGATGTGCAATGTGGATATCATGCTGGATTTTCTAAATTAATCATCAGTTATAAAAAACCAGATGCACTTGTTTTTTTTTAATGGTAATATTAATGATGTGGTTATGCATTTTCTAAATTAATCATGTCGCATTCGCTCATTTTTCTTCACTTATATCAACAACAAAAAATACATCCATATACCTCTCGTCCATTATCTTTATCAAACAACTGTTTTAGCACAGATTGGAGGGAGGATGATGAAAACAAAATACCCATAATCTTTCTTGGTAGGCTTCCAGATAAAATCCTGATGATGATCTACAAGCATTATTTCAAATCCTCAAACACTAGAGAAATAAGGAGTTAGTCCATAGTAAACCACTTTAGGCCTATAAGTAGGAGGTTCGGGTTTCTAAACCCTTACGCTTAACTTGGGACATGGGTAGTGTTCAGTAATTTTTTACTACACATTTTATTTCAAGATGATACATCCCGTCTGTAGATCATTCATATGCTATTCTTCACACACATCCTGAAGTGTTGAAGAAACCATACAAAATTCAAAAGTTATGACGATTGTTCTTATATAATCAATGACTTGGCGGTCACAAGCCTTTCCAAAATAGGAAAAATCAAAAAAGGGAAGAAAAATCACACTAAGTCGAACACCCAAGGAGGCGACTTAGGAAAAAATCAGGGCAATCATGATGGACTTTAAAAAAAATTAGTCTAGGTAAAAGTTAGATATTAAAAAAATCTAAACCAAAAAAGGTCCTCAAATCCTCAACAACACAAAACAATATTCAGGGAGCACCCTATTTAAATTCAAAAGGTCAATGACATCCATGACAAAATCCAAATAAGATGATTGTCATTTCAAGCGAGTCCTCATCTCCACTCGTACACCATCGAACTCTCTCAGAAGATAAATGTGTGTGTCAAATCTAACTGAACATAGGAATGGAGAACATAAAGAAGAAAGAGTGGGTACAAAATAAAATTTGAGTCTTATATCCTTTGTTTCATAAACCGTGAACCAGACCATGTTACAACCCTCAAAAGACCTAATTGAGATGAAGTTTATTCTGAAAGCATACTACGGCAAGGTTGCATAAACTGACTCCTACAGATTTTCTAATCACCTGTATTGGTGTCATATTCTTGTATATCTTTCACATCAACTAGATCATCACTGTGTTTGGACTAATGGTCCATTCTTCACACACTATTATATCATTCTAATAATGATTGATTTTTTTAAAACTTGTATGAGCATTGCATTAAGATTACCATTTGTGAACGAATAATTTTAATTGCAAGTCAGCACTTGACATCAAGGAAATTCTAACAAGAAGAAATTAAAGAGGACTTGATCATTCATCAAGGTTGACAAGATCATCTCATAACCCTATGGATTAGGGGCATTATCATCCAATAATTTTTGGAATCAGACTAATCTAAAGTAAGTCCCTGAGCATCAGTTGATTATGGGAAAAATCAGTCAAGAATCGATTGATCAGTAATGAATCATCTCAAGACTCTACCAATCAAAGGCAGATCACCTAGAAGTTCTGTTGACCAAGGGAAAGTTCCTCCAATGATCAATCAACACAAGTTAAGTCGCTTCAACGCTCATTATGGGGGCAAACCATCTCGAGGTCATCTCATGGTGCAACTGCTTCCAAATTTCCTTTCAAGGACTAATCCTTTCGTGATTCAAGGTTATGGGGCAAGCCATCTCGAGGTCATATCATGGTACAACTGCTTCCAAATTTCCTTTTGAGGAAAAGTCATTTCATTACTTGGAATTCTAGGGCAAACCATCTCGAGTTCATCTCATGGTACAACTACTTCCAACCACCTTACAAGGAAAATTTCTTCAAAGACCCAGACTGGGGCAAGATGAGCCATAGAGGGGCAAGTCCTCTCCATGCTTTCAAGTTGCTCAAGCCAGTAGATTTCGTTAACAACCTTTGAGTTCAAGACGAGTGTTGGGGAATCATGCTATCACCTCACCAAATAACCTTTTGCCTTCTTGCAAACAAGATTCCTTTCTACAAGGAACCGTTTCTTTCCATTACCCTCTACTGGGGAATTTTTGGAAACCTTCATATCATTGCATAAATCATTCACATGCATTAGTTAATTTCGTTTCACTCATACATAGAGGTACGCATATCATGTCATTCATTGGGCCTAACCCCCACATTATGAATTTGACATCTCAAAGCCTTGTAACACAAGATTTTACACCCAAGCCTAACATTGCTTGACAATTCAAAGTCTAACTCCCGTTTGGAAAATCAACCCAAAATCTAGTTCCCGTCTGGAAAATCATTTCAAAGTCCAGTTCTCGTCTGGCAAACCATTTCAAAGTCCAATTCTCGAATGGAAAATCATTTTAAATTCCAGTTCCCGTCTGGAAAATCCTTTTAAAGTCCAGTTCCCGTTTGGAAAATATTTTGTCTCACCAGTTCTCATCTGGTAGACTATCCAAAAGTCAATTCTCGTCTGACGAACAAAAAAATTCACCAGTTCCCGTCTGGTAATCCACCCTTCAAATCTAGTTCTCGTCTGGAAGTTCACCCTTAAAGTCCAATCTCTATTGGCAACTACTTAAAAGTCCACCCTTGTTGGCACCTCCATAACCCCCAAGTCCAATCCTCATTGGCAACCACTAAAGTCCACTATGTTGGCATCCACATAAAACTTGAAGCCTAGTCCATATTGATGACTAGAAAAAGCATAAGTCCAATTTCATTTGGAAATTCCCAAATTTAATCCCTAGTGATACCCTTAAAAAGGAGACATATCCCAACAAACTCAATCATTTGCATTATCCCATGCATGACATGCATCATGCATGACATGCATCATGCATAACATTTCTGCTAAGCAGGGATGGCATCAAACACAATCATATCAATCATTTTCATATTTATGCATGGCTTCTCTATCAAGAAGCTTTACCAACCAGCCTTGTGCATCCATACATGCATAAGAACCCCCAATAATTGCATCCTCGTATGAATCTCCATGTATCATGCAATGCAGGGCATGTCCACCCAATTGGAACATCATATCATAATAGGATTCAGGATCAATCAGCAAGCATCCCGATCAGTCCTCCTTCAAAGTCGGTTGTATTCTTTTGAGAAGAACTGATATCCCGCACATGCTCATGGAATTTCCATCTCCCAACAATTCATTATTTAACCTTACATTTGATAATAATAATCTCCAGCATTCTTGCTCTTGTTGCTCCCCAAGAAGAGGTTATCCTGAAAAGGTTTCTTGTGAACTTTTCCCTGCAGAGTTTTGTTGACCCTTTTCCTTCAAGAGGAATCTTGCTTAAAACTGTTTTCACCAATAGATTTGATGCCTGAGATGCTTCTTTAGTGATCCTCAAATAGTCTTAATCCATAAGGTACTGCTTTGTGCGATCCATATAGTCTCATGTCTTTGCTGGGAAATTGTCCTAATGTCTTCGGGAGAGCTTTAATCCTTAAGGTACTGCTTTGCATGGTCTAGGAAGTCTCATACCCATTTTGTTGAGATATTGTTCTATTATTCTTGAAGAGCCTTGATCCATAAGGTACTGCTTCATATGAATTAGAAAGTCTCACGTTTAGCATTTGAGGCATTATTCTGTTATTCGCGGAGTTCCTTAATCTTAAGGCACTGCTTTTGTATGATTCAGAGAATCTCATTTGTCTTTGAGATATTGCTTTGACATCCTTGGATAACTTTAATCTATAAGATGTTGTTCCATATTGGCCCAAATAATCTCATATTTTGGTTGAGATACTGTTCTCGTATCCCTGGGGAGCCTTAATTAATAAGGTACTGTTTCAGATGATCGAAAGTCTCATACCTCTGTCAAAATACTTCTCTATTATTCTCAAAGAGCCTTAGTCCATAAGGTACTGCTTTGGGTAATTTAGAGAATCTTATTTATTGAGACGCTGCTTTGGTTTCCTCGAAAAACTTAATCCATAAGATACTGCTTTGCACGACCCTGAGAGTCTCATGCCTTTTGTCGAGATACTGTTCTAGCACCCTTGAAGAGCCTTAATTAATAAGGTATTGCTTTATATGGTTTAAGAAATCTCATGTTCCTGTTTGAGATACAACTCTAGTACCCTTGGAAAGTCTTAGATTGAGGGATTATTCCCCCTAGTTGGAATATCTCGACCGATAAGATGTTGCTTCATTGGTTTAGAGAATCTCATTTTTCCCTCCTGCAGAAATTTTGCTCTGAATATCTATGGAGAGCCTTAATCTATAAGGTACTGCTTCATGCAATTTGGAGAATCTCATTATCTTCATTAAACTACTCTAAAGGTATCTAAGATGCCTTAGGTCATAAGGTACTGCTTCGTGTGACTTAGAGATTTCATTTGTTTTTGAGATACTGCTTTGGCAATCAAAAGAATCTCATGTTGTTTCATTCTTCTTGCATCACATTGTTTCCTTTTACTTTCTACCATTACTTTGCATTTTACTTCTTGTTAGAAAATTTTTGGGGTTTTCTAGTATCTAGTTGACTTTTACCCTAAAAACAAACTCCATGCAGCGTTCATTTTCTCGGATTCAAGGCAATTAGATAGGGACATTTGTCATACCCTAAATTTGCCATACCTTGTTTGTTTTCTTGTACCTAGATTTGTGTTGCTTCTTGATCTTCCTTTAAATGATCATTTGGCCCTTGGCCATGATCCCCTAGGGTTTAGTCCATGAGGTCTTTTATGTGTTTGTGGTGTTGGCAAGCTCTGGTCAGAGTGCTTTGGTCAAGAGGAGGTGAAGGAGAAATGTGTCTTCATTTTTGTGGATTAAGATTTCATCAGATGGAATGTGGTGGCTTTGTGATTAAATTGAAGATCAGTATTCATAAGATAAGTGTTGCGGTGGAAATAGGATCACAAACTATTAATGAGTTTGAATCGCAATTCAATTCACAACCGCTCTTTGATTTATCCGAAGGAAAAGGTCAAAAAGGGAAAACCTATTTTGCATCGTAAACACAATGCGGGGAAAGATCTAGGGTTCGGGGGTTGGTTAAATTTAGGGAAGGTATTAGCACCCTAAACTTCTGTAGTACTCTACAGGAACCTTTTGTTCAGATGTTTACTATTTGCTTTATTTATTTGCTTAAGGTATATGTACAAAGGATTAAAAGTGAGAAAAGAGACCTAAGGGGTTAGTTCTAAGTTTACTCGGCAAGACATCGCATCTTGTGCCTACGTATCCTTACGGGAATGGAATCAGAGTAATCGTAGTTCCCCTCAATAGGGAGGTTAGAAACTTCTTGACTGTGGTCAAGGTCTCAAGGGGAATAAACATGTCTTAAGAACACGCTTACGTGGAGTGTGGAAACTCCAAATCTCTACGTTGAATTGTTAAGTTGTAATTAGGGTTAAATTAGGTTAGGTTAGGGATTCCGCGGCGGGAAACCCTAAAATGAGCGCGGCGGCTCTTTAACCTAATGCTAGGGGTAAAATTGGTAATTGCGCCTGCGGCGAGGCATTTGTGAAAATTAGGGTTTGTGAGGTTGTAAGGGTTTGAAGTTGAGGACTATTGACACGGCGGTCAAACGGCTAGACCTAATTCCTTCGGAGGAGTGAAATTAATTATAAAGATGCGATGAAATTAAATATACATACAACGGCAGAAAATAAAGTGCGGAAAGATAAATGCGACAATTGTCTCGCACAATTACATCCCATAAGCAGTTACAATTATAATAGCTAAATATAAAACCGAAAATAAGTTTCAAATTGAACATAATAGCTGCAAGAAACAAAACAAACAAAAATGTCAGTATGTGGGGTTAGACGAAAACGAAATCAAAATTGAACGAGAAACAAACCGTATGAATTTTGGAGGACTTTTATGGTCTTTTTAACCAAGGATTTAAAAGAGAGATTAATTTTAATTAAAAGAGTTTTGAGTTTTAAAAAAAAAATTATTAATAAAAAAGTGAAAGTTTGGTTAATTATTCTAAAAAAGGAGTTTTAGTGATAATATTTTGAAAAAAAGATTTAATCATTAAAAAAAAACAATTGGTTTAATTTAAAAAATCTTAATGTTAGTTAAAAACACGTTTTACTTTAAAGTTATAAAAAAGTTTTATTATTTGAAAAAACATTTGATTATTTTATTTAAAAAGAGTTTTAATTAATTTGAAAAAGGTTTTTGATTATAAAAAAGAAAGGGTCTTCTTGATTTTTTTTTAAAAAAAGATAAACAAAATAAAATAACAAATGGAAAAACAATAAATAATAAAAAAAAGAGGGTTGGGCCGGTCATCACTCTTCTTCTCTCTGCTCTCTGAGTTTGCGTGTGTTCCTCTCCTTCTTGTTTGCCTCTCACGGATGTTATCTTCTTCTTCTTTTGCATGGTCACCGATTTGTCTTCTTCATCTCTTTTTCCTGAAAAACATGAAAAGCAACACAAAAATTGTAATTATATTTTTTGATCCTTACGGAATGATGATGGCCGATGATGCTTTGTCCTGAGGCTAGAGGATTTTTGACGGAGTTTGCTTGGATTTTACGAAAAAAAGTTCTCCCTTTCTTGTTATGATTTTCGTCCCTTTTATACTTGATTTTTAAATCTTTTTTTTAATCTCAGATTTAATTTGAATATCTCAATCTTTTTCAATCTCTGATTTGATTTGAATGAATTTTTATGATGATTTCAGATTTGATTCAATGATGGTGATGTTGATATTTAGATCTGATTTTCTTATGATGATGATTGATCTGATTGATTTGATTTAACTCTATCTGGAATTCATTAAGATTGGATTAGATTAAAAAAGTGTTGAGATTTAAATTTAAAAAGTTAGCAAAGAAGATTAGAGTTTCAAGTTAAATAAAAATTAGAGTTTTAAAAAAATGAGTTAGAATAAAAAAAAATATTTGAATGTTGGTTTTAAAAAATGTTAGAATTATTTTAAAAACTGTTAGAATTTAATTTTAAAAGGAATTTAAAATTTAAAAAAAAAAGAAAAAGAAAAGGGCGTTAGAATTTAATTTTAAAAAGAATTTAGAATTTTAATTTGAAAAATAAAGGTGTCAAAAAAAGATTTAGATTTAATTTTAAAAAAAAGGATAGATTTAATTTATAAAAAAAAGGTTAGATTTAATTTTTAAAATAGTTAGAAAAAAAGATTTAATTTTAAAAAGAAGTTAAAGAAAAAAAGATTTAATTTTAAAAAGAAGTTAGAGAAAAAAAAAAGATTTAAATTTTAAAAAGAGTTAGAAAAAAAGATTTAACTTTAAAAAAGTTAGAAAAAATATTTAACTTTAAAAGGTAGAAAAAAAAGGATTTAACTTTTAAAATAGTTAGAAAAAAGATTTGATTTTTTAAAAAAAAAATAGAAAAAAAGATTTAACTTTAAAAAAGTTAGAAAAAAAAGATTTAGCTTTAAAAAAGTTAGAAAAAAAGTTTTAATTTTAAAAAGTTAGAAAAAAAGATTTAGCTTTAAAAAAGTTAGAAAAAAAGTTTTAATTTTAAAAAGTTAGAAAAAGATTTAACTTTAAAGAGTTAGAAAAAAGAGTTTTAATTTTAAAAAGTTAGAAAAAGATTTGATTTTTTAAAAAAAAATAGAAAAAAAGATTTAACTTTAAAAAAGTTAGAAAAAAAAGATTTAGCTTTAAAAAAGTTAGAAAAAAAGTTTTAATTTTAAAAAGTTAGAAAAAGATTTGATTTTAAAAAAAGGTATTAGAATTTGATTAAAAAATGTGTTAGAAATTAATTTAAAAAGGTTATAAAAAAAAATTTACTCTTAAAGAAAAGAAAAAAAGTTAAATTTTAATCTAAATCCTAAAAGTTAGTAAGAAGAGCTTAAAATGATTTAAATAAATAAACTAAATAGAAAAGAAAAAAGAAAAAAAAAAGTTAATAAAAAACGTTAGTAAAGTTATAAAAAAATTTAATTAAATTATTATTAGTTAAAAAACAAGATTTAAAAAAAAAAAGTTAATTTATTAAGTTAATAAGAGTTTAAAATAAAAATAAAAAAGAAAGGGTAAAATTTGGGGTATTACAGTTGCCCCTATTTAAATAGCTACACCGGACGATTTGAGTGACAGAGACTCGAGGAATCGTGGTGGAGAGATTTAAATATAGATAACCGAAAATTTTGCCCTTATATGCGACGATATGCAATGCTATGGACAAAACTGGAACGACTTAATGCAGATGATGCCATGACTATGATATGATGCGTATGCTGGAATAATGAATGCGAAAATGCTGACGAAACATGACGACACCGAGACAGACGCCACGAGAAGAAACACACTGGGGAAAATGACGCGCTGAGACACAGTACATCACTGGGGAATTCTAAAAATGATAGTCAACTGGTGCGAATGACCAATTGTCACTTTTAGAAAAGGAACGAGATCCTCGAATGGAGATGGTACCTATGAGACGGCCCCCACTGGGGAATCTAAAAATAAAACTGGATCACGTACGATTGTAAGATCGATTACAGAATGCTGGAGCATTGAGCAAGGAATAACATCCAAGCTTCTGTAAACTACCCCTCGTGACAGGATCAAACGGACTTTTCGGAACTCCGTAGCAAATATACAGGGTAAAGACCGACTGTATGCCAAAATAAATGGACTTTGATGGGAATTGCCCTGATAAGCTTCTCGAGGGAGAACTGTCACTTATCGTTGGAAGGGACTTATGTGCAAAGAATGGATAAGCACTCAAATAAAGAGGCTGCTGCTTATCTGATAAATAAATCTTCTCGCATTTAAGGTCGGCGCCTGGAATACGATTCTGATTCTTCTCTTACTGAAGGATAAATAAACTTCTTCATGCTTCAAGATTATGTTCTCCTGAACATGAAAAGGGTAAACTGAACTTCCTCATACTTCAGAATCGTGCTCTCCTGAATATGAAACTGGATGACTGAATATACTCATATTTCAGAATCGTGCTCTCCTGAATATGAAACTGGATGACTGAATATACTCATATTTCAGAATCGTGCTCTCCTGAATATGAAACTGGATGACTGAATTTCTTCATATTTCAGAATCGTGCTCTCCTGAATATGAAACTGGATGACTGAATTTTCTCATATTTCAGAATCGTGCTCTCCTGAATATGATTTGGTTGTAAATGAATTTTTCCATACTTCAGAATCGTGCTTTCCTGAATATGAAACTGGGTAATCGAACTTCCTCATAACTCAGAATCGTGCTCTCCTGAATATGATTCGGTTCCTGAAATTTCTTCATTCTTCAGAATCGTGCTCTCCTGAAAAACGGCCAACTGAACTTCCTCATAACTCAGAATCGTGCTCTCCTGAATATGATTCCGTTCCTTCTTTTACTAAAGGATAAATGAACTTCTTCATAACTCAGAATCGTGCTCTCCTGAATATGATTTCGCTCAAACCTTCCCGTAACTCAAGATCGTGCTCTCCTGAATACGAATTGGTTCGTACCTCAAGACGGCAGATAAATGGAAGCCCAACTGCTCCATGGAGATGGCCATTTGCTGCGAGTCGTGACGAGGATATGATCGACTTCTTAGGTGAGAAATGTCGTATGCTGATGCTGTAAGATGTAAAGTGTTGTACCGATGTTGTAACATGTAGGATTGTAAAGTGTTGTACTGATGGATTTTCCAGGCGTGAACTGGCGTGCATCTGTAAAGGATCGTAGTTGATTTTCTTGAAAGATAGTGCAAAATAAATGCACGTCCGGGTACAGTGATAACCCTCTTGGGCGAGAACAGTCGCGTATTTGCCATGGTATGGTGAAAATCTTTAGACGGTGCAAAATAAATGCACGTCCGATTGGGCTCGACGACCGACAAGACTGAGATTCAATCTAGGATCGAGCTAGAAAGAAAACTGGTAATCAAGACTCCATCGAGGGAATGAACTCGAAGGGTAGATATCTTATCCTGGCGAGGAAAGATAGCTGAAGTAACCGTCATCCACGAGGATCGAGCTCCGTGGGGAAGCTGGAAATAAGTAGGTATTTTATGCTTAAGACTGACAATCTATTTGGAGAGAATTGACGAACCCCAGTTACTCGGCGGTAACAACCAAATGATGGTGAAACACAATGAACCTGTGAATGCTAATGCACATGTTAATGCATATGTTAATGTGAATGTACGTTGATGTATGTGAATATGCAGGATGTTATGAAATGAGTATGTAATGAGTATGTAATGAATATGTAATGAAATAAGCATGTGATGCTTATGCCCTTGCGTACGTTGACGAAACAGACTAGAGATGGGACGAGAGATGAAATAAACATCTCGACGGAGATACCCTGCGTTCTCTGCAACCAATACGTCAATCATGGGTAAGAAGGATCAATGGTAGAACCAAGTCTGGTTTTAAAGTTCTGAATTCTCTGGGGGGAAGGTAATCTGCTTGGGTGCATAGTACCACGTCTTCGCATGGGGAGAAGAAAACCTGAGGGACACTTTCGAGTTACCCAAGAAAAAAAATTGTCAGCTTATAGTCTCTCTGGGGACTGTGATGAGGCAATAGTTTAGGAGTCTGTTGCAACACTGAGGCTTACTGGGGTATGAAGGCCGCTGTGAGTAAAATCCATCGGGTGCATGAAAAAATTGTGAAATCCCATGGTTTTGATCTTGCAGGACCTTATAGTAGCCGCCATTTGTTTCTTCAAAAACATGGTGCCCCAGGATACTTGCGTTGCGAGGTAGGGTCATCTCAAGAGGATTTTATAGAGAACACCGAGTCCGGTTGCCCCATTGTTCTCAAACTCTTTGAGAGATTTGTCAGGTCTCGACGTAACTGGCACAAATTAATCGTGTTACGACGAAATGTTTGGGAAATAGCTCTTAAGAATGTCAGACTCGCGTTGGTAAGCGAATTGGGAAACTGCCTGCCCCTGTTCAGCAGGATCTTCAAGTTCCACGGGTTATGTTCATATGTAAATCTCTAAGATATCAAGCAAAGTTGTCATGCCTGAAATGCCTATCCTGAGCTTGTCAATGTACACATATATTTGTCTTGAATTTTTGTTTTGAAAAAAAGATATCGCAACAACTTGTGACCGAAATCACTAGTCAGGATATAAGTTTTAATTATAATGCCATCATGAATTTTTTTCTGAGCATAGCTCGTAGGAGTCAGGAAACGTGATCTTGTCAAGTATGCTTTCAACCGAAGTCCTACTTCAATTAGGTCTTTTAAAGGTTGTATCGTGGCTCAGTTCACGGTTTAAGAAACAAAAGGATAAAGGCTCAAAGTTATATTTGTACCCACCCATTCTTCGTGATGTTCTCCAATCCTAATTCAGTTAACCGGATACGAACGCTCATATCTCAAGCGGATTTGCTATGGTCGAGAACTTATCAAGGCTTTGGACATGGCAGTCGCTCACCTATTACACGATCTTGTTCTTTACTAGGGACTATTTATTGTACCCTCTTGTTTTGCTTTTATTCCCTAACTTTTGCCTGGACAACGTCTTTTGATCTGACTTTGGAGTCCAACGGGATGCCCCAGTTTTGCCTAAGTCTCCTTCATAGGTTTTTGACTTAGCGGGCTCTTATTTTTTTGAATATTCTTTTATGCACAAGTCGTGTAAATCTTTTGAAAGGCTCGTGACTGCCCCACTCCTTAGGTAACCGAGGGATAGTCATTGTATTGGACTTCTTAAGATGCTAAGGATAAATTCTCGAAGGTTGGCTCTTCCTTTTTAAGAGTCTAAGCGCTCGATCGGTTTAACTGAAACCTACCTTGCCCCAGGTTAGGATGAAGGTTCTTTAAAAGAAAGAAAAACTCCTACTTCAAGGCTCAAAGGGTTGACTAGGGGTTAACATCCTTATATCTCCAGTGTTTGGGATTTGAAACAATGCCTTACATCATCAGCGGGTTTCAATCGAAAGCATACGACAAGAAATCTGACGTTTTAGGTTCGTCATCCTCCTCCCAATTCTCCATCTGAACAAGAGATCGGGTAAAGTTGGCATTATAATTTATGAAAAATATATTTTGAATGAGTGAAACGAATGGATTTATTCAAGACAAACATATGCGTTGCATTAATTAATCAAAGATAAACAAGTTCGTGCATGCTAAATATGATTAATCGAAGAGAAATACATATAAATAAACAAATGAACTGTCGGAAAAATCCTTCTAAATGTTTATGAAATCTTGCATTCAAGAGTAACAGTTTCCTTTGGCGGAGCCTCAATGGAAAGGACGTCTGGTTCATGATCACTGTGAGTCGTCATGGCTTACCCCAGTTATGTTGGTCACATCTTCAACAGTTTTCAGTCGTTGCTTCAAAATAAATTTCCCAGATCCTTTGTTGATCCCGGTCATATCACCTTGAGGGTTACTGAAATGAAGCGGGCTAGGCCTTTGAATAATGACTGGATTCGGCTGATAGGCGTAGCATGCTTTGCAGAATTTGCACTTGACGAGTGAGGAACCCCGAAAGGAGTCTCGATCTTCAGCTGAGCATCGCCAAAAGACAATTTCTTCGTTTCTAGCAAATTTCTGACAACTTTCTTAAGAGCATAGCAATTCTCTAGATCATGGCCGGGCGCACCCTCATGAAATAAACAATGAGCGGTAGCGTTGTAACTTGCAGGTAATGGATTAGGTGGAGGATTAGGAGGCGGACCCAAAGCCCGAGTAGTGATGAGACCTTGCCTGACCAAAGAGGGACACAACTCGGTAAAAGTCATCGGGATCGACGGACAAGGTTTATACGTTCTTCTGTTTGGCATATTCTGGCGAGGAGCCGGACTCTTTGGCTGTTGAGGAGCAGGAGTATTGGGTGCCTGTAGGTAGTTGACAGGAGGCGGCTAAACAGGAGGTTGTTGCATAGGTTGATACATGGGAACCTGTTGATTGAAAGAAGGTGTAATAGCTGCCACATAGGGTTGTTGAGCATATTGGACCGGGTACCCTTGAGGTTGAGCATAACCTTGCAGATGCCGATAAAAGCGTTCCCTTGGTTTACCAGAGGATATAGCATTAGTCTCACTCTCCTTCTTTTTCTGGGAGCTATAAGGAGGTTTCTTCGGCTGATCCTTAGAAGCGCCATGATTATTTGTCATTTTACCACTCTTCATACCCAATTCAATCTTGACACCCACAGCAACGATGTCGGAGAAATTTGAAGTCACACTACCCACCATTCTCTCGTAAAATTCTGGACGGACTGTGTCGACAAACCAATCAGCTAACTCTTTCTCGGTCAAAGGAGGTTCTACCTGCGAAGCAGTTTCTCTCCACCTTTGAGCATACTCTTTGAATGACTCAGAATTCTTTTGCGACATACTCAACAACTGTCTTCTGTCAGGAGCCAGATCCATATTGTACTTGTAGTGTTTGATGAAAGCGTCAGATAAATCCTGGAAACTCTTAACGCGAGACTGGTCCAGAGTTAAATACCACTTGGAGGAAGCACCCTTCAAACTGTCTTGGAAGCAATGAATCATCAGTTTATCATTCTCAACATGGGCAGCCATTTTGCGATAATACATGATCAAATGGCTCTTAGGACAGGTGGCACCTTCATAGCGATCGAAGCCCGGAGTTTTGAACTTCGGGGGAATAACCAAACCCGAAACCAAACAAACATCCCTTGCAGCGGTCCCAAAAATTTGATCACCCTCTACCTTTTTCAATCTCTGGACGATAGTGTTTACTTCCTCACGAAGCTTATCATGTTTCTCATAACCCTCAACATTCTCATCAAGATTATCAAAAGCTGTCTCATTGAAGTACGATTGCGCACGAGTGTGTACAACAGGTGGTGCAAAGATAGGAGCCCCCCTAGAAACTTCAGAAAACAAGGGCACGGCTTGCTGAACAGGTTGATTAATCGGAACAGTGGCTTGAGGAGGCACAAAACCCGGAGCAAGACCATAAGGTGGGTCCCTTGCTACGGTCACACTTGGTGGAGGGTCCACAGTAACGCCGGTAATCTCAGAAACAACAGTGGGCTGGGTATCCATCTTAGCATTCATGACATGTAACAATTCCATCATACGCCCCATACCCCCTCGAAGGTCTTCGAGTTCATTGCTAAGGCGATCAATCTCTTTTGCCTGATCCTCCATTCTTTTCCGAGTTTGAGCTCTGGTGTTGTATTGGTGCCGAGAACTCAGGGTGACGAAACTGGAAGGTGAGAGAACCGAGTGTGAGAAATCGGGAGACACATGTAATGCAAAAGTATGATGCTAAAATGTGAATGTAAATGAAGATTTCATGGAATTCAAAACATTTACTAATGCCGTGGGGTACCAAGGAAATCTTTTCCTTGTTTTTTCATTTTATATTTTTTATTTATTTATGGTATCCCGCGATATCCATAAATGATGTTTGAGCTCCATGAAATACAATGCAATGAGATGCTTTATGGATGCAATGCATGAAAACACACAAAGTCCTAGGTTAAAAGCTTGCATGAGGTTCAAAGGCAAATACCCTCCCCTGAAGTTAGATGGTTCATCCTGTCCTACAAAAGTAACCAGGTTCTAAGGGATCTCAATATCATTGATCCTTCACAAGGGTGGTTGTTCAGAAGGCAACTTACTTGCCAACCAAAACCCTCCAAGTTTAAGATCTCAATGAGCGTAGTATCGAGTGTCAACCAACTTCAGTCTGCACCAAAGCCGGTTACCTCACTACTTTCTAAAGGCCAAGATGAGCTAACTAGGGTTCTAAAAGTCAGTTAGTGCATTGACAACATATGGCAGCCTCAATATTATCCTCAACTTGACTTAAGGAATATAAGCACCAACCAAGAAGTCGCACTAACCATGGCCACCAGATCAACCGTATCGATATACGTCGTACAGTTTCCTTGGTCTATTGCCATTTACCTAAGGTACACTAGATCCGGGTGTAGGACCTATCTCACAGCACAAGGAACAGTCCCACAATCAAAGCACAAATATATACATGCAAATGAATAATGACACAGATAGTAATAAATATGAACAAGTTAGGGATAACCCTCAAAAGTTAGTAGTCCCCAGTGAAGTCGCCATTTTCTGTTGCGGTGGAAATAGGATCACAAACTATTAATGAGTTTGAATCGCAATTCAATTCACAACCGCTCTTTGATTTATCCGAAGGAAAAGGTCAAAAAGGGAAAACCTATTTTGCATCGTAAACACAATGCGGGGAAAGATCTAGGGTTCGGGGGTTGGTTAAATTTAGGGAAGGTATTAGCACCCTAAACTTCTGTAGTACTCTACAGGAACCTTTTGTTCAGATGTTTACTATTTGCTTTATTTATTTGCTTAAGGTATATGTACAAAGGATTAAAAGTGAGAAAAGAGACCTAAGGGGTTAGTTCTAAGTTTACTCGGCAAGACATCGCATCTTGTGCCTACGTATCCTTACGGGAATGGAATCAGAGTAATCGTAGTTCCCCTCAATAGGGAGGTTAGAAACTTCTTGACTGTGGTCAAGGTCTCAAGGGGAATAAACATGTCTTAAGGACACGCTTACGTGGAGTGTGGAAACTCCAAATCTCTACGTTGAATTGTTAAGTTGTAATTAGGGTTAAATTAGGTTAGGTTAGGGATTCCGCGGCGGGAAACCCTAAAATGAGCGCGGCGGCTCTTTAACCTAATGCTAGGGGTAAAATTGGTAATTGCGCCTGCGGCGAGGCATTTGTGAAAATTAGGGTTTGTGAGGTTGTAAGGGTTTGAAGTTGAGGACTATTGACACGGCGGTCAAACGGCTAGACCTAATTCCTTCGGAGGAGTGAAATTAATTATAAAGATGCGATGAAATTAAATATACATACAACGGCAGAAAATAAAGTGCGGAAAGATAAATGCGACAATTGTCTCGCACAATTACATCCCATAAGCAGTTACAATTATAATAGCTAAATATAAAACCGAAAATAAGTTTCAAATTGAACATAATAGCTGCAAGAAACAAAACAAACAAAAATGTCAGTATGTGGGGTTAGACGAAAACGAAATCAAAATTGAACGAGAAACAAACCGTATGAATTTTGGAGGACTTTTATGGTCTTTTTAACCAAGGATTTAAAAGAGAGATTAATTTTAATTAAAAGAGTTTTGAGTTTTAAAAAAAAAATTATTAATAAAAAAGTGAAAGTTTGGTTAATTATTCTAAAAAAGGAGTTTTAGTGATAATATTTTGAAAAAAAGATTTAATCATTAAAAAAAAACAATTGGTTTAATTTAAAAAATCTTAATGTTAGTTAAAAACACGTTTTACTTTAAAGTTATAAAAAAGTTTTATTATTTGAAAAAACATTTGATTATTTTATTTAAAAAGAGTTTTAATTAATTTGAAAAAGGTTTTTGATTATAAAAAAGAAAGGGTCTTCTTGATTTTTTTTAAAAAAAGATAAACAAAATAAAATAACAAATGGAAAAACAATAAATAATAAAAAAAAGAGGGTTGGGCCGGTCATCACTCTTCTTCTCTCTGCTCTCTGAGTTTGCGTGTGTTCCTCTCCTTCTTGTTTGCCTCTCACGGATGTTATCTTCTTCTTCTTTTGCATGGTCACCGATTTGTCTTCTTCATCTCTTTTTCCTGAAAAACATGAAAAGCAACACAAAAATTGTAATTATATTTTTTGATCCTTACGGAATGATGATGGCCGATGATGCTTTGTCCTGAGGCTAGAGGATTTTTGACGGAGTTTGCTTGGATTTTACGAAAAAAAGTTCTCCCTTTCTTGTTATGATTTTCGTCCCTTTTATACTTGATTTTTAAATCTTTTTTTTAATCTCAGATTTAATTTGAATATCTCAATCTTTTTCAATCTCTGATTTGATTTGAATGAATTTTTATGATGATTTCAGATTTGATTCAATGATGGTGATGTTGATATTTAGATCTGATTTTCTTATGATGATGATTGATCTGATTGATTTGATTTAACTCTATCTGGAATTCATTAAGATTGGATTAGATTAAAAAAGTGTTGAGATTTAAATTTAAAAAGTTAGCAAAGAAGATTAGAGTTTCAAGTTAAATAAAAATTAGAGTTTTAAAAAAATGAGTTAGAATAAAAAAAAATATTTGAATGTTGGTTTTAAAAAATGTTAGAATTATTTTAAAAACTGTTAGAATTTAATTTTAAAAGGAATTTAAAATTTAAAAAAAAAAAGAAAAAGAAAAGGGCGTTAGAATTTAATTTTAAAAAGAATTTAGAATTTTAATTTGAAAAATAAAGGTGTCAAAAAAAGATTTAGATTTAATTTTAAAAAAAAGGATAGATTTAATTTATAAAAAAAAGGTTAGATTTAATTTTTAAAATAGTTAGAAAAAAAGATTTAATTTTAAAAAGAAGTTAAAGAAAAAAAGATTTAATTTTAAAAAGAAGTTAGAGAAAAAAAAAAGATTTAATTTTTAAAAAGAGTTAGAAAAAAAGATTTAACTTTAAAAAAGTTAGAAAAAATATTTAACTTTAAAAGGTAGAAAAAAAAGGATTTAACTTTTAAAATAGTTAGAAAAAAGATTTGATTTTTTAAAAAAAAAATAGAAAAAAAGATTTAACTTTAAAAAAGTTAGAAAAAAAAGATTTAGCTTTAAAAAAGTTAGAAAAAAAGTTTTAATTTTAAAAAGTTAGAAAAAAAGATTTAGCTTTAAAAAAGTTAGAAAAAAAGTTTTAATTTTAAAAAGTTAGAAAAAGATTTAACTTTAAAGAGTTAGAAAAAAGAGTTTTAATTTTAAAAAGTTAGAAAAAGATTTGATTTTTTAAAAAAAAATAGAAAAAAAGATTTAACTTTAAAAAAGTTAGAAAAAAAAGATTTAGCTTTAAAAAAGTTAGAAAAAAAGTTTTAATTTTAAAAAGTTAGAAAAAGATTTGATTTTAAAAAAAGGTATTAGAATTTGATTAAAAAATGTGTTAGAAATTAATTTAAAAAGGTTATAAAAAAAAATTTACTCTTAAAGAAAAGAAAAAAAGTTAAATTTTAATCTAAATCCTAAAAGTTAGTAAGAAGAGCTTAAAATGATTTAAATAAATAAACTAAATAGAAAAGAAAAAAGAAAAAAAAAAGTTAATAAAAAACGTTAGTAAAGTTATAAAAAAATTTAATTAAATTATTATTAGTTAAAAAACAAGATTTAAAAAAAAAAGTTAATTTATTAAGTTAATAAGAGTTTAAAATAAAAATAAAAAAGAAAGGGTAAAATTTGGGGTATTACAATAAGCATGGCATGGAAGGCTAATGAGTTCATTGATTCAAAAATGTTTCAGATGGCATCAAGTTCTTACACATTTATTTTGTTTGAAAATTTGATTTAAGTCACAACGAAAAAAGTTCGCGCGAATTTCTTGAGATTCAAGTAACAAAGTGGTTTATTCAAATTTAAAATCCATTTTAATATCCACTTTTCATTCCTCATTGTCCATTTTTCTTCACCTTTTTCTAACCAATACCCAAATATCCACCATTATCCAAGTCCACTTATTCATATCTATCCATATTCATCATTAACCATTTCAATATCCACTTCTAAATCCATTACAATCCATATCCAAATAAATAGAATCTATATACATTTTTCAAAATTCATTTCCAAAACCATAAACCATTTTTTCTATTAAAAAAATCCAATTCAAAATTCCCAGAATTCCATATTTGTTTCAAACTCCATGATCATTTTTTTGGTCAAAATTACAATTTAAGACTTTAGCTTAATGCCATGGAATGTTCATTTCAAGATTTCAAATTCCAAAAATTCAAGTTCACCATTCAAGAACTCAAGCTTAATACTATTGTTCTCATGTGATCAAAGAAAAATAGGTTTCATCACATTTAATTCCAAGATTCAAAATGTACAAAATTTGATATAAAGTTCAAAGGTCCTTTACAAAATGCAAGAATTGAAAGTTCACATTAGTTCAAAAAATTCAAAAGTATTCGAGTTATTTACAAGTCAAGCTCAAAATTAAAAACACAAGATTCCTATTCAAAATACAAATGACAAATTTGTTACAAATTGTTTTCATCATAGAGCACTTCCAAGTAAAAATCACAAAACAAACCAAAACAAGATTACATCACAAAGCAAAAGCAAGTTTCCTTCAATAAAGTTGGCCATGCACTTCATGAAATTCAACATGCATTCAAAAAGTTTTCTTCTTCTGAGAAGACTCCAAGTTTGATGCGCTCTTTAGGTTACAAGAGTTCTGATGTTAAATTCGATC
Source organism: Lathyrus sativus (assembly GCA_963859935.3). NCBI lineage: Eukaryota > Viridiplantae > Streptophyta > Magnoliopsida > Fabales > Fabaceae > Lathyrus > Lathyrus sativus. The sequence goes on along the minus strand of OZ012737.1, from coordinate 34,344,743 downwards.
GACCATTGCCATCTTATGATAAAAAAAAGATTTTTTTTCCTATTGAAGTAAAAGCTGGGTCTTTGGTTGTCATCCATGGCAATCTTATCCGCCAAAGCTTTGAAAATTAGTACACCATCATCAAGAGCCATAGAAACATGAAAAACAAAAGTAGCAAGCAGTCACGGTTTCGTATTTACTGCAAGTATCAATTTCCAAACATAATCAAACATTTCTAATTTGAACATGGAAAGTTACATTCATGGAAATCACACGTTCAGTGGGCAAGGGTTTCGTATTTAAGGCATGAAAGAGAGAAGGGAGAGAGAGGGAATGTGAGAAAGAATAAGCTATGCTGAAACTTATTTTGGTGATGTCTTCTTATTACTCCCTCAATATGTGTAGCTATTGGATGGGCTTTGATGCTTAAGCCTAAACTTTTTTTTTTCTCTTCTTTTTCCCTAACACCCCATTAATTTTAATTTTGCACCCCATGAATGTTTGGGTAGAGTTTTTTGGACCTATGAACATGAGGTTTTTTCTATCTACCATCATTAATTTAATTTTGCACTTCAACTTTTATTTTTGTTTTAGATTTTATCTTTATTAATTTTGATTAAATTGTGGTCTTGATTTTAACTTTGATGTTAAGTTTATGATTTAGAAGTGTGATTTAATTCATGATTTAAGTTAGTGATTAATTCATGATTTAAGTTTGTGATTAAATGCTTGTTTTAGAATTGTGGAGGTGTGATTAACTTCTTATATGCTTGTGATTGGTTTCTTGAATTAATTTTGATTAGATTTTTCGTTAGGCTTTATTTAGAATTGATTAGGATTTTAGTTAAATTTTAGTTGATATTTTGTTAGAATTTCTTGGCTGAATTTTGTGAATTACCTTATTGATTTTTTGCCATGATCTTGATGCTTCCTTGTTGAAGATTTTTTGCAATGATTCTGATACATGTGTTTGGTGACTGCTTTTGATACGTGATGCTATTGGTTGCTTGTCTGTTTGATTTCCATGTTCCCTTAGGGTTTTTGATTCAATTTTATCTTTGATAAATGGAGTGAAGATAAACCTTAGGCTTTTAACTGTGGCATGATAACATTAATGTAGCTTTTCGTAAATCCTGATCTTAGGACATTTGGTATGATAGTTTTAGGATATGATTTTTCCTTTTCTCATATAAAATAAAAAATCTTTTCATAATTAAAAAAATACACAACACTTAACAAATACGATACACATTATGCATCACGAGCCTTAAGTACATGAGAAAAGATGAGCGGGAGCTTTCCTTACCTCTTCTTAGGGTATGATGCATGTGAGACGCTTGGCTCATTTGTACAACGTACTTACTCTCATTGTCATAGAATTTAGTGTGATACATATCTCAAACCACTTTTTTCTTATCTCCTAATAAAACACTTCACAAATTCAAACCATTTTGCCTTTGTGTTTTTCCCTTTAAAACCTTTTCAAAAAGAGGCAAGTTACTTCCATTCCATCGCAAACTTCTTCTAGGATGCGAACTTAGCATTGCCCATAAAAAAATACACAACAAACTAAACTTTTTTAACAAGAACTACGGAGTTCTGATTCCCTCTGGGATACGTAGGTACTGGGTTGCAAAACTCAGACAAACTCAATAATAAAAACCTTTTATTTTTCCCTAGTATTATTCATTTTCCCCTTAGCAAGCTTAGAGATATCAAATACCCTTTCATGCCTGGACAACTTAGATGGTTCCAATCAAGTATGATGGATGTAGGGGGTGCTAGTACCTTCCCCTTTCACTCGTGGGTTTTCTTGATGTTTTCTCTTTCCCTCATGGGAATAAATAAAGTTTGATGGCGACTCTCCTAAGTCCATCCATGATTGTGTAACCCTGTTTTGTATATCATGAAGATCATATTTTTTGAGGTACGATAAATGATGACTCTGCTGGTGAATGGTTCACCCCTAAGCAAGTCAAGCCTAATTTAGGTTGTTCTCTTGGCATGTTTGGGTGTTTGTTTCTCTTTTTTACTTGCTTATATTCTTTTGCTTTTATTGTTTTCCATATTATATATATATATATATATATATATATATATATATATATATATATATATATATATATATATATATATATATATATATATATATATATATATATATATATATATATATATATATATATATATATATATATATATATATATATATATATATATATATATATATATATATATATATATATATGTGTGTGTGTGTGTGTGTGTGTGTGTGTGTGTGTGTGTGTGTGTGTGTGTGTGTTTCCTTGGCACTATAGATAAAAATTTTGATTGCAAACCTTGAGAAAAATGCGCTATACCCGAGTCTAGAGTGAAAACATAAGATAGAATAGGTTGAGTAGTATGGGGAACCAAGAAGTAATCCTTGTGTAGTTCTATAGTTCTATATAAGAACCTCGCTTAGAGTAGAGTATAATGAGGATATTGGCGACCGTCAAGTTTTTGACGTGGACGACCAATGTTTTGGGATCTATGACTCTAGGGACCTTTTAAAACCTTAAACCATTTGGCCAAAAAAATAGGATTCATGGTCACATATTATGGGGCACCGAGGTGTACTCCTCACGTAGTTCGATACAAAAATCTCACTCAGAAGAAACTTTCTTGATGGAGTCGTTTTCCTGGCAATCACCGACATACGCGACGTACAGTTAAGGAAGTCCATGACTCTGAGACCCTTATATAGAACCCTATGTCTATGGTCACGTAGTATGGGGAACTGAAGAGTTCTCCTCGTGTAGTTCGGTACGAAGACCTCACCAAAAAAAGATTCATATGATGAAGTCATCAACCGTCATGTTCATGGCTTGTCTTACGAACAGTCGTATAAATTTGTGGCTTTGGGGTTCCTTTAAACTCTAGATATTACATGGTGAGAACCTTGTGTTTGAGAAATCAGCCTTTATTCTCCATCCGTACGTTGGACTTATGAGATCATGTATCTAGGAATAACCTAAAATATAAATTGCATTCATCCACATATCATTGCATTTTCACTCATCTCATTTATATTGCATGTCATTCTTCCAACAAAAACTCATTCCATCTTTAACCCACCACTTCAGTTGATTTCTTGACACTCATATTGAACCTGTGGTAGCTGAAAAGCATTTGAAGCAAGTTTAAGTAGAGATAAGAGGAAGATAGACAACTTGAAAGGACGGTCAGACCAACTAGATTGGAATTTGTGTAGCTATGTCAGAGAACAACTTTCAACATGTTGAGGCGGAGAGTCTTGTAAAATGTACTCCTCAAGTAGTTCGATACGAAAATCTCACTCAGAAGAAACTTTCTTGATGAAGTCGTTTTCCTGGCAATCATTGACATACGCGACGTACAGTTAAGGAAGTCCATGACTCTGAGACCCTTATATAGAACCCTATGTCTATGGTCGCGTAGTATGGGGAACTGAAGAGTTCTCCTCGTGTAGTTCGGTACGAAGACCTCACCAAAAAAAGATTCATATGATGAAGTCATCAACCGTCATGTTCATGGCTTGTCTTATGAACAGTCGTATAAATTTGTGGCTTTGGGGTTCCTTTAAACTCTAGATATTACATGGTGAGAACCTTGTGTTTGAGCAATCAGCCTTTATTCTCCATCCGTACGTTGGACTTATGAGATCATGTATCTAGGAATAACCTAAAATATAAATTGCATTCATCCACATATCATTGCATTTGCACTCATCTCATTTATATTGCATGTCATTCTTCCAACAAAAACTCATTCCATCTTTAACCCACCACTCCAGTTGATTTCTTGACACTCATACTGAACATGTGGTAGCTGAAAAGCATTTGAAGCAAGTTCAAGTAGAGATAAGAGGAAGATAGACAACTTGAAAGGACGGTCAGACCAACTAGATTGGAATTTGTGTAGCTATGTCAGAGAACAACTTTCAATATGTTGAGGCGGAGAGTCTTGTAAAATTTTAATTATTTTTAATATCCACTTAAACTTTGCGCAAATTTCAAAAAAAATCCAGGGTAATATTGGAAATTCCAAAGTAGCTACTAGAAATTTAGAAAACAATACGTTTTTTTTCTTACTAAAAATTTCAAAATTTCCGTGACTGTTCCTTGATTTTGTACCGGAAAATTTTTAAACTATGATATTCTAGTATCCATAACTTTCAAAACTATTATAAACGGACAAAATTTCAAATTTAGCAAAGTCATAGAATGGTGGGGTTAAATATTTGGTTAAGGTAATGACCACAAGTTATCTCACATATTGGTTTATCACTCATTTTCAGTCATTTAAATAAAGAAGAGAAGATCAAAATAAAGACACAAATTATTAGATTTATAGGATTTGAAATCATATTATCATTTGAAATGGAATCCACGCCCTTTCGGACCAGAACCTTAATCTGGCGCCTTAGACCAACTCGGCTATCTCAACTTGATGGCAATAATTTAATTTGATATAGTGAATTATCTAAAACTATTCGGTTAAAAAACAATAATTATAGGAAGAAAGTTATAAAAAAAAAGTGTAGTTGAAAAAAATATATAATAAGAAATGAAATGATTTTTTCAACTATTTGGTAGAAGAGACAAAAATGAAGGAAAAATCAAAATATCATTGATTAAAATTTTCGGTTTTACTTTCATATAATTGACGTATTCAATGGTATTTGCATATTTAAAATTAAACCACCAATAAATTAACCTATTCAATGATATTTGTATATTTAAAATTGAAGCACCAATAAATTGTTTTGTTGGGTATTACTAAAGGATTTGTTTATTTCAAACAATTTAATTCTCAAGGTACTTTTGTGACCGACATATAATTTTAGTGAATTTTGTTGGAATTAAGTTTTTTATTTCAGTTAATTTGCTTTGTAGGTTTTTCAAAGAGAAATTTTTTGATATTAGATGTAAGCAACATGTATTGAAGGACATGAATGAAGCAGCGACCCATAAAGAATAATTTTTTACTCTATTTTTACAAAGAAATACAAATAGAGTTTGAGGAAACATGTATTAACCATGTTGTCGTTGATATTTATGTCAAAAACATATGGTTGATTTCTTACAAAGAAAAGTTCGTTGTTGCATGTACAAATCGAGTGATGCCTATTGGTAGTACCACGACAGTCATGTATGACACTATAGTCAAATTTATAGGGAGACTCACAAATTCAGAAATCAATTTTAAAACAATTCATTTTATTCCCATGAATCAAGTACATAAATTGAAGTCAAACATAGACCTGAACATTAAGTGTGCGTGATTAGGATATGATTTGTTTAACCATGAACCTAATTATATTTTATAACAATTTTCGTGGTGCGTGTGTGTGTATGAGAGAGAGAGAGTTAAAAAATAATTGTATAATTGAAACTGAAACTTATAAGGGGAGGACAAGTCAAATGATCAAATTGTACTTCCTCCACACACACACACACACACACACACACACACACACACACACACACACACACACACACACACACACACACACACACACACACACACACACACACACACACACACACACACACACACACACACACACACACACACACACACACACACACACACACACACACACACACACACACACACACACACACACACACACACACACACACACACACACACACACACACACACACACACACACACACACACACACACACACACACACACACACACACACACACACACACACACACACACACACACACACACACACACACACACACACACACACACACACACACACACACACACACACACACACACACACACACACACACACACACACACACACACACACACACACACACACACACACACACACACACACACACACACACACACACACACACACACACACACACACACACACACACACACACACACACACACACACACACACACACACACACACACACACACACACACACACACACACACACACACACACACACACACACACACACACACACACACACACACACACACACACACACACACACACACACACACACACACACACACACACACACACACACACACACACACACACACACACACACACACACACACACACACACACACACACACACACACACACACACACACACACACACACACACACACACACACACACACACACACACACACACACACACACACACACACACACACACACACACACACACACACACACACAGATATATATATATATATATATATATATATATATATATATATATATATATATATATATATATATATATATATATATATATATATATATATATATATATATATATATATATATATATATATATATATATATATATATATATATATATATATATATATATATAAAATAAAAAATGTTAGTAAACATGTTGAAATAGGTCATTGACAAAGTCATTTTGGAGGCTTAATTTTCTTTTTATAAAAAGCACACAAATTATAGATTACATTTTTGTTGTAAATGAAGTAGTGGATGACGCTAAAAAATAGAAGAAAATTTATTCTTATAAAGTGGATTTTGAAAAAGCGTATGATTTGGTGGATTGAAATTATTTGGACGCAAATATGTCTAAATTGAGGTTTCCAGTAAAACGGAGAAAAATGATCATGGAATATGTTAGTTTAACGACTTTCGTGTTGGTTAATGGTAGTTTTATTGATGAAATCCTCTTATGTTGATGGTGGTTTCTTTAAGAGTTTTAGTGTTGGTGATGCGTCAAAGGTCATATGTGTATCTCTTATGTCCAATTTGTATATGACACTTTAATTTTTGGTGAGAAGAGTTGAGCTAATATTGAAGTTATTAAGGATATTTTGATCCTACTTGAGTTAATTTCAAGACTTAAAGGCTAATTTTCACAATTGTTTGATGGTTGGAGTTAACTTTTTTATAGACGTGGTTGGCGGATGCTTCTTTAGCGATTAATTATAAAATTGGCCAAATTCTTTTTTTTACTCGGGCCTTTAATTTTGCGGTAATCCTTGTCTCCTTTATTTTTAGAATCTTTTGGTTGATAGAATTCAAAAGAAACTCTATGGATGGAAGAGTACAATATTTTAACGGGAGGTCGCCTAATTATTGTTAAATTTGTATTGTCATTGTTTAAGGTTTATTTTCTTTTCTTCTTCAAGGATCCAACATGTAATATTTCTTCTATTGAATCAATTTTTAAATATTTTTATAGAGTGTGAGTGAAGAAGTTAGTAAAATATAATGGATTAAATGGGATACAATGTGGTTTGATTCTGATGATAGAGGGTTGGACTGTCTAAAGAGTGAAAAGTTTGATTTTATCTGTTAGGGAAATGGCAGTGGAGGATGCCTGCGAATGAAAAAGGGTTGTGACTCAATAAAGGGGTCGTTAGGGAATTATGGTATGTATGATAGTTGTTATGAAATGATGTCCAAAAAACAGAGTATGATTGATTTCTTGATTAACAAGAAAACCACAAGGTAAAGGAAAAGATAGAAGAGAAGAGAAAGACAATTCAAAGTGGTTAAAATCTAGATTATTGATTCAATTAAATATTAAGAAACAATGTTTACAATTAAATCTCAACTACACCATTTTCTCTCTTTGATTAGGATTATTAGGGATTGATGGAGAAATGGTGACTAGTATGCTATTTACAAAAAAAACTAAACCCTTGATTTCAACTAAGGTCCTAAACAATTTGCCCAATAGACTGGCCCAAATCAACATGCTAACTTAAACAACAAGCTAACATATTTTGACAGCTACACTAGCTCTTCAGCTTCGATAGAGTTTGCTACAACACTAGCTTATAACCCATAAGCTACAAATTTCCACCTTGGAACAAACTCTGAACCACAAAAACTAGTTATCATCAAGCAGTCCTATCAGATGCATCTACCCGGCATCTACCCGGGACCATCTGATTCCTGATCAAAATTGAAAAAACGAGCATCCAATGCAGCTTCTCTGGTGAAACGAAAATCGAAAGCACACGTCAATGGAAGAACAGTGCGATTCGGAGGAAATACACCTCTCTTTCTCAAGAAGAACAGTGTGATTCGTCCGTTTCTCCGTTTTAGCTTCGAATCTCAAGTTGATATCAACCCTCTCTATGTTTTTTCGTTTTGATTTCAATTCATTCTCTCTTCATCCAATCTTCATCCCCTCTTTTATTTTAGATTTCTGGTTTTATGGTTTGGTTGAGTTTGATGATGTGCGATGGGTTTTTTGGGAATCTCGTGAAGGTGACGGTTGCGATTGTTGTTTGGAGAAGAAGGAGGTGGGTCAGATGTGAATCGCGAAAGGTGGGGTTTGTTGTTGTGGGTTGAATTTCATGAAAAAGGGGTTTGGGTGAAGTGATTAGAAGGGTTTTGTGGTGGCCATTTAAGGGAGAGAGGTGAGTTTTGAATGGGATTTGGTGTTGGTGAAAGAAGAAATGGGTCGCGGGTTGAATGAGTTTCGTTCAGTTAGGAGGAAGAGCTTGGAAGGTTAACGAAGAAGGAAGAAGATGGCAAACGGCGGCTAAGGTTTGTTTCAATGGACAGGGATGATGAACAATAGAAAGGGAGGAGAGAAAATCCGCGGCTAGGGTTTCTCCTGGTTGAAGAAGATGAATGTTATCCTCTTTTTTGTTTAATTTTTTTCTTTAATTGATTAATGTTGTACTATTTTAAATAACTAATCCTAGATCTATTTCTAAATAAAAACCAATAATTATAATTCTATTAAAAATCTAATCCTAATTAAAAAAATCATAATTTAACTAAATTCTATTTTCCAAGTTAAAACTAAATAATTCTATTCTAAGTAAAAACTTAAATTCTAAATAAAAAATTCTATTTTCTAAACAAATAAATTATATTCTAAATTCTAATAAAATTCTCATAAAAATTATATTCTAAACTAATTCTATTCTATTAAAAATTCTAATTAATTTTAAACTAACCTAATTAAATATAACTAACTAAAAAAAATCTAATTCTATTTTTCTAAACTAAATTTTAAATCTAAAATCTATCTAAATTAATCCTATTTTAAATCTAATTAAAATCTATTCCTAATTCTAATTCTATTTTCCTAAATCTAAATTCTAACTTTAACTTAAATTCTATTTTTATTTCTAAAATCTAAATTGAAATTCTAACTTCTAATAATCTAAATTCTATTAACAAACAATATATGTACAAAATATTAATATTAATACATGTACCTAAATTCTAAAGAAAAAAAGTTAGGAAACTAAAAAAGGAATTAATATTTACAAAAATAACATTCTTAGGCCACGTGTCACGCTTTCATTGGGCAAAATAACATAGATTTGAAAAACGTCCAATCGAGAATGGACACATGTCTAAATGACATGAAATTAAGCGGGCAATGTAAAATAAAAATAGAATCGAATATACGAAAATATTATAAATAAAAAAAAGAGAAGACAAAATTTAGGGTGTGACACATATGAGTGCCAAGCAAAACCAGTCAAAATTAAAAAAAATCAGAGCAAATTTTGAGGTGCTAGAACCTCTTCAACCCTCACATAGTTGTTTCACTGATCCTCCAATGCTTTGTGGAGATTAATGGATTCCTTGTTGGAAATTCACCTCACACCCTATGAAGAATTCCCTTCAATCTTGATCTCAAGATTGATGAACAAACCCATAATATGATAATGATGGTAATAACAAGTAATTATCAAGAACAACAAAAGAGAAGAAGAATAACAAACAAGAAAGAGAAGAATGAGAGAAGAAGTATTTGGAGAGAATGTGTTACCCACAACTGTGAGATTTCTTATTGAACTTTCACTTGCTAACTGCAACTGTGAAATCTGTTCTGTTGTGATGTAGAATACAAAGCAAGGCACCCTATTTATAGTTTTAGGTTTACAAAAGCCCAAACCATAAAAGGCCCAAAATATTCAAATCAAATCTAATCATATGATATCAAATCTAATCATATGAAATCAAATTTAATCATATGATATCTAATTATATCATATCAAATTAATCATATGATATCAAATCTAATCATATGATATCAAATCTAATCTAATCATATGATATCTAATCATATCAAATCAAATCTGTTTACACAATGAATTATATTTAACACACCACCTAATTCATTGTGTCTAAACTGTCTACATTCATCATGGCCCACTTCACGTCCATCTGACATGTGTGCCAGTTGTTCATATTTGCTAGACCAACAACCAACCTGATTGTTTCGATTCTAGCAACAGGTGCGAATACTTCATCGAAATCGATTCCTTCCTTCTGAAGAAATCCTTTCGCCACAAGTCTTGCTTTGTGTCGAGTTACTTCTCCTTTAGGATTTACCTTCACCTTGTAAACCCACCTCACATCAATTGCCTTCTTGCCTTGCGGCAATTCGATAAGTGACCAGGTATCATTGACTTCGATGGACTCTAACTCTTCAATCATTGCTTTCACCCACTTCGAATCTTTCAATGCCTCAGCTGCATTGACTGGTTCGACATCTGCGTAGAAAGCATAATGTACCAACCCACCCTCTTCATCGACTACATCATCTGATGTAATTACACATTCTTGCAACCTTGCAGGCATGTGTCTAGTTCGTCGAGGTCTGCTTGAACCTGCTTCATCTGCAACTGGTTCCTGTTGAACTTCTATTTCGACTTCAGTGGCTGCAGTTGCTAAACACTTGTGCTCCATCACATTGAGTCCAATCTTGAAGGTCCTATTCTGAGACATTGGAGCCTTCAAGATTAGTCTACCACCTGCGTCGAGGACTCTCATCATCTTGTCTTCGACAACTACCTTGTAGTTCTTTTCGACAAGCTGTCCTATACTGAGCAAATTACTCTTCATGCCTGGTATGTACAACACATTGGAAATTGTTGACCTTTTGCCATCTTTCCTCATAATAAGAACATCACCAACACCTTCAGCTGCTAGAGTGTTGTCATTTGCAAACTTTACCGTATTCTTCGACGAGGGCTTCATGTTGACAAACCAATCTTTCCTTCCAGTCATGTGTGATGAGCATCCTGAGTCCAAGTACCACTGATCTTAGAATCTTTCTTCATCGTTTGTTGTGACCATTAGCAACGTTTCTTCTTCTTCATGTTTCGCCAGCTTTGCATCAGTCTCTTGATTTCTCTTCTTTTCTGGACAATCACTCACATAATGACCATACTTCTGGCAATTGAAACATTGAATGTGGCTTTTGTCTGTCTTTCGATCACCACCTCTTCCTTTACCTGCAGTACCACCTCTTTGGTTGCCTTGGTTCCAAGGTTTCTTTTGATTCGACTGGTTTCCTTCTTTGTTGCCATTCCAGCTACCTTTGCCTTTTCTCTCCTTTTCCGTATGTGCCTGCAAAGCCATATCTTTCGACTTTCCTGCAGCTCTCTCAGCCATCCTCTGTTCATGAGACTCAAGAGTCCCTTGAAGCTCTTCCTTCGTCAACAGTGACAGATCTTTCGACTCTTCTATGGCAACTACCACGTGGTCGAATTTTGGAGCCAACGATCTCAAAATCTTTGAGACAACTGCTTTCATCGTCAGCGTTTCTCCACATACTTTGATTTGGTTCACCAACCTTGTAACTCTGGTGAAGAAATCTGTAATGCTTTCGTTGTCTTCCATCTGAAGCAACTCATAGGTTCTCTTGTGAGTTTGTAACCTCACCTCTTTCACCTTCTCTGCGCCTCCAAACGACTTTTCAAGAATCTCCCATGCTTCTTTTACTGAATCAACATCACTAACCTTTTCAAAGTTATTAGGATCAACACACTGATGAATTATAAAGAGTGCTTTATAATCCTTCTTCTTTAATTCTTTGTGCGCAGCCTTTTCCGCCTCCGTTGCGTTCTCCACCAGCGATGTTACTCCGTCCTTCACAAGATCCCAAAGATCTTGATAATAGAAGATCACCTTAACCTGCTTGCACCAATTCTCATAATTGTCTTTCTTGAGAATTGACAGGGTCGCCGGAAAGTTGCTGTTTGAATAGTTCATCGCCATCACTATCTTCCTTCCTTGAATCTCTTAACCGGAGCTCTAGATACCAGATGTTGGAAATTCACCTCACACCCTATGAAGAATTCTCTTCAATCTTGATCTCAAGATTGATGAACAAACCCACAATATGATAATGATGGTAATAACAAGTAATTATCAAGAACAACAAAAGAGAAGAAGAATAACAAACAAGAAAGAGAAGAATGAGAGAAGAAGTATTTGGAGAGAATGTGTTACCCACAACTGTGGGATTTCTTATTGAACTTTCACTTGCTAACTGCAACTGTGAAATTTGTTCTGTTGTAATGTAGAATACAAAGCAAGGTACCCTATTTATAGTTTTAGGTTTACAAAAGCCCAAATCATAAAAGACCCAAAATATTCAAATCAAATCTAATCATATGATATCAAATCTAATCATATGAAATCAAATCTAATCATATGATATCTAATCATATCATATCAAATTAATCATATGATATCAAATCTAATCATATGATATTAAATCTAATCTAATCATATGATATCTAATCATATCAAATCAAATCTGTTTACACAATGAATTATATTTAACATTCCTCACACGGATCTCAGTTGCACTCTCGTTAAGCTTACTTTCAATTATTTTCAGCTCTTTACTCACCTCCCCCAACCTATACTCCTTGAAGTGGTCACTTAAGCCTTGAGTTTCCCTTCTGTTGTAAGAAACTGCTACTCCAGATTTGCTTTACAATATCTGCACATTTGGGATCTCTACTCCAACACTCTTCAAACTTAAATTGATATATTATGTTTAGCATTTTCGATCTTATGCTATGAATCTGGATACTCAAAATTTAGAATTTCATTATTTTTGTTTTTAAGAGAATTCGTATAATTATTTATTGATGTATTCCATCAATTTAAATAAATGAATTTTTTTTAATTAAAAAAAGAAATTTATGCAGAATACTAAAGGAAAAAGACATTGCATGATTTGAACACATGTTACTGCCAAATGGAGAGAGCAAAGGCAATAATACAAACACAAGATTAAAAAAAGGTGATTTTAGAAGTCACAAGACAACAATAGAATGGACCCAAAGAAAAGACGTAATTAAAAATGTTAACCAAACAAATTGAAGTTCCCTTAGAGGCCAAGCAGGTATGGTTAAAATAGAAATTTAGGGTGAGAGAAAGAAGTGAATGTGTGGAAAAGTGGGGACAAAAAACAGAGAACAAGAGTTGGTTGGTGACCCAAAAAGAAACCCGTGAATCATATTTGGATCTTGTGAATTGTGACTTGTGATTGTGGTGGGTCCCATCACACGGGTAACCCATGTGAGCAAGATAGAATGGGAAAGTCACCCTTGTTTTCATTTTAACTGATTTTGGAATTATTCTATTTGTTGCTCCATTATTCTCTATAAGAACAACTTTTAAACCAAAATTTTTTATAACTTATGTTAGTAATAAAAAATTTGTATTATAGGAGAGCTGACCTGACATCTAAATGAACTAAAATTTAGTTCTTATTATCTATATAGTTAACGTAAACTACTTGAAACCTATTATAATATTATTTAATATTAATAAAATATTCCAAATATTTCAACAAAGATATGATATTTGAAAATAGTAACGGTCATATTATCATTTTTTACCTTCTATAAATTCTATAGAAATTTTAATTTTTTTTACACATAGTTTTACTTCTAAATTTTTTTCTTTCAATTTCCTATCAAATGGATCTCAACCAATCGAATCCTTATTATAATTATATTCCTATGAAAAAATAATTTTTTTATGTATTATTGTTGTGAATTTTGTATCATTTTTAATTTTATAATAAAATATATTTAATATTATTTTTAAGTTTTTAAGATAAATTTTATTTAAAAAATTATATTATTTTAATTAAAATAGTTAAATTAATGGTAATTTGAATAAAAAATATAAAATGTGGGGTCAAGTTTTGGTTTCTTATAGACAACCACCATTAAAATAAAAACTAATCAAATCAACTATAAATTTTTTAAATCTTACAAATCACTTTGAGCCCACAAAAGTATCTTAGTTTACCCATTTAATTTACTCCCACTAAAGATGCTCTAAATAGTAATATGGTAAATACTCACTTAAAAAAAAATTAGAAATGGGGGAACTTTTTTAACAAGGAAAATAAAGTTTATATTTTTCTTTGTAACGATTGTGCCAAGAGTCATTATTATTAGTCTATAACATTTGTTCAATATATATATTTATGTAAGACTAATCCTACAGGTTGTTTAATTAGATTTACACAAACAATAATAAGATTAAAGAATTGAATATCTTTTAAAACATGTGATATATTCCACAAAAATCTCCAAAATATGTGAAACATTATGTTTTTATTTATTAAATAAATTTTTTTATAAATAATTTTTTTTAACCTCCTTGTAACTATATGCTGTAAATTATAAACAATTAATAATTTTGAATGTGTTCTAAAATGACAAACAAAATATTTAAGTGAAAATTAATTTTAAAATTCAGAAATAGATAACACTTGTAAAAGTAAATCTGAATTTAGAAATATTAAGTATTACAAGCGTGGATGGTGTGGATAATAGTCTCACATTGGATAAGAATGTGGTAACTTGAATATTTATAAGTGAGAGAATTCACTCATCTACTATTTTAAGGTTTTTTGTGAATATGTAGTGTGTCTCTCACAAAGGTGTTGTTCTAAAAAAGAAAGTCTCACAATGTTCAATATTTTTTAATTGAAAAACTCTCTAACAAGAAATAAGCAATACTTGTGAAGGCAACATTTGTGAAGTGTTGTAGTAGGTTTGAATTTGAAAATAAACAACACTTCGCGAAGTGTTACAGAATGAATCGTCATGATTGATTCAGGTACATTTTATTATTTCTCATAAAAATTATATCATTGTGAAATTATAATATCAAAATTATAAATAAAATTTTGTTAATAATTAATATCAGAATAAGGTTATCGATATTATAACTTTCTGGTAATAATTAATATAAATATATTGTATTATCACATTGTATTGTTAAGGTGTTGTAAATAGGGGGAAATAGGCTTAGTTAAACTAGACTTTGCAAAGTCTCAGTCTGACCTACTAAAAAATTTAAAACATAAGTCTGCTCTGCAGTCTATCATTCGCTTATTTTTAGGTCTAAGTCTGACATTTTCGAATGTCTGATTGACCTATTATCTTACTTAAAAGCCTACTTCGTTTGAACGTTTGTAAATAAGAAATTCAATTAATGTTAAATAGACTAACAAATTAACTTATTTTCTTTTATTTGGGAGAAGAAAATAATGAGAATTTTGTTCGTAAGATTTCTATTATTCTTCAAGTGGAAGATGATCCTAAGACTTATAAGGAAGCAGTGGCTTCAAGGAACTCGTCATTTTAGAAGAATGTTATCCAAGATGAAATGGATTCAAATTCAATAATGTCAAACCAAAAGATTTTAGATAAAAGGAAGGTGTTGATTATTTTGAAACATATGCACTAGTAGTACGCACAACAAAAATTAGTGCATCGTTTGCATTAACTTTTTTGCATAACCTTATAGTTCCTGAAATGGGTGTCAAAATAACATTCCTAAGTAGAAGTCTCGATTAGAGGTGGCAATAGGATCCATTAAGACAAAATTCATCTAATTCATCCATCAAAAAATTCATCCAATTCATCCACCACATAAAAAATAAGTTAATGGACTGAATTAAATTCATCCATTTATATGCATGGATGGATTCAATCCATCCAACATATTTTAAGAATCCAATGGATTATTTTTATTTTTGTTATATTACTTTTTTAAAAATAATTAAAAATATATTTTTTAAAATCTAATTAAAAATAATTTTTTTAAAAGAAAAAAATTGTTTTTTTTTTCAATAAAAAAATTATAATTTTTTCAAAAAAAAATCGGTTTTTTTCTGAAAAAAATTTGCTTTTTTTTTCCGAAAAAACAATCTGTTTTTTTTTTCTGAAAAAAAATCTATTTTTTTTTTGAAAAAAAAATCGTTTTTTTTTCCAAAATAAAAAACTGATTTGTTTTTCGAAAAAAAGTCGATTTTTAAAAAAATGGTTTTTTAAAGAAAAAACAATTTTTTTTCGAAACAAAAAACCAATTTTTTTTAATAAAAAAAAATTCCCGAAAAAATGACCGACTTTTTTAAAATACAAAAAATACAAAAATCCGACTTCATAATTTTTTTTAAATACAAAAAATGAATTTTTCAAAAATAAAATAAAATCGAATTTTAAAAATAAAAAAATTTATTTATTTTTACAAAATAAAAAAATTTATTTATTCTTACAAAATAAATAAAAAAAGTTGGATGAATGGATATCCATCCATTAAAAATATGTTAATGGATGGATTTGATTGAATAATTTTAAGAAAATTTTAGTGGATTGTTAATGGACTAATAGATTGTTTTAATCTATCCATTAACAATCCAATCCACATCCATCCAATCCATCAATTTTGCCACCCCTAGTCTCGATGAGGATATTTACATGGAGCTGCTAGAAGGTTATGTTGAAATGAACAAAAGGTGCGCAAGTTTGACAAATTCTTGTATGGATTAAAAAAAGCACTGAAACAATGACATCAAAAGTTTGACTCTGTCATTGTAAGATTCAGGAATTAATGAGAGATACACAACTTAGGGGAGATTTTTCAATCATTATCAAAACAAGATTTCAAAGAGTTTGTCATCATCAAAAGGGGAG
Organism: Lathyrus sativus; assembly: GCA_963859935.3. Lineage (NCBI taxonomy): Eukaryota > Viridiplantae > Streptophyta > Magnoliopsida > Fabales > Fabaceae > Lathyrus > Lathyrus sativus. The sequence continues at coordinate 34,327,973 of OZ012737.1, read as the reverse complement.
ATTATGAAGAATACGTCTTATATCTAATTTTGTTTTGATGAAGACAAAGATTATCAAAGGAGAAAGGGTTCAAAAGTGTCATGCACATCGATGATGAAGTTGATCAAGAAAGTTTAGCATAGAAATTCAAGTGAAGATTTGAGACAAGTGAACATAAATAAGGTGCTAATTGCAATTTATACTATACTACTTTAAATTGCTCATAATTTTATATCTCACTTCATTTAAAAACCTTCTTGCATCATCATGCATGGTTATCTAAAAACCTTCTTCGTCTGATTCTTGTTACAAGTGTTTGTACACAAAATTGTGTGAGAATATTGTGATATTCATTTGTCTCAACATTGATTATATGATTTATCATTAGTAACGAGATGAATGTAATTTTAGAAACAAAGAGGTTTCTAACTTCCACATTCAAGATGAATGATCTTGAACTAGTTGACACACTTTTGGGGATCAAAGTAAAGCGAAATAGTGGGAGTTATAAACTTAGTCAAATACACTACGTTAAAAAAGTGTTTGGTAAGTTCAATCACTTATGATTTAAGGAAGTGACCACTCCATTTGATCCTAGTGTCAAACTTCAAAAGAATGTTGGAAGAGTTATAGCTCAATTGGAATATGCAAGTGCGTGCAAAGTACTAGAAGGCCATCATTAGGAATTTCAGTTATATTATAAAAACCAAAAATCTTAGTCTCCATTATGGTAGATTTCTCGCCTTATTAGAAAAAAATACCGATGCAAGTTGTAACACCCTATTTCTCATTACAATAATTATAAATTAAATAAATAAATTAGGATGTCACATCCCCCAAATTATGAAGTCCAAAAAAATCACCTCATACATATATAAAAACATAATTCTCAATACAATGGAAAATAATTTTAATGGCACCAAGGCCTCAACAAGGTTATCCACACCATTGTGGTCCAAACAAATATTTAAAACAACAAAAGGTGCGTAACACAAACATAATTAAAAATAGACCTAACTCTCAGTGTTACGTATTAGAGCGACTCTTCTAATAGACCTGACCGATAACAACATAGTGGTGCTTCTCCAATTACTCAGGTACCTACTTATATGTACTCCGAAGAGCACAGACACACAAACACAAAAGGGTGAGATTCATATTCAAATAATAATCGGTGTTAAAATATGCTAAGGAGTAATTTCATAATTAATTATCATAAATCACACTTTTATAATTCACAATTCACAATTCACACCACAATAAGCTAACACCAAATTATGATACAATAAGACACTATTACTTGACTCATTGCATGTGGTACTATTTTATCACCAATGATTCTTTATAAGAATCCAATTCCCCCTTCGAAGTTTCGGATAGACCTTACGTCCCCCTTCGAATATAAAATCTATCTCCACCAAAACAACAACATAAATGCATGACATGTTTTATACAACCAACACAAGTCGTCATAATAATAATATGTGATCCACAATCTATAACGCCCCAAACTGCTTTCAAGATTACCGACTGACCCCACAAACAAACACTGGCCTTTTCAGCATGATTTGTCCTCACTAACACGCTTTTCGAGAAACTTCCCAGAAGGTCACTCACCTCAAAATTGCTCCAAGTCAAACACGTTTAACTGTGGAGTTCTTATAGAATGAGCTACCTAAAAAAAGATGCATCTTATTGGTATAGGTAGTACCAATCAATCCTTATATGCATTCATTTATCCATGCAGTCCCATACCTACACAACCTCAAGATCCCTCTCATTCTAATGTGAATTAGATTTTTTCCTAGAAGCTGCTAGGAATGTCTCATTGTCATGCCTCGTGCACCACAACCACCCCCTCACCCTCAAGTGTTACATGTAACCACTTTCTGAGAAACTTCCTAGAAGGTCACCCATCTCAAAATTGCTCCAAGACAAGCACGCTTAACTGTGGTGTTTTTATAGAACGGACTACCAAAAAGAAGATGCATCTTGTTGGTATAGGTAGTATCAATCAATCCTTATAAGCATTCCTTTAACCGTGCAGTCCCATACCTGCACAGCCTTAGAATGTCTCTCATTTCGATATGAATTCAGTTTTTCCTTAGAAGTTGTTAGGAGTGTCTCATTGTCATGCCTCATGCACCGATAACCACTCCCTCACCCTCGGTGTTACATGTAACCACTCTCCGCCTTCTTCGGTCTCGGGTGTTACACAATCGATCACCCAAGTATAATCATGCACTCTGTAATCCACCCTTATGGACTACCATCAATACCAACAACTACATTGGCTTTATCAATCATACAAATTAATCCAATTATCATCAAAAATATTACTTATAAAGCATTTTAGGAATACCTTCTCTCTCATCTGCAACCACTGTCAGATAAAACTGTCAAAACAGAAAACTTCCAGAAAAAAAGTTATAGCTTACTGAGTAAGATAAAACACCCTTCAAACCCCACTGAAAAATATTTTACGAGTCTAAAGTTATGCTAAAAATTGTACAGACCTACATTTATGAAAAACTGCTATTTTATAAAAATTTCACTTCTGTTTCAATCTGCAACCACTGTTAGATAAAATTGTCAAATTAGAAAACTTCGAGAAACAAAGTTTTAGATTACTGAGTAAGCTAAATCACCCTTCAAAACCCACTCAAAAAATGTTTTACGAGTCAAAATGTATACAAAAAAAATGTACAAACCTGTAATTCTGAAAAACTACTATTTTATAAAAATTTCAGTTTTGTTTCAATCTGCAACCACTGTTAGATAAAACTGTCAAAACAGAAAAATTCCCACTTAAAAATGTTTTACAAGTCAAAATTTAAGTTAAAAATTGTACAAACCTACAATTATGAAAAACTTCTCTTTTTTAAAAAATTTAACACGAATTAACCGATACTAAATGCCCAGAAAATTCCCTTTAACAACAGAAACACTGCATTGTAGTGTTCTCTAAACACTCATGATCATCATATAATACTCCTTTCATAATCACAATCATTCAACATCATATTGCAACTTTCATACCATGTTCATCATAAACAATGTTCACCTAAAAAAATCCAGCATACCCAACCATTGTAATTTACACAATAACAATTCAATTCAAAATCATACAATTCATAAAACCTAAGAGGGAAGGACGCTAACTACCCTCTCATGTTAAAATCACCCTTATTATAATAGAAACTCTTCCCCTTATCTTTGATTTTTCTTAACTTTTGCAACAATGGTGATTCTCTTGCAAGATTCCTTTGTCCTAGCTATCTCTTCCCTTGGTTCTTCTCTTTCTCATTTCTTTTTGACGTAACTGAAAAACCTCTTCTCTCTTCTCTCTATTCTCTTTTTATAATCTCCCAACTAAATCTAATATTTTAATAAATATTATTATTTTAATAACAACAAAATTTTAATATTTAATAATAATTACAATATCTATCATTATGGCTACAAATATAATCTAATATTTTTAAATACAAAGTAATGTCAAATTTTATTATTATTATATCTTATAAAATTATATTATTATTATTATTATTATTAATTTCTCCTCTTCTCTTACACTTTTATGTCTCTCAACATTTGCTTTCACACCCCCACTTCTCACAATCTAACACTTTAATTATATCACTTTACACTTAATTAAATCCCAACCCTATGAAACTCAATTAATCTGAGGAATTTACCTTACACCCAAAAGTCTTCCCTCCCACACAACCATAAAACATACAATAATAATAACATAATACTCTATGAATTAATAATTTAAATGGGGTGTTACACAGGTTGGATATCGAGTGTTAAATATCATAAATCTGCATTTGGGTGTATATTTACACTAGATGAGGGTTCAATTTCATGGAAGAGTAAAACAAATGTGGATCACTCTCTCAACCATAGAATCAGAGATCGAGGCTCTTACTTCCGTTGGTAAAGAAGTTGAATGGTTGAGGGATCTTCTGTTGGAAGTTCTATTGACTAAAGACAATGTTTCAAAGAAGTTGATATATTGCGGTAGTCAAACCTCTTTACCTAGATCATACAAAAGTGTATAACAGAAAGTCTAGGCTAGTAGGACTTAGACATTCTTTCGAGAGAAAATTGATGAAGGGTGTAGTCAATTCATTCATATACGATCGATCTATAATTTGCTTGATCCATTTACTGAACCACTGGCCAGTGATTTAGTAAATACTAAGAGGTATTGGATTGTGATTCCTTGAATAAGTGTTCCAACAACAGTAGTAACTCAATATGAAGTTAACAAACCTTAACCTAAGATTCAATAGGTAACAACAAGTCATTAATTTGGATGTTTATGCAACGTTATGTGACAATGTTGACTATTACATATTGAGGATTGATTTTTTTCAAACTCTTAATGAAGTTCTATATCAATGATATGTATCTCAAGAAATAGATACAAAATGAACTTCACCTATATGAATTTCGAGATGGTGTTGTCTCAAAGTGAGAGTTGGAGTTTCTCTCATGAAAAATTCACGAAAACAGGAAAAATACATGGCCATAAATAGTGTTAGGAGAGAGATATAGGGGAATAACCACTAAAGAGTGTGTGTAAGGTAATGTCAGTTTAATCACAAGGGATACCGATTCAAATCATTGTTACTTAACATTTCGATTAGACTTTGCTTTATCCTTACTAAGGTTAAGTTTAAATTGAAAGATATTTAACTGTATTAACACTTTTTTCCTCTCTTTTTCTGGAATTGGTCTTGTCATTATTAGAACAAGTGGGAATTATTGTAAATTAGTAATAATTAACAATCTTGAGTATGTTCCAAAATGACACGAAAATATTCAAGTGAAGATTAACTTTTGAATTTATAAATAGGCAACACTTGTGAAGTATTGCAGTAGGTTTGAATTTATAAATAGGAAACACTTGTGAATTGTTATAGTATATTTGAATTTGAAAATAGGAAACACTTAGTGAAGTGTTGCAGAATGCGAAACAGTGCAACATTTGAAATTTTTTGTTGTAGGCGAAACAATGCAACATTTGGTAACAGTGTTGTTTTAGACGAAATAGTGCAACGTTTGAAAAATGCTCCTATAGACGAAACAATGCAATATTTTGGAAAAGTGTTGCTGAGAGTGTGTGTTTCATCAAGGGTCGCAACCTTATGAAACAACAAAATTTTGGCCTATAAATTAAGCATTTCGGATTCAGAAAAATACATGAAAAAAAATCTATTTTCTTCACAAAAAACTTTGGATTCCATCTTCCCTACATTCGAGTTTTTGTCGGTATTATGCAAACTCGAGTATAGGTTGAATTATCCTGGTTATTAATACGTAGAAACTCTAAGGCAATTCAAGAGTACTAGAAATACTATAAGAAAAGTGATTCATTCACGATTCTAGTCCCGTTCCAATTAATTTAAGTTAATTTTTTTAACATTATATTCTCTTTATTTTTAATATAATTTTCTACTGCTTATAGTACTGATCAAGCTATACGTCAATTCTCAACTAACTTTTATATCTCGACAACAAACTCCAAGTGCGGATTCAAATTCAACAGTACATAAATATTTTCTAATGCATCTTTTAATCATGGATGCAAATAAACATTTTAATTTTTTTTTTTTACCGTGGTTGAAATCCAAGCAATAAAAGTACACTTTTTTAAGTTATTGTAAATCGGATACCTTGAAACAAAGTATAAACGGTTTCTTCTTGATCAAGAAACACACAAGGGTTAGGGTTAACAAAGATAACAAGGTAAAACAACAAGGATTGGTTATAAATGGTTATTCTTTCCTTAATCTTAGAACAAGATTACAAGTATACAAGAATAACAAATAACCTCTCTCTCTTGAAATTAGGATTTTATCTTCCTATTTTTCCTTATACCAAGATTGAGAAACTAGCATCCTATTTATAAGAAAAATAGTACACTAACCTAATGGGCTTTTTAACAATTACCCATTGCAATCTAACTTAGGGTACAAGCTAGCTTAAGAAATTGGGCTTACAAGAAAGGCCCAATTCAACATGCTAACAACCCTAGCAATATTGACTAATGCATGTTAGAACAAGCTTTGACTACAACATGCATTACTCCGATAGTAGCATGCGAACTTACCATCCTTTCGACCTCATGTTTAATTCCTATCAAACCAGAAGCTACCCTTCGACCATACTAGAGTTCGATCCAACATCTCACAAATCTCCACCTTGGATATAACTCTATAACATCAAAAAAACTAGCTTTCTTCATGCAGCTTTATCAACTGTATACAGTGGAAAAACTTGCAATTGGGCAACGTCTTGGTGATCATATCAACAACATTATGATATGTTGAAACCTTCAGCACTTGGACTTCTCCACGCTCGATTACCCCTTTTATGAAATGCAACCTCACATCAATGTGCTTGGTTCACTCATGATATTCTGCTTCAGTGGTTGATAAGGCAACGAATTTCTGAAGTGTTGCTTTACAACTGATTGTTGTCCCAAACATAGTGAACACATATCCAAAAATAGATTTTCTGGAATCCATACAACCTGCATAATCAGATTCGACATATCCTTCAATTGTTGCTTTACTATCTTCACCCAAGGTTCCACATAAATTAAGACTCTATTCAGAGACTCATTTATGTACCTTAGAATCCACTTCAATGCTTGCCAGTGAGTCTTTCCAGGATTCGCCATGTACCTGCTTACAAGACTTACTGCATATGCTATGTCAGGTCTAGTACAGACCATAACATACATCAAAGAACCTACTATGTTAGCATATGGAATGCTATTCATATAAGTTCTTTCAACATCAATGTTGGGACACTGATCTATACTCAGCTTGAATTGAGGGTTTGTCAGAGTCACGACAGGCTTTGAATTCGACATACCAAACTTTTCGAGAATCTTCCGTAGGTATGCCTCTTGAGATAAGCATAATTTCGACTACTTTTTATCTCTTCGGATGTTAATCCCAAGAATCTTGGATGCAACTCCTAGATCCTTCATGTCGAACTCCTTATTGAGTCCAGCCTTCACCCTCATTACATCTTCGACATTTTCTCTTGTTATTAGAATATCATCCACATAGAGTAACAAAATAACAAATGAGTTATCCGGTCGAAATATGAAGTAAACACGGTGGTCGAACTGACTTCTGATGAAACTTATGCATGTTATGAACTTGTCGAATCTCCTATTCCACTATCGAGGAGATTGTTTCAGTCCATATAAGAATCTATTCAGCTTGCACACATAATCTTCCTTCCCTTTTTCGACATACCCTTCACGTTGCCTCATCAGGATTGTTTCATCTAAGTCACCATACAAGAACGCAGTCTTCACATCCATTTGTTCCAATTCAAGGTCGAACTGTGCCACTGTGGCAAGCAACATTCGAATGGATTTGTGCTTCACAACAGGAGAGAACACATCATTAAAGTTGATACCTTCTTTCTGAGTGAACCCCTAGCAACCAATCTTGCCTTGTATCTCTTCGACGTCACTCCTTCGATTCCTTCCTTAACTTTGAAAATCCATTTACAACTGACTAACCTGGCTCCAGCAGGTTTCTTGATCAGTTCTCAGGTGTTGTTATCATGAAGATATTTCATCTCATCATCCATGGCCTTCATCCATTCAGTATTCTTTTGACTCCTCATAACTTCCTTATATTCTATAGGTTCTTCGTCTAGAACCTTGTTGCACCCTAAAATTTGCTCAACCTTATTCACTTGGGTTTATGTTTCAATTGCATTAGCATTTGCATCTAGAGTCATGTACATAGCCTAACCATCTGCATAGCATAGCATAGCAAATCATCCAACAGGGGACCAAGCATTATTCTCATCTCTATGAGCCTATCAAGAGGTTATTATTCAAATTCTATCTCATTCAAGTCATCAGAAATAATGGGGAAGCTAAAGAAGTCAATGAGTCAATCAGTGCATCTATCTCCTATCTGAGGGTATCTGAGGATCAACAAAGAAATTGTGAGCTGTGGGCTGAGCATGGAGATTATGTGGACATCATGAAAGACTTAGAAATCCATTTGGAGAAGGAGACAAGTCATTGGTATGATCACAAGAATTGTAATTGAAGACAGTCAACTAGGGTTTCATCTGGGTCAACCCTGGGTCAACTCTAGGTCAATGGATTGATTGAAAGGCATTAAGGTCTATTGGAGAGATGTGGGGTTCATCATTTGACATATAGAAAAGGATATAGTGTTGTGCTAAGAATAAATCAAGAGAAATCAAGGAGAAGAGGAGTTTCTAAATTAGGGTTTCTGTGTAAAATCCCCTAGTTTAGGCTAAATTTCCAAGCAAGATAAGTCAAAATGCAACCTTCAAATGGATCCTTGGCCAACATGAAACTTGTAGAGGGTCTCAAGAACTTTAATTTTAGTGGTGGAAGACATTAAGGAGATGTATAGAACTCAAGTTATGGTCCTTGCAAGCTACAGGTCATCTGAGGTATCTGAAATTTTGTCTGTGAAAGTGACTTGTCTTCCAAGCAATTTTTACCCCTCAAGGAGATTTTAAATGAATTTCTGGTCAACATAAGAATTGTTACTCATTGTCTTAGCTTTTTATAATGGTATGGTATGCCTTCATATGATTTGTGGAACTCTACTTATGGTCTTGGAAAGCAAAGGGTATTTTGGCCATCTGAGGATTACAGGTCATTCTTAGCCTATGCCTAAAACTCATACAAGGGAGCTTCAAATGAAAAACTTCACAACATAAAAGTTGCTAAAAATGCCATTTTAAGTCTAGAAAAGAAGTCATGGAAGTTTGTAAATGCATGGAATGAGACTTGACCAAAGTTGGGGGAAAATGACCTAAAAAAGGCATATAAGTTGAAAAAGTTGAAATGAAAAATTGGTTTGAGAGATCTACAAATCCAAAATGGGTCATCCAATATACCAAATTGATTCCAAACATTATTTTAGAGACATTGGTTCAGCCACTTTTTTGAGTTAGGGGTTAATTCTTGGACTTGCTTTGTATTTTTGTTACTTGCATAATAAGGCAAGTATGGAAAACTTGGCATAAGTTGAATTTCAAGGCAAGGAACTTGTTTTCTTCACTCACACCATGTCAATAACTCATTAGAGGAGATTTTGCCACAAATATGAAAGGGTGTATGCATGAGATATGAGATGATTCAAAGTATCATGGCATGAGAACTTCCATAACTTTCCATCACTTTCTAGAATCCTCTAAGATCATTCTAAAACCTTCTAGATCTGTCCATCATCATCTATATATTGAGAGTGAATCATTGGTGCAAGGGGTTGGTGAAAAGAGGGAGAGAAAAGAGAGAGTTCCATTGTTGCTTCTCTTGTAAGAAAGTGTGCAATTCCCCAATCTACATCAATTCAGATCATTCTTTCTCTTCATCCATCATCCATTGAAGATTGTGAGTGGGAACAAACAAGCTCAGAGGTGCATCAATGGAAGATTGAAGCTCTAAGATTGAAATTGCAAAGATCCATCTCAGATCCAAACCTCACAATCCAAGCATTTTTCTTCCTACTTTTTGCAAACAGAAACCCTAGCATCATCTAAAGGTCATTGGTGAAAGCTTGCAAGTGGTGAATCGAGCTCTTCCTCATCTGTTTCAACAAGAATAGCAGGTTGGTGTTTTCTTTCCTATCTCCATAAATAGGTGTTGCTAGGTTAGATTATTGGTATAAGATTGTTAGGGTTAGGTAGAGGAGCATGTACCCCATCTGTTATGGCCATTAGAGACAGTTTGATTCATGGTGATGAAACTTTCTTGATCAAGAACTCCTGAATTAGGGCAAGATAATGTTAGATTTTTGGCTCAGAATACTCAGCATGGTCCCTAGATCGTTCTAGGGTAGTTTGAACAAGTTTGATGATCATGCACATCAGGTGCATTTTAGTGGTACCATGAACTTCCAGCTATCGAGCTTGATTGTATAATGAGTTCTAGAAGAATCCAGGTATAGGATCGTGTAGAGGGTGAGGAGTAGACCACTTTTGGTCTTTGGATGAGAGATTTTCGTTGAGAGATGAAGGAGAACGAAGGACTTGAACATGGCTGTATGGACATGAATTTCTGAAACCCTAGCTTCATGATTGGGGACGATGACCATTGGCCGTTGGATTGCCTCTCATTTTTGACCTTTTCATCTCATCGTGTGGCTGGTATTTGAAGTGAGAAACGGAGGGAAATCTCCAAGTGGAACGCAGCGTTTCACTTATTAAAACGCATGGGCTCTGAATCCAAATTCATATCCCCACCCCCTTTTTATAGGCCCAATGGAAATATACTTGGTTTTGTTGTTTTTCGCACCGTGAGTTTATCTTTTTCTTTTATATTTTTTAACTGATTTTCTGAACCAACTGGGCCTAGCACCAATTGCTATACGTGCCTCCCATTTTTCTGGCCCATCAAGATTATAACTGGGCGCCACTGCTTATAACACCCCCTCCCCATTTTATTTCTATTTTGTATTTTTATTTTCTTTAATATTTTTCTCATCTTTAAAAAATCATAAAAAATTGAAAATAACTTATTTTTAATTGGTTCTTTTTGTGGTAGGTCAATAATTCTGTCTAGAAAAATATTAAATAATAAAATTGGCATTTTATTTTGCTTTAATATTTTTCATGCATTTTTCTTGTAAATAGCATTTTATTAAGTTTAGTTTAGTGCTCAAATTTGGTGATTTTAGTTTGATTAGATGCTTTAATATTTTTAATCCATTCTTTTTAGGTTGATTAGTATAGAGTGTTAACTTGTATATAGGATTTAATTCATATTTTTAGGATTAAATTTTAGGTGATTTGAATAGGTGATATTATAGTGATCAAAATTAGGGTTTTAAGTGAGCATAGGTGAAATAGATTAGATTCTTTTAGGAATTTTCATCTGATTTTTGGGGTATGGGATTATAGGGGTTATGGGTATAGGATAGATCCCTTAGAACTTGTTAGGATTCCCCTACTGCTACTAGTATATTGCTTATATTTGATTGGCTGTGGGGTGTGCCCTCTAGGGTTATTTTCCTTTGTCTGTGGGGTATTGGGATTGTTTGGGACTTGGGGTTTGAGCTGGAGCCTGTGAAGATGAAGCCCCTTTGAAGATCAGAGACTGAAGACCAACTTCCAGAGTTGATGAGGAGATTCTGTGCTGGCAGTTGTTGAAGGCTATAGGGTTTAGGAGCTAGGCAGAGCTCTAGCGTAGCCAAATTGATTCATAAACATGGAAGGTCTTGATTGCCTCCATTCCTCTCTGTGATGCAGAGTCTCTCTAAGACACTCACCCCCTTCCTTTGGAAGGCTTGGTGCTACTGTCTAAGGGATAGAACTCTTGAGAGAAAATATCCTATGTGTTGTTAGCAGTCTGTTTGCCACCCTTGGTGGTCAACTAATTGCTTAACACCCAATTCACTCTTGTGATTGATTCCTCAGCTTGGAGATTGAGACTTGAAGAAAAGCCATTGTAGATTGAAGATTGATGACAAAGACCTTGCTTGAAGGCTGTGGAGATGGAGATTGATGCTTGCTGAAGCTTATAGCTGATTGATGAGGACTTGAAGTCAGATGTGATGCAGAGCTGCTGTGGCTGTTTATTTGAGCTGTTTAATTTCTGATGTATTGATTGGTTTTCTTGACTGTATTGTTTGCTGTTTAACTTGTTGGGTTGAAAGTGAATCCTGTTCACTTTTGCCTATTGTTTTCTAGGTTCGAGGTTGAGTGGGACTCCCTTGCCTCGCTTGTATTGCTGCATCCATGCATTTTACTGCTTTACTGTATATATTTGCTATTGTTTCTGTTTCCGTTCATCCCTTAGGATCTCTGTTTCTCTCTGCGCAAGAGAGGAGCATGATAGACACTAGGTCTTAACCCATGCATGATAACATTAGGTTAGTTTGATTCCCTTCGCAACCATAGGTTAGAATTCTGTCTCTTCTTTCTCAAAACAAACAGAAAAACATAATAAATATTTCAAACACAATAAAAGACATTTCTTCCGTAAAAGAATGTGAACTCATCAAAACGTTATTTTTGTCCGCTTGGACCTGGTAATCAGAAAACCTTTTTAAGAAGGAATAAAAACAATCGAGACAGACTTGTGTCGTACGTGGCCCGAACTACGTTTGCTCTGATCTTTCATGCTGTATGAAAGTACGTAGGCATAGGATGCGATATCCTAGCGAGCAACCTTCCCCTCCTTTCCCGTAGGTAGGCGAACTACGTTGACTCTGATTTCTCGTTCCAGACGGGAATACGTAGGCATAAAGTGCGATACTTTGCCGAGTCATTTTCTTTTCTTTTAACCCCTTTACCTGTAGAGTAGATAGAATAACAATCCATACCCGAAAACAAGCGTGGATCCCGTCGAGTACGACGGGCGTGAGGGGTGCTAATACCTTCCCCTTGCGTAACCGACTCCCGAATCCAGGTTTTGGTTGCGATGACCATTCCTTTCCCGTCTTTGCGGTAGGTTTACTCTGAGCGTTTCCTTTCCCTCCCGTGGGATAAATAACGCACGATGGCGACTCTTCTGTTCAGCCGGCGCCAATTTTCGCAGTAGCGACAACTGGCGACTCTGCTGGGGATCCAACGTCCCCTGGCTGCTAAGGACTGCGATAGTTCTTATGCATTTGGGATCCAACGTCCCTTAAGAGAGTCAATCCTAACGCTTGTTTTCCCGTCGAGGATTTTGTATGGATTTATATTTTTGACCTTTATTTTCAGCATTATATATATTGGTTATTATTGCTGTATTGTGGGGTGTGACGGGTGTTCTTTGATCGAGAGATAAGCCGGACCTGGGCTTGAGTGCACCTAGACTTAGAGTAGAGATTAGTGGGCGTGCACGTGCTTTGCATGTCCTAGTGTCCCGCGAAATCTACACTCAGACGAGGTTCTTCTGGTTGGCCTCCTGTCCTGCCCTTTGGGTGGCTCGGGTTGCTGGTTAGTTGGATTGTCGACTCTGGGGACCGATCATTTGGAAGTTGGCTAAGTGAGGCCTCTTCAGGATTTGATGATGCCACTCCTTCTGGGAATCGTATCATCAACCCTGAAAGTCTGTGACGCCGACGACCGCATAGGATGCCGTACCTTTGTCAGTTACTAGGACATCCTTCAGGGTTTGGGGTTATGCAGGTAACTAGACCTTCAGATACCGGTTATTTCTTGATCTGAGATCCTGGGTATTTATGGGGAGTTCTGAGGTCTGTCAGAGACCAGTTGGAGAGTTCTGAGGTCTGTCAGAGACCAGTTGGAGGTATGTTCTGAGGTCTGTCAGAGACCAGTTGGAGAGTTCTGAGGTCTGTCAGAGACCAGTTGGAGATATGTTCTGAGGTCTGTCAGAGACCATTTGGAGAGTTCTGAGGTCTGTCAGAGACCGGTTGGAGATATGATTTGAGGTCTGCCAGAGACCATTCAAAGTTATGATTATGGGGTCTATCAGAGACCAGTATTGGAGCTGTGTATGAGGTCTATCTTAGACCAATGTTTGAGGACTTCTAGAGGGTCCATCTGAGACTTCTTGATATGGTTCAGGCTTCTCGGCTATAGCACTTGGTCCCTGTTGCATGTTGCTTGCATTGCATTATTTGCATTATCATTGCATCCCATTAACGTGTGTCTGTGCTGCAGGTACATTTGCATATTCCTCGATTTTAGTGTCTGGACTTCTGAGTATTGATCATGGCCGGTTTGAGGATGACAGTTGCTTATAAGCTACCTATCCCTGATATTGCTCCCCTCCTGGGTCTGATTTCTCTTGCGGATGAGGATGTCCGTAGAAGCTTCAGGCAGAGTTACGGACGGCTGTTGAGTTTGGTTCGCAAATCCACTGATGATGAATTGAATGGGCTGTACACGCTGATGCAATTCTATGACCCGACTTTGAGATGTTTCACGTTTGCGGATTTTATCTTGGGGCCTACCATGGAGGAGTATGTAGAGTTTACTGAGCTGCCAGTTCAGAATGCAGTTCCTTTTATTCACTCAGCCGCTGAGCCCAAGTTGGAGGATTTAGCCAAGGCCTTGCATATGAATGCTTCTGAGTTGTTGATGACTTCGTGGCGAGGGGTTCCGGGTTTCTCTCTCCAGTTTCTGGTTGGTAAGGCTCAAGAGTACGCCAAGAATGGGTGTTGGGTGGTCTTTAACGCTATTTTGGCCCTATGCATTTATGGGATAGTGTTGTTTCCCAACTTCCCAAACTTCGTGGACATGGATGCATTTCATCTATTTGCTGCCGGTAACCCAGTACCAACGCTGATCGGGGACTTTTACCATTCGATGCACTACAGGAATGAGAACAGGAGAGGCAAGAACGTCTCTTGTTGCGTGCCTTTGCTGTATATGTGGTTCAAGAGCCATCTTCCCTCGAAGGGACCTTTTACGGATAGTGCAGCTACATCTGACTGGCCAGAGCGTATGATGAGGCTAACTTCTGAAGACATTGAGTGGTTTGATCGAGACCTGCTAGGGTCTGAGCTTATCTTCAGTTGTTCTGGGTACCCTAATGTTCCGTTGATAGGAAGAAAAGGGTGTATCAACTACAACCCATCTCTGTTTGTCCGTCAGTTCGGATATGCGCTGAAGAACCCACCAAAGGAGGAAGAAGTACAGGAATCTCTGTACTTCACCGGTGATTTGAAGGGAGAGTTATTAGCCAAGCTGCAGCATGCCTGGACGCGAATTAACCGAAGAGGGAAGCCGTTGTTAGGGAAAAATGACTGTCAGGCTTATGCACCATACAGAGTTTGGATCCAGGAGAGAGCAAGTCAGTTGCGGATGCCATTTCCAGATGCACCAGTCCTTGTTCCTATTCCAGTAGCAGAGCCAACTACTGTTTCTAGGGAGGCCTACGAGCAAGTTGTGAAAGAAAAAGAAGCCTTGATGAAAATCAATGAAGGGTTAGAGCAAGAGCTAGCCCATATACGCAGTGAGAAAAACAAGGTCGTGCATGCTTTCCAACAGCAGATCGAGCTAGTAAACAGACTAGGGGCTGAGTTGACTGAGGAGAAGAAGAAGCGCGAACGTCTGGGGCAAGAGTTCAGAAGCTCCCATGACATGCTGGAATCCAAAAAGAAGGCGCTCGACGCAGCACACCGAGAGATCTCTTCTTGCAATAAGACTTGGAATGCTACGCTCACCAACAATAAGAAGAGGGAAGATAAGTTGAAGCAGCAAATTTCTAACCTCGAAGAGCAGTTGAAGGCTAGCATCAATAAGTATGAAGAAGAGGTGATGTCCAGGTATAGTCTCCAGAAGGCGTTGAACAAGGCTATCGAAGGCAGGAACGAAGCCGTGTCTCAGAAGCGGAAGTTAGAAGATCGCTTCGGAGAAGGGGCATGGGAGGAAACTGCCGGAGACGTGCAACGTGTTCTCAAACGAAGAAACCAACTTGTTGAAAGGCTGCTTACCCGACCAGGTCATCCAGAGACCAAGAAGTTGATAGAAGAATACCGAGCTTTTGGGAGTACCTGATCATTTCATGTATTATCTTGTATGCTTTATTTGCATAGTGCTGACCATCACCAGGATTGTTAGTTGAGGTCATGCCTTATCTTTGTACTCAGTGACATTGTATTCTTGGCTTATTGGTTTTCTCTGCAATATATGAGGCTTTCTGTGATTCAGCTCCGATCTTTATATTGCTAGCACTGTCACTGCACTGGCACCTTCGCACTAGAATCGGGGAATGCTTTTCCCTAATGCACAGACACACCTTGCATTGCATTCATATTCATATTGCATTACAGGTAATCATTGGATAGTATCTTATTTCCTGCTCTTTTTCAGGTATTTTCAGGATTGCAGATCAGCGCCCGCACAGATATTCCACTCGCACCAACTGTCGAAGAATCATGGATCAAATGCAGAACGAGATGCAAGATATGCGCGATAAGCTAGCGCTCTTTATGCAGACCATGAAGACTATTGCAAAAGGTCAGGAGAATTTGCAAGCCATGGTGCAGCCTCTGTTGATCAAAAATGCTGGTCACGGTAATGAGGATCATCAGTCTGTGCGAGTCGACACTGTTCATGGGGATGGTACTCCCACGCTAGTGGCTCCACCTGTAGTCAACATACATGTGATGACGAGAAAACGCATCGATTATATCGCTAGATTTCATTGACGTTTTATCGCGCATTCACCGTTTTAACGCTCGATTTCTCGAGTTTTTCTTACTATTTTGCAGGTACATCGTTATGTAAGGCCGAATCATGAATTAAGAGGAAAGGAACGAAAGAGATCACAAGGAGATGAAGAAAGGCAGAAGCCTGCAAAAAGTCTGCATAATTTGTTACAGCCACGGTCGTTACAAGGGCGTAACGACCGTGACACCCCAATTTGGACCATCACGACCGTGAGGAAGTAGTCACGACCGTGACACTTAAAATCCTCAAATAACGAACGTGAAGACCTTGTCACGCCCGTGACAAGGATAAAACTTGGTTTTGACTCAGACTACGTCAAGCCACCACTGAAGACCACTTCTCCTCTTATTTCTCCTCAAGGCAGCACGTGAAGACGACTTCTCCCATTTTTGCTGCCACTTTCCAACATTTCCTCAACCACTTCAGCAAGGCCCAAGAAACAAAAGACCAAGACTCCAGCCCATTAAAGGCTCTATAAATAGTACCAGCTCAGGTGAACTCAGAGACAGACTTCAGTATCCAAAATTCCTGCGGAAGCTCTGCCGAATTACCTTACGAACCAGAATTTTCATTCCAGCATTATTTTATTTTCTGTCTTGTTTTATTTGTATCCAAACCAACCGTGTAACAATTTCCAACATTAGGGAATTGTTATACTTTTATTTGTTTCCAACCTTCAGCATTCGTTTTAATTTTTATTTCCGCCTACTCCAAGCCTTCCGGTCTGTGAAAGAAGGAGTCTACTCAGATATTTGTTAATCAGGTTTTTCAATTTATTGCACTTTAATTTAATTATAATGTCTATTTATTTTTCTGCCATGAGTAAGTTATTATTTAATTCTGTGTCTGATTCAACCTCGATGAGTAGCTAAATACCTTAGGGCGGTATGTAGTTATAACAAACTTAACCGGTAAAATATAACCATAGGCTAAAATAATTAATCACTTAACATGCTGGCTGATACTTTTTAATTGAAATAGACCTTTTCGTTACGAGAGTAAGAAAAGGGTATTAGGTTGGGTCAAGACCACGAGAGTGTGAGATTTTAACCAGATAGCTAAAGTTAGGCATTTAAATTAAATACAGCGAGAGCGCTTTAAGATAAATTAGAATTATTTTGTTTCCAAAAATTACCTCTAAACACTTATGGGCTAGCGAGAGCAGGCATAGGGCTTTAGGGATAAGATCTGATATAAGACCACGAGAGTGTGAGTTGAGGGTATTTAAACTGGTAATCTCTACCGAATAGACTAAGTGAACATCTTTATAAGCCTAGGTTAGATTGACCCACCTAAGTTAGTATAATTACATACCGACCGCCTTAGTATTATTTTATTAAAAACTTAAATTTAATTCCGCCTTTAATAGTCTTAAAACCAACAACAATCGTGACAACCATTCGCCTTAGCTAAACTAGAAGTTCATCTAGCACTAAGTAACAATAGAATCCCTGTGGATCGATAATCTTAAATATTACTTCGATAGGCTGTGCACTTGAAGTAAGATACCGCTAGACGCATAAGTAGACACGTCTTTAGCCCATCAAGTTTTTGGCGCCGTTGCCGGGGATTCCTTAATTTAGTTACTAGTGCATTTAGGTAGCATTGTCTAGACTAAGGTATCAACTATTTAATTTAATCTAATCTCCGAGTGCATGCCAAGTACTCGCTCCAAAAGCGAAGACTTGCAACCTCTAATCCCTGAATCGGAACGCTTCTTACACGTAAGAAGACGTATATTCGATTTCGAAAATAATTCCAATATTCCAGATCTTCAATTAGATCCGCCTAAACCAGTCGTAAAACCAGACGCAGGGATGGCTGAAGAACAAACTCATCCACTCAAGTATTATGCTAATCCTTCGCAAGGTGAACCGCATTCAAGCATTGCAGCGCCGGCTATCAACCGAAATGATTTCGAACTAAAACCATCATTGATATCAGCCGTGCAACAAAATCAATTCGCCGGAAATCCTACCGAGGATCCGAATCTTCATCTTTCGATCTTTGTGCAATATGCAGATACCGTAAAAGCCAATGGAGTTACCCAAGAAGCCATTAGACTACGTTTATTTCCTTTTTCGCTTCGAGACAGAGCAAGAGCTTGGCTTCAATCTCTGCCTTCGAACTCAGTAACTACGTGGGCAGAACTTAAGAAAGTTTTCTTGAATAGGTATTTTCCACCTAGCAAGACAGCCATGCTGAGAGCTCAGATCAACGGATTTAAGC
This sequence comes from Lathyrus sativus, assembly GCA_963859935.3. Taxonomy (NCBI): domain Eukaryota; kingdom Viridiplantae; phylum Streptophyta; class Magnoliopsida; order Fabales; family Fabaceae; genus Lathyrus; species Lathyrus sativus. The sequence goes on along the minus strand of OZ012737.1, from coordinate 34,309,601 downwards.
AAAGAGAAAGTGAATCATTATTCAAAGCTTGGGAACGCTACAAGGATCTACTTAGACTTTGTCTACATCATGGATTAATAGACTGGATGGTCATCCATACCTTCTATAATGGACTCTTGTACAATACAAGAATGACAATTGACGCTGCCGCGGGTGGTGCATTGATGGACAAAGAATATAGAGATGCCTATGCACTTATCGAAAGCATGGCTCAAAATCATTACCTTTGGGGAAGCGAGAGAGTCGCAACTGAGAAACCAACAAAGGGAGGTATGTACGAAGTAAGTAGTATGGACCAAGTCAATGCGAAGTTTGACCAACTAAGCCAAAAGATCGATAACTTGGCCATAACACCTGCAGCCACCGTGGCTGCAGTAACACCTAACTGTGAGTTATGTGGAGTCCCAGGACACGAAGTTTCTGATTGTCAACTATTGACAGGAACTCCCACTGATCAAGTGAATTATGCTCAAGGAAACCCTTACTCAAACACATACAACCCAGGTTGGAAGAATCATCCGAACTTCTCCTATAAGAATAACAATGCTTATTACGCACCAGGTCAAGCACCAGCTACATCACCAGGATATCAAAAGACTGCTCCTAATATCCCTAGAAAATCGAACCTTGAATTGATGATGGAGAGCTTTATAGCTAGCCAATCTCATACAAACAAGGACTTCTTAAACCAAAACATTCACACTAGTGAGCAGATTAAACAATTAGTGAGCAAAGTAGATGCATTAGCTACACATAACAAAATGCTTGAAACTCAGATTTCACAAGTAGCTCAACAACAAGCACCTACTGCTGCACCAGCTGGAGTATTCCCTGGACAACCTCAACCTAATCCGAAAGGACATGCTAACGCTGTAATATTAAGAAGTGGCAAGGAACTTGACGGACCTACCGATCCAAGACTTGACAATCCAGCCATGTACCAAAAACCGGATAAACCGACTGAAGTGGTGAATGATCCAGAAGAAAAGGAAGATGAAAGTCGAGAGGTAGTGGAGAAAGAACAACCTTATGTGCCTCCACCACCCTATAAACCACCAATTCCGTACCCTCAAAGATTAATAAGTTCCAAGACGACGGGTCAATTTAAGAAATTTGCCGAGCTTCTGAAACAGTTGAATATCACTATTCCGTTTACAGAAGCAATTACCCAAATACCCTCGTATGCCAAGTTTTTAAAAGAAATCTTATCCAATAAGAAAAGATAGAGGATAACGGAACAGTTACACTCACTGCCGAGTGTAGCGCCATAATTCAGAATAACATGCCTCCTAAGCTAAAAGATCCAGGAAGTTTCTCTATACCCTGTGTAATAGGAAAATTCGTCATTGACAAAGCTCTATGCGATTTAGGAGCCAGTATCAGTATTATGCCCTTAACGATTTGCAAAAGGCTAGACATGGGAGACCTAAGACCAACTAAAATGTCTGTGGAAGAAGGAGTCTACTCAGATATTTGTTAATCAGGTTTTTCAATTTATTGCACTTTAATTTAATTATAATGTCTATTTATTTTTCTGCCATGAGTAAGTTATTATTTAATTCTGTGTCTGATTCAACCTTGATGAGTAGCTAAATACCTTAGGGCGGTATGTAGTTATAACAAACTTAACTGGTAAAATATAACCATAGGCTAAAATAATTAATCACTTAACATTCTGGCTGATACTTTTTAATTGAAATAGACTTTTTCGTTACGAGAGTAAGAAAAGGGTATTAGGTTGGGTCAAGACCACGAGAGTGTGAGATTTTAACCAGATAGCTAAAGTTAGGCATTTAAATTAAATACAGCGAGAGCGCTTTAAGATAAATTAGAATTATTTTGTTTCCAAAAATTACCTCTAAACACTTATGGGCTAGCGAGAGCAGGCATAGGGCTTTAGGGATAAGATCTGATATAAGACCACGAGAGTGTGAGTTGAGGGTATTTAAACTGGTAATCTCTACCGAATAGACTAAGTGAACATCTTTATAAGCCTAGGTTAGATTGACCCACCTAAGTTAGTATAATTACATACCGACCGCCTTAGTATTATTTTATTAAAAACTTAAATTTTATTCCGCCTTTAATAGTCTTAAAACCAACAACAATCGTGACAACCATTCGCCTTAGCTAAACTAGAAGTTCATCTAGCACTAAGTAACAATAGAATCCCTGTGGATCGATAATCTTAAATATTACTTCGATAGGCTGTGCACTTGCAGTAAGAAAATAGCGCACAGATTTGCTCATTTCATTAATTTGTTAAAAGGAATACAACGGAATTGAAAGTACAACGAAATGAAAAAGTGCTGAAATGAAAGGTACCTCTCCCACACTATATCAGACACCGTGTGGCTACACCATATCACCCACAAACAAGTGGACAGGTCGAAGTCTCAAACAGAGAGATTAAACAAATCTTAGAAAAGACTGTCGCCATATCTCGGAAAGATTGGTCATCTAAACTTAATGAAGCTCTATGGGCTTATAGGACCGCTTACAAGACACCCATAGGTACTACACCTTTCAAACTAGTTTATGGAAAATCTTGTCACCTCCCAGTAGAACTAGAACACAAAGCTTATTGGGCGATCAAAACTCTCAATCTAAACTATAATGCTGCAGGAGAAAAGCGAATCCTAGACATTAACGAATTAGAAGAATTAAGGTTAGATGCATATGAAAATGCTAAGCTATATAAAGAAAGAACTAAGCGATGGCATGATAAACGCCTATCCAGGAAAGAATTCAGTGTGGGAGACGTTGTACTCCTCTTTAATTCAAGACTTAGGCTCTTTCCTGGAAAATTAAAGTCTAGATGGTCAGGACCCTTTGATATAACTAAAGTATTCCCAAGTGGAGCAATAGAAATTAAGGGTAAGGATAGTGAACCATTCACAGTAAACGGACAACGTCTAAAGCACTATCATAAAGTTGAAAATAGAAATTATGCGAATAATCTAAAACTTTTAGAATTGTCCACTAATTCCCCTGATTAATCTAAACCAAAACATTACGTCAGGCTTTTGACAATAAAAACAGCGCTTAGTGGGAGGCAACCCATTTACTTATTTACCTATTTTTAAACTATTCTTTTCTTTTAGAGCATTATTATTTATCGTTTTACTATTTGTTTAAATTGTTTTGTCAGTTTTACTACTATCGCCATTACACTATGCATTTCATTTTCTTATTTTTATCTTAAATCACTTTTTACAGATTTTCTAAAGTCTTTTCCACTGATTTGTTTCCCCCGTATTTTCACTGACCATGGCTAACCAACCAATTAACTATATGGAAACCAAATTTAGAGGTAGAAACCAAAGAATGAAGTTCGAAGAGTTATCACAGAGGCAAATGGATTTGACCCTGTACCCAGATGATAGGACTATGGAAACCTTAGGTATACATGATAGTGTCATGTACTTGTTCAACCGACTCGGATGGGAGAATGCACTGATCCAACATAAGTTTGCGACTTATCGCGAGCTTACCCTTGAGTTCCTTAGCTCCTTACTTTACCTACCTGAGCGCGGATTTGGATTTAGGAAAGGATTTATTAGTTTCCGCCTATTTGGAATAGAATACGACTTTAACCATAAAGAACTAGCTGACCTGTTAGGATTCCCTAGTGGACCTTTTGCTTTTACTACCACACAGGTAGAATTGATGGATGTGGAGCTAGATTTCTTTTGGGGAACTCTAACCGGAAACTACCACCCTGAACCAAATGACATGAACAATGATGAGATCCATAATCCCGCTCTCCGTTACTTCCACAAATTCCTCGCCCATACCTTCTTTGGAAAAGAAGAAAACATTACCGGAGTCTCTAAAGATGAATTATTTATTATGTCATGTTTCACTAATGGACATTCTGTTAATGTGTACCTTTCATGATGCAAACCTTCACCCGCATCCAAGAAGAACCTGAATTACCTATAGTGGTAGGAGGACTTGTAACCATGATTGTTGATGCCTTAGGACTTAGGTACCAACTGGACAGGTGCACCCGTCTGGGAACCATCCGCCCAATGAATCTTAAATTCTGCTTCAATAGACATATCATAAGGAATTTAGGACGCCCACCTTTTGAGTACCTAATCCGGAACGAAGTAGTCACCCTGTTCACGTTGCCCAATCATGCTAGAGTAAGTGTTCATAATAAGGATAACTGGCTTTATGAGTTAAACCCACCTGATTATCCAGCCACTCCTGAAACACCTCAGGCTCACAGGATAACAGATGATATAATGACCGTTGTTGAAACTGACCCCGAGACACCTCCTGGTTACCATGACATTGATCCAACTGACAAAGTACATGAAACCCCTGGAGCGAATCAAGGAGATTATGCTAACAACTTACAAAACATCATGCACACTCTCAATGCCTACCAAACTGACATTAATCTATTCAAAGAAGACATTAAGAGTATGCGATTGGACATCATAGGATTGACTGACATGGCCTGCGAACAATTCTATCATTTGGACTCCGCCATCGAAGACCTGAAGAAACGCCTTTGAAACGGCTATCAGTGATTTAGTTTATTATTTTTTTTTCTCATTATTTTTTCTCATTATTGTCGTTTCCAGTTAAATTTATCTTTCGCAACAATTTCATAACATAATTTCCGTTTCTGTAATTTCATTTTTTACTTTATGCCATGCACCTTTTATTTCAATTATTTCTTCATTTTTAGCAACCTATATGCTTTTTCTATATACTGTATGACTGCATTATTTCATGTATACAATCTTAGGTTCGTATACTACTGTGTTGCACACGATATACAATATGGTGTGTATTTAATTGTTACTAATTAAAATAAATTATTATCAATTTATAAATAACGTGAGACAATGTTCTTTTCTGGGAAATATTCAGCACAACATGCCCTCACGGTCGTCACACCTAACTTACGATCGTGACGTGCTCATTTAGCGTGTCACGACCGTCACGCCCCTGTCACGACCGTGACGACCTCTATTACAGGAATCGTGAGAAACAGAACTGTTTCTCATCGTGTCCCCTCTTCTTCTCCATCCATAACCTACCCAAAACACTACCCACTCATTCCACAACCGCCGTAACCTCTCCACTACCCCCATTAATCCTCCATTATCATCAACCATTTCATTAACACTCTCCCGTATTTAACCCGAACCTCTATCTCCCTCATTCTACCATTTTTCTCACAAAACCTCACAAAATCCCTCCACCCTCACTCTTCACTCTTGCATGTTATGGATTCCATCACTTTTAGAGAAGGTGAAGCTGGAGTAAGCCAGAGAGACCGTTTCATCCGCTTCCAAAACCGCGGTCTGCAACCTACCCGCTACATTGCCACTGACTGTCTGCGAGAACTCGGAATGTTGTCCAGCGTTCAAAGCCTACTGCAAAAGGTCGGTCTGTGGGACCTCTGTCGTCAGCCTCAGCCTACTTTCGAACTTCTGACGCTGGAGTTCCTCAGCTCTTACAGTTACATCACCCCTCCCGGTTCTCAGAGTCAGCTTACCGGCATCGTAACATTCAGATTGCACGGCCAGGAGTTCAACCTCACGCAAACCAGGATCGCCGAGCTGTTAGGCTTCGATCACGGAACCGAAGCCCACCGTCGCGTGCCCGATAATTTTAGTGAACAAGCATTCACTCTATGGCACGACCTTACCAACACCCGTGCATCTACCTTCCAGAGCCTCAACGCCACACACATCCATAACCCGGCTATCCGCTATTTTCACCGGGTCATCTGCAACACAATCTTCGCTAGAGAAAGCAACCACAAGCTCAACTCCAAGGAGCTTCTGTTCTTATACTGCGCTCTTCATGACGAGCCGATCAACGCTGCCCCGTTCATGCTTCATCACTGGAGCGACGGCAGAAGGCGCAGTATGATGCTTTACTCGGCACTATTGCTGCCAACCAGGAGGCCACTAATGAGCGGTTTGGAGAACTTTTCGGCGAGATCGAAGCGCTCCGCATCAGCATTACTGCTACCTCCGGCACCGGCTCTGATCCCGACGCGACTCCCTCCAGACGCCGCTCTCGCACCAGAGGCCGAGCCCGCGGTCCTCAGCAGCAGTAGTTTACTTTTATGTTGTTTTTCATTTTAGCCTTGTACTGTATTTGTGCCACATTTATATCACAACATTGAGGACAATGTCTGATATAGTGTGGGAGAGGTACCTTTCATTTCAGCACTTTTTCATTTCGTTGTACTTTCAATTCCGTTGTATTCCTTTTAACAAATTAATGAAATGAGCAAATCTGTGCGCTATTTTCTTTAATTTCGAGCTTTCCCCGATTATTAAGCCATACCAGAAAAACCTTTAATTACTCGCATTACCCGACTTACCACCGAATGGTTCGTAACTACGAAGCCGGGAACGATTAAACAAGACCAATACAATCTTGACATCTTCGACCCCCTGCTTAAGAAATTCCATCCCGATCACCATTGTGAGTGCACCTTTAGTTTCAGTTCAAAAGTAACCCCCAGTAGTTTATACTAGCAGTCAGCACCGTCTGAACACAAACCACGTGGGGAGCCGATGAATATAAGCGTTTGATGCCTAATCAATAATGATCCTTCGTATCTCGATGCAAAATGAAATGAAATTGCACCAAAGTACACGGTCGCAGATAAGAAACGAGAAATATGAGAAGGAATCCGTTTCGAGTTGGTTCAGAGGTACTGGTTCTGAACTCGGTAGGGCGTGCTACGGCTCGATCCCCCACAACCTCCGAATCGGATAAAACATGAAGGGTTACCACACTCGTGTACCAGACCCCGTGCAAAAAAAGGATCAAAATCGCTAACCGGCTACTCCACTACGTGCGTGCTAAGGCAAAGGGCTTAATGTGACTGCGCTAGAACGAAGCCGGGCGAAATAAGATCGAAAAACTCTAGGTGAAATCGTAATGTGATCGCCGATTGTTTCGCTTGACGGGAAGTCGATGACATAGCTTGTTGCTTGTGTCATTAGTGTATCGGTAGTGTTCTATCAAAGTACCGGACTATCCGACAAAACGATCCACCGTACGGTTTGTTATGAGTATGTGCGAATAAAATCTTGTCCGCCGATTTTCAACCGACTATTTGCTTGAGGACAAGCAAAGGTTTAAGTTTGGGGAAGTTTGATGACGAGAAAACGCATCGATTATATCGCTAGATTTCATTGACGTTTTATCGCGCATTCACCGTTTTAACGCTCGATTTCTCGAGTTTTTCTTACTATTTTGCAGGTACATCGTTATGTAAGGCCGAATCATGAATTAAGAGGAAAGGAACGAAAGAGACCACAAGGAGATGAAGAAAGGCAGAAGCCTGCAAAAAGTCTGCATAATTTGTTACAGCCACGGTCGTTACAAGGGTGTAACGACCGTGACACCCCAATTTGGACCATCACGACCGTGAGGAAGTAGTCACGACCGTGACACTTAAAATCCTCAAATAACGAACGTGAAGACCTTGTCACGCCCGTGACAAGGATAAAACTTGGTTTTGACTCAGACTACGTCAAGCCACCACTGAAGACCACTTCTCCTCTTATTTCTCCTCAAGGCAGCACGTGAAGACGACTTCTCCCATTTTTGCTGCCACTTTCCAACATTTCCTCAACCACTTCAGCAAGGCCCAAGAAACAAAAGACCAAGACTCCAGCCCATTAAAGGCTCTATAAATAGTACCAGCTCAGGTGAACTCAGAGACAGACTTCAGTATCCAAAATTCCTGCGGAAGCTCTGCCGAATTACCTTACGAACCAGAATTTTCATTCCAGCATTATTTTATTTTCTGTCTTGTTTTATTTGTATCCAAACCAACCGTGTAACAATTTCCAACATTAGGGAATTGTTATACTTTTATTTGTTTCCAACCTTCAGCATTCGTTTTAATTTTTATTTCCGCCTACTCCAAGCCTTCCGGTCTGTGGAAGAAGGAGTCTACTCAGATATTTGTTAATCAGGTTTTTCAATTTATTGCACTTTAATTTAATTATAATGTCTATTTATTTTTCTGCCATGAGTAAGTTATTATTTAATTCTGTGTCTGATTCAACCTCGATGAGTAGCTAAATACCTTAGGGCGGTATGTAGTTATAACAAACTTAACCGGTAAAATATAACCATAGGCTAAAATAATTAATCACTTAACATGCTGGCTGATACTTTTTAATTGAAATAGACCTTTTCGTTACGAGAGTAAGAAAAGGGTATTAGGTTGGGTCAAGACCACGAGAGTGTGAGATTTTAACCAGATAGCTAAAGTTAGGCATTTAAATTAAATACAGCGAGAGCGCTTTAAGATAAATTAGAATTATTTTGTTTCCAAAAATTACCTCTAAACACTTATGGGCTAGCGAGAGCAGGCATATGGCTTTAGGGATAAGATCTGATATAAGACCACGAGAGTGTGAGTTGAGGGTATTTAAACTGGTAATCTCTACCGAATAGACTAAGTGAACATCTTTATAAGCCTAGGTTAGATTGACCCACCTAAGTTAGTATAATTACATACCGACCGCCTTAGTATTATTTTATTAAAAACTTAAATTTAATTCCGCCTTTAATAGTCTTAAAACCAACAACAATCGTGACAACCATTCGCCTTAGCTAAACTAGAAGTTCATCTAGCACTAAGTAACAATAGAATCCCTGTGGATCGATAATCTTAAATATTACTTCGATAGGCTGTGCACTTGCAGTAAGATACCGCTAGACGCATAAGTAGACACGTCTTTAGCCCATCAAGTTTTTGGCGCCGTTGCCGGGGATTCCTTAATTTAGTTACTAGTGCATTTAGGTAGCATTGTCTAGACTAAGGTATCAACTATTTAATTTAATCTAATCTCCGAGTGTATGCCAAGTGCTCGCTCCAAAAGCGAAGACTTGCAACCTCTAATCCCTGAATCGGAACGCTTCTTACACGTAAGAAGACGTATATTCGATTTTGAAAATAATTCCAATATTCCAGATCTTCAATTAGATCCGCCTAAACCAGTCGTAAAACCAGACGCAGGGATGGCTGAAGAACAAACTCATCCACTCAAGTATTACGCTAATCCTTCGCAAGGTGAACCGCATTCAAGCATTGCAGCGCCGGCTATCAACCGAAATGATTTCGAACTAAAACCATCATTGATATCAGCCGTGCAACAAAATCAATTCGCCGGAAATCCTACCGAGGATCCGAATCTTCATCTTTCGATCTTTGTGCAATATGCAGATACCGTAAAAGCCAATGGAGTTACCCAAGAAGCCATTAGACTATGTTTATTTCCTTTTTCGCTTCGAGACAGAGCAAGAGCTTGGCTTCAATCTCTGCCTTCGAACTCAGTAACTACGTGGGCAGAACTTAAGAAAGTTTTCTTGAATAGGTATTTTCCACCTAGCAAGACAGCCATGCTGAGAGCTCAGATCAACGGATTTAAGCAAAGAGAAAGTGAATCATTATTCGAAGCTTGGGAACGCTACAAGGATCTACTTAGACTTTGTCCACATCATGGATTAATAGACTGGATGGTCATCCATACCTTCTATAATGGACTCTTGTACAATACAAGAATGACAATTGACGCTGCCGCGGGTGGTGCATTGATGGACAAAGAATATAGAGATGCCTATGCACTTATCGAAAGCATGGCTCAAAATCATTACCTTTGGGGAAGCGAGAGAGTCGCAACTGAGAAACCGACAAAGGGAGGTATGTACGAAGTAAGTAGTATGGACCAAGTCAATGCGAAGTTTGACCAACTAAGCCAAAAGATCGATAACTTGGCCATAACACCTGCAGCCACCGTGGCTGCAGTAACACCTAACTGTGAGTTATGTGGAGTCCCAGGACACGAAGTTTCTGATTGTCAACTATTGACAGGAACTCCCACTGATCAAGTGAATTATGCTCAAGGAAACCCTTACTCAAACACATACAACCCAGGTTGGAAGAATCATCTGAACTTCTCCTATAAGAATAACAATGCTTATTACGCACCAGGTCAAGCACCAGCTACATCACCAGGATATCAAAAGACTGCTCCTAATATCCCTAGAAAATCGAACCTTGAATTGATGATGGAGAGCTTTATAGCTAGCCAATCTCAGACAAACAAGGACTTCTTAAACCAAAACATTCACACTAGTGAGCAGATTAAACAATTAGTGAGCAAAGTAGATGCATTAGCTACACATAACAAAATGCTTGAAACTCAGATTTCACAAGTAGCTCAACAACAAGCACCTACTGCTGCACCAGCTGGAGTATTCCCTGGACAACCTCAACCTAATCCGAAAGGACATGCTAACGCTGTAATATTAAGAAGTGGCAAGGAACTTGACGGACCTACCGATCCAAGACTTGACAATCCAGCCATGTACCAAAAACCGGATAAACCGACTGAAGTGGTGAATGATCCAGAAGAAAAGGAAGATGAAAGTCGAGAGGTAGTGGAGAAAGAACAACCTTATGTTCCTCCACCACCCTATAAACCACCAATTCCGTACCCTCAAAGATTAATAAGTTCCAAGACGACGGGTCAATTTAAGAAATTTGTCGAGCTTCTGAAACAGTTGAATATCACTATTCCGTTTACAGAAGCAATTACCCAAATACCCTCGTATGCCAAGTTTTTAAAAGAAATCTTATCCAATAAGAAAAAGATAGAGGATAACGGAACAGTTACACTCACTGCCGAGTGTAGCGCCATAATTCAGAATAACATGCCTCCTAAGCTAAAAGATCCAGGAAGTTTCTCTATACCCTGTGTAATAGGAAAATTCGTCATTGACAAAGCTCTATGCGATTTAGGAGCCAGTATCAGTGTTATGCCCTTAACGATTTGCAAAAGGCTAGACATGGGAGACCTAAGACCAACTAAAATGTCTGTTCAACTAGCCGATCGCTCTGTTAAATATCCTGTAGGCATACTAGAAAACGTCCCAGTACGCATAGGACAATTCTACATTCCTACTGATTTTATAATCATGGACATCTCTGAAGACTCCACTACACCTATCATACTAGGAAGACCATTCTTAGCTACCGCCGGAGCTATAATAGACGTGAAAAGAGGAAAGCTAACCTTTGAAGTAGGTGAAGAGAAAGTTGAATTTGTTTTAACACAATTCTTACAATCACTAGCTATAGAGGATACATGCTATCTAATGGACGTAATTGACGAATGTGTAAGAGAAATGGAGCTGAAGGAGACCACTTATTCTGAAATAATGAAAATTCAAATCCCTCCGATTTTCGAAGATGATAATTGGCGAAAACCGTATCAGGATGATAGTCTAAGCGAAAGTTTAGCACTTACACCGGATCCCATGCCAAGTAAAGATAAACCTACATTAGGATTAAAAACCTTACCTAATAACCTAAGGTACGAATTCTTAGACGTTGAATGTAAAAGACCAGTTATAGTAAATTCCAGTTTAGGAACTATAGAAACAAAGAAACTTTTAGATGTCTTGAAGAAATATCCGACTGCATTAGGATATAACATATCTGATCTCAAAGGAATATGTCCTTCAGTTTGCATGCATCGCATTCTGCTAGAAGAAGATTGCAGAACCTCAAGAGAATCTCAAAGAAGAATTAACCCAACCCTTAGCACTGTAGTAAAGGAAGAAGTCAAGAAATTATTAGATGCCGGGATAATATACCCAATCTCTGATAGTGAATGGGTTAGTCCAATACATGTAGTGCCAAAGAAAGGAGGTATCACTGTGGTGAAAAACGCACAAGGCGAATCGATATCGCAAAAAGTAGTGACGGGATATAGAGTGTGCATAGATTATCGTAAGCTAAACAAAGCCACTCGAAAAGATCATTTCCCACTACCTTTCATAGATCAAATGTTAGAATGATTAGCCAAGCATTCTTACTTCTGTTATCTTGACGGTTACTCAGGATTTTTCCAAATCCCTATCCATCCTGGTGATCAAGAAAAGACTACATTCACATGTCCTTATGGAACATTCGCTTACAGGCGAATGCCCTTTGGATTATGCAACGCTCCTGCAACCTTTCAAAGATGTATGATGTCAATCTTCGCAGATTTTATAGACAACATCATGGAAGTGTTCATGGACGACTTCTCTGTATGCGGGCAAAGCTTTGAAGGATGCTTGTCGAACTTAGAAATGGTGTTAGAAAGATGTGTAAAAGTAAATCTCGTGCTTAACTGGGAGAAATGTCATTTTATGGTCAACGAAGGAATAGTATTAGGTCATGTAATATTCGACAAGGGAATTGAAGTTGATAAAGCTAAGATTGAAGTAATAAAGGATCTTCAACCCCCTAAAACCGTTCGAGAAATACGAAGCTTTTTAGGACACGCCGGTTTTTACCGACGATTCATCAAAGATTTCTCGAAAATCACTAAACCTCTTACTGGTTTATTAATGAAAGACGCTGAGTTCATATTCAATGAAGATTGTCTTAAAGCATTCGAAACTCTAAAAACAGCCCTCATCACCGCACCAATCATGCACCCCCCTGACTGGAGATTACCTTTCGAGATCATGTGCGATGCGAGTGACTATGCTGTAGGCGCAGTTCTGGGCCAGAGAAAGGAAAAGAAACTTCATGCGATTTACTATGCCAGTAGAACCTTGGATTCTGCCCAGATGAACTACGCTACTACAGAAAAAGAATTGTTAGCAGTTGTCTTTGCGCTTGACAAATTCCGCTCTTACCTAGTTGGAGCGAAAATAATCATTTACACAGACCATGCTGCTATCCGATATCTATTAACTAAGAAAGATGCTAAACCAAGACTCTTAAGATGGATTTTACTCTTACAAGAGTTTGATCTAGAGATAAAAGATAAAAAAGGTACTGAAAACGTCGTAGCGGACCATTTATCTAGAATAGAAGGTATTAAACCCGAACAAGTGCCGATTAACGACGATTTTCCGTATGAACAGCTGATAGCACAAATAGGAAGCGACCTAGAGCAGTTAGATATAAATGAACCAGAACCCGTGGAAACAATACAGACAACTGTAGGACTGCCATGGTACGCTGACATTGTCAACTACCTAGCCGCAGGAGCTCTTCCACCAGATCTAACCTATCAGCAGAAAAAGAAATTCTTTCATAATCTGAAACATTACTATTGGGATGAACCATTATTGTTCAAAAGAGGACCAAATGGAATCTTTCGCCGATGTATTCCCGAAGAAGAAATAGAAGATGTCATTGCTCAATGTCATTCATCTCCTTATGGTGGACATGCAAGCACTTCCAAGACTTGTGCAAAAATCTTGCAAGCCGGCTTATACTGGCCTAATCTATGGAAGGATGTCCACATCGCTGTTATAAATTGCGACCGGTGTCAACGCACTGGCAATATTTCAAGAAGAGATGAAATGCCCCAAAAGGGAATTTTGGAAGTAGAAATCTTCGACGTCTGGGGAATAGATTTCATGGGACCATTCCCATCATCTTTCGGTAATAATTACATACTCGTAGCTGTTGATTATGTCTCGAAATGGATTGAAGCCATAGCTTCTCCTACAAACAATACACGAGTAGTAATAAAGCTTTTCAAAAATATAATCTTTCCCAGATTTGGTGTGCCTCGACTCGTCATAAGTGACGGTGGCTCGCACTTCATTTCAAAATTTTTTGACAAACTACTATCTAAGTATGGAGTAAGACACCGTGTGGCTACACCATATCACCCACAAACAAGTGGACAGGTCGAAGTCTCAAACAGAGAGATTAAACAAATCTTAGAAAAGACTGTCGCCATAACTCGGAAAGATTGGTCATCTAAACTTAATGAAGCTCTATGGGCTTATAGGACCGCTTACAAGACTCCCATAGGTACTACACCTTTCAAACTAGTTTATGGAAAATCTTGTCACCTCCCAGTAGAACTAGAACACAAAGCTTATTGGGCGATCAGAACTCTCAATATAAACTATAATGCTGCAGGAGAAAAGCGAATCCTAGACATTAACGAATTAGAAGAATTAAGGTTAGATGCATATGAAAATGCTAAGCTATATAAAGAAAGAACTAAGCGATGGCATGATAAACGCCTATCCAGGAAAGAATTCAGTGTGGGAGACGTTGTACTCCTCTTTAATTCAAGACTTAGGCTCTTTCCTGGAAAATTAAAGTCTAGATGGTCAGGACCCTTTGATATAACTAAAGTATTCCCAAGTGGAGCAATAGAAATTAAGGGTAAGGATAGTGAACCATTCACAGTAAACGGACAACGTCTAAACCACTATCATAAAGTTGAAAATAGAGATTATGCGAATAATCTAAAACTTTTAGAATTGTCCACTAATTCCCCTGATTAATCTAAACCAAAACATTACGTCAGGCTTTTGACAATAAAAACAGCGCTTAGTGGGAGGCAACCCATTTACTTATTTACCTATTTTTAAACTATTCTTTTCTTTTAGAGCATTGTTATTTATCGTTTTTACTATTTGTTTAAATTGTTTTGTCAATTTTACTTTACATTACTATTATCGCCATTACACTATGCATTTCATTTTCTTATTTTTATCTTAAATCACTTTTTACAGATTTTCTAAAGTCTTTTCCACTGATTTGTTTCCCCCGTATTTTCACTGACCATGGCTAACCAACCAATTAACTATATGGAAACCAAATTTAGAGGTAGGAACCAAAGAATGAAGTTCGAAGAGTTATCACAGAGGCAGATGGATTTGACCCTGTACCCAGATGATAGGACTATGGAAACCTTAGGTATACATGATAGTGTCATGTACTTGTTCAACCGACTCGGATGGGAGAATGCAATGATCCAACATAAGTTTGCGACTTACCGTGAGCTCACCCTTGAGTTCCTTAGTTCCTTACTTTACCTACCTGAGCGCGGTTTTGGATTTAGGAAAGGATTTATTAGTTTCCGCCTATTTGGGATAGAATACGACTTTAACCATAAAGAACTAGCTGACTTGTTAGGATTCCCTAGTGGACCTTTTGCTTTTACTACCACACAGGTAGAATTGATGGATGTAGAGCTAGATTTCTTTTGGGGAACTCTAACCGGAAACTACCACCCTGAACCAAATGACATGAACAATGATGAGATCCATAATCCTGCTCTCCGTTACTTCCACAAATTCCTTGCCCACACCTTCTTTGGAAAAGAAGAAAACATTACCGGAGTCTCTAAAGATGAATTATTTATTATGTCATGTTTCACTAATGGACAGTCTGTTAAGGGTGTACCTTTCATGATGCAAACCTTCACCTGCATCCAAGAAGAACCTGAATTACCTATAGTGGTAGGAGGTCTTGTAACCATGATTGCTGATGCCTTAGGACTTAGGTACCAACTGGACAGGTGCACCCGTCTGGGAACCATCCGCCCAATGAATCTTAAATTCTGCTTCAATAGACATATCATAAGGAATTTAGGACGCCCACCTTTTGAGTACCTAATCCGGAACGAAGTAGTCACCCTGTTCACGTTGCCCAATCATGCTAGAGTAAGTGTTCATAATAAGGATAACTGGCTTTATGAGTTAAACCCACCTGATTATCCAGCCACTCCTGAAACACCTCAGGCTCACAGGATAACAGATGATATAATGACCGCTGTTGAAACTGACCCCGAGACACCTCCTGGTTACCATGACATTGATCCAACTGACAAAGTACATGAAACCCCTGGAGCGAATCAAGGAGATTATGCTAACAACTTACAAAACATCATGCACACTCTCAATGCCTACCAAACTGACATTAATCTATTCAAAGAAGACATTAAGAGTGTGCGATTGGACATCATAGGATTGACTGACATGGCCTGCGAACAATTCTATCATTTGGACTCCGCCATCGAAGACCTGAAGAAACGCCTTTGAAACGGCTATCAGTGATTTAGTTTATTATTTTTTTTTCTCATTATTTTTTCTCATTATTGTCGTTTCCAGTTAAATTTATCTTTCGCAACAATTTCATAACATAATTTCCGTTTCTGTAATTTCATTTTTTACTTTATGCCATGCACCTTTTATTTCAATTATTTCTTCATTTTTAGCAACCTATATGCTTTTTCTATATACTGTATGACTGCATTATTTCATGTATACAATCTTAGGTTCGTATACTACTGTGTTGCACACGATATACAATATGGTGTGTATTTAATTGTTACTAATTAAAATAAATTATTATCAATTTATAAATAACGTGAGACAATGTTCTTTTCTGGGAAATATTCAGCACAACATGCCCTCACGGTCGTCACACCTAACTTACGATCGTGACATGCTCATTTAGCGTGTCACGACCGTCACGCCCCTGTCACGACCGTGACGACCTCTATTACAGGAATCGTGAGAAACATAACTGTTTCTCATCGTGTCCCCTCTTCTTCTCCATCCATAACCTACCCAAAACACTACCCACTCATTCCACAACCGCCGTAACCTCTCCACTACCCCCATTAATCCTCCATTATCATCAACCATTTCATTAACACTCTCCCGTATTTAACCCGAACCTCTATCTCCCTCATTCTACCATTTTTCTCACAAAACCTCACAAAATCCCTCCACCCTCACTCTTCACTCTTGCATGTTATGGATTCCATCACTTTTAGAGAAGGTGAAGCTGGAGTAAGCCAGAGAGACCGTTTCATCCGCTTCCAAAACCGCGGTCTGCAACCTACCCGCTACATTGCCACTGACTGTCTGCGAGAACTCGGAATGTTGTCCAGCGTTCAAAGCCTACTGCAAAAGGTCGGTCTGTGGGACCTCTGTCGTCAGCCTCAGCCTACTTTCGAACTTCTGACGCTGGAGTTCCTCAGCTCTTACAGTTACATCACCCCTCCCGGTTCTCAGAGTCAGCTTACCGGCATCGTAACATTCAGATTGCACGGCCAGGAGTTCAACCTCACGCAAACCAGGATCGCCGAGCTGTTAGGCTTCGATCACGGAACCGAAGCCCACCGTCGCGTGCCCGATAATTTTAGTGAACAAGCATTCACTCTATGGCACGACCTTACCAACACCCGTGCATCTACCTTCCAGAGCCTCAACGCCACACACATCCATAACCCGGCTATCCGCTATTTTCACCGGGTCATCTGCAACACAATCTTCGCTAGAGAAAGCAACCACAAGCTCAACTCCAAGGAGCTTCTGTTCTTATACTGCGCTCTTCATGACGAGCCGATCAACGCTGCCCCGTTCATGCTTCATCACTGGAGCGACGGCAGAAGGCGCAGTATGATGCTTTACTCGGCACTATTGCTGCCAACCAGGAGGCCACTAATGAGCGGTTTGGAGAACTTTTCGGCGAGCTCGAAGCGCTCCGCATCAGCATTACTGCTACCTCCGGCACCGGCTCTGATCCCGACGCGACTCCCTCCAGACGCCGCTCTCGCACCAGAGGCCGAGCCCGCGGTCCTCAGCAGCAGTAGTTTACTTTTATGTTGTTTTTCATTTTAGCCTTGTACTGTATTTGTGCCACATTTATATCACAACATTGAGGACAATGTCTGATATAGTGTGGGAGAGGTACCTTTCATTTCAGCACTTTTTCATTTTGTTGTACTTTCAATTCCGTTGTATTCCTTTTAACAAATTAATGAAATGAGCAAATCTGTGCGCTATTTTCTTTAATTTCGAGCTTTCCCCGATTATTAAGCCATACCAGAAAAACCTTTAATTACTCGCATTACCCGACTTACCACCGAATGGTTCGTAACTACGAAGCCGGGAACGATTAAACAAGACCAATACAATCTTGACATCTTCGACCCCCTGCTTAAGAAATTCCATCCCGATCTCCATTGCGAGTGCACCTTTAGTTTCAGTTCAAAAGTAACCCCCAGTAGTTTATACTAGCAGTCAGCACCGTCTGAACACAAACCACGTGGGGAGCCGATGAATATAAGCGTTTGATGCCTAATCAATAATGATCCTTCGTATCTTGATGCAAAATGAAATGAAATTGCACCAAAGTACACGGTCGCAGATAAGAAACGAGAAATATGAGAAGGAATCCGTTTCGAGTTGGTTCAGAGGTACTGGTTCTGAACTCGGTAGGGCGTGCTACGGCTCGATCCCCCACAACCTCCGAATCGGATAAAACATGAAGGGTTACCACACTCGTGTACCAGACCCCGTGCAAAAAAAGGATCAAAATCGCTAACCGGCTACTCCACTACGTGCGTGCTAAGGCAAAGGGCTTAATGTGACTGCGCTAGAACGAAGCCGGGCGAAATAAGATCGAAAAACTCTAGGTGAAATCGTAATGTGATCGCCGATTGTTTCGCTTGACGGGAAGTCGATGACATAGCTTTTTGCTTGTGTCATTAGTGTATCGGTAGTGTTCTATCAAAGTACCGGACTATCCGACAAAACGATCCACCGTACGGTTTGTTATGAGTATGCGCGAATAAAATCTTGTCCGCCGATTTTCAACCGACTATTTGCTTGAGGACAAGCAAAGGTTTAAGTTTGGGGAAGTTTGATGACGAGAAAACGCATCGATTATATCGCTAGATTTCATTGACGTTTTATCGCGCATTCACCGTTTTAACGCTCGATTTCTCGAGTTTTTCTTACTATTTTGCAGGTACATCGTTATGTAAGGCCGAATCATGAATTAAGAGGAAAGGAACGAAAGAGACCACAAGGAGATGAAGAAAGGCAGAAGCCTGCAAAAAGTCTGCATAATTTGTTACAGTCACGGTCGTTACAAGGGTGTAACGACCGTGACACCCCAATTTGGACCATCACGACCGTGAGGAAGTAGTCACGACCGTGACACTTAAAATCCTCAAATAACGAACGTGAAGACCTTGTCACGCCCGTGACAAGGATAAAACTTGGTTTTGACTCAGACTACGTCAAGCCACCACTGAAGACCACTTCTCCTCTTATTTCTCCTCAAGGCAGCACGTGAAGACGACTTCTCCCATTTTTGCTGCCACTTTCCAACATTTCCTCAACCACTTCAGCAAGGCCCAAGAAACAAAAGACCAAGACTCCAACCCATTAAAGGCTCTATAAATAGTACCAGCTCAGGTGAACTCAGGGAGAGACTTCATTATCCAAAATTCCTGCGGAAGCTCTGCCGAATTACCTTACGAACCAGAATTTTCATTCCAGCATTATTTTATTTTCTGTCTTGTTTTATTTGTATCCAAACCAACCGTGTAACAATTTCCAACATTAGGGAATTTTTATACTTTTATTTGTTTCCAACCTTCAGCATTCGTTTTAATTTTTATTTCCGCCTACTCCAAGCCTTCCGGTCTGTGGAAGAAGGAGTCTACTCAGATATTTGTTAATCAGGTTTTTCAATTTATTGCACTTTAATTTAATTATAATGTCTATTTATTTTTCTGCCATGAGTAAGTTATTATTTAATTCTGTGTCTGATTCAACCTCGATGAGTAGCTAAATACCTTAGGGCGGTATGTAGTTATAACAAACTTAACCGGTAAAATATAACCATAGGCTAAAATAATTAATCACTTAACATTCTGGCTGATACTTTTTAATTGAAATAGACCTTTTCGTTACGAGAGTAAGAAAAGGGTATTAGGTTGGGTCAAGACCACGAGAGTGTGAGATTTTAACCAGATAGCTAAAGTTAGGCATTTAAATTAAATACAGCGAGAGCGCTTTAAGATAAATTAGAATTATTTTGTTTCCAAAAATTACCTCTAAACACTTATGGGCTAGCGAGAGCAGGCATAGGGCTTTAGGGATAAGATCTGATATAAGACCACGAGAGTGTGAGTTGAGGGTATTTAAACTGGTAATCTCTACCGAATAGACTAAGTGAACATCTTTATAAGCCTAGGTTAGATTGACCCACCTAAGTTAGTATAATTACATACCGACCGCCTTAGTATTATTTTATTAAAAACTTAAATTTAATTCCGCCTTTAATAGTCTTAAAACCAACAACAATCGTGACAACCATTCGCCTTAGCTAAACTAGAAGTTCATCTAGCACTAAGTAACAATAGAATCCCTGTGGATCGATAATCTTAAATATTACTTCGATAGGCTGTGCACTTGCAGTAAGATACCGCTAGACGCATAAGTAGACACGTCTTTAGCCCATCAACCTGCTGTTAATGTCAACAACGCTACCGCTGCTGGGAACGGTAACGTCGGAGTTGGGAACGAGACTGCTGTCCATAACGTTGGGCTTGGTGATATCAACTTGGGTGATAATATGGGAGGCAACGGCTTCGGTAATGCTGGATTCGGGTTCAATGATCAGGGATTCGATAATACTGGGAAGTATGGTTTCAATGCTCAAGGCTTTGGGCAGGACGGTTTTGGTGTGACCAATCAGGGTTACGGAGGTCTCGGAAATGGAAACGGCGCTGGGTTAATGGCTTTTGGACCTGCTGGAGTTGCTCAGGGGTATGGCAACAGAGGGCGAGGCCCGATGATGAATCAGATCAAAGCTGGCCGTAATAATGGATACGATGGGTATGGAACTGGGAATGGTATCTGGCAAGAGGATCAGCAGGAGGACGCTTTCTCCGGCGGAGGTTTCGAAGGGCCGATGGATGACTCCCAGAAGATCAGAATGCTAGAAGAGCAGATGAGGGGGGTCCTAAATAAAAGTGCTGTGGGCTTAGACATGTCAACAATGGGTCTGGTACCCGGCTTGAGGGTGCCAATCAAATTCAAAGCTCCTACGTTTGATAAGTATAAAGGGGACACTTGTCCGAAAGTGCACGTGCGGGCTTATTACAGAAAGATGTCTGCGTATTCGACTGATGAGAGAATGCTAATGCATTTCTTTCAAGATAGCTTGTCAGGTCCTTCCTTAGAGTGGTACATGGGGTTGGAGCCAACTAATATAAAGACATGGAAGCAACTGGCAGAGGCATTTGTAGCTCACTACAAGTATAACAGCGACTTGGCGCCTAATCGGGTCCAATTGACAGGGCTATCCCAGAAAAAATGTGAGAGCTTTAAAGAGTATGCGCAAAGATGGCGCGACATGGCTGCCAGGGTCCGTCCTCCTTTAGAAGACAAGGAAATGAATGACATGTTCATCGGAACATTCACAGGCATGTTTTATGACAAGTTGTTTCACACATCTTTGGCCAATTTCTCAGACTTAATTCTGATGGGAGAAAAGATTGAAAACAACATTAAACAAGGAAGATTCCAAGCTGAGGAATCAACTGCATCTGGCAGTAACAGGAAGGCTTTTGGTGGGCGCCGTCAGGGCGAGGCAAGCGCAGTGTTTGGAGGCCGAGGCAGAGGCCGAGGCAGAGGTCGAAATCAGTATCATCAGCCACAGCAGGTGGCGAGTGTTACTATTCCGTTTCAACAACAACCGTTTCAACAACAGCCAATGCAACCACAACAGCAGCAGCAGCAGCAGCCACAGCAGGGGGCACAGCCTGCTCAGCGAAGATTCCAGGGTGGTAAGCCAAGGAGAGTGTTTGAAAAGCCTCCCTCAACCTATGCAGATTTGTTACAGACGCTGTTAGGTCTGAATTTGGTAGAGAAGAGAACTCTGGCACCTATAATGGGAACTCCTCCGTATGGCTATGATGCAAGCAGGCATTGTGAGTTCCACTCCGGGGCTCCGGGCCACGATGTAGAGGGTTGCCATGCTTTTAAGCATGTTGTGCAGGATTTATTGGACAATAAGGCTATAAATTTCGGAACGGCAGGTCCGAATATAGTGCAGAAACCCATGCCTAATCATGGGGCAAACGCCATTCTGACCGAGGAAGGTTTGAATCTGATTATGAATGTCGAGGATTTAAAGACGCCGCTGGGCGAGATAAAGAGCAGATTGTTGCAAGGGGGTGTCTATCCGGGATGTGACGAGTATTGTTTAGAGTGTTGGGCCCTAGCTGGGGGTGTGATGACTTAAAGAAAGGCATTCAGGCTTTAATAAATGGCGGCACGTTGTAGTTTGACCGAGCAGCAACTGAAGAGCCCGCAGGGGCAGTGGCAGATAATCAGAGTGATGTGGCCACTGTAACGATCCCCCGAAAGACAATCACTATAACAGCACCGGCCCAGCGACCGCCAATCATAATCACTAAGGCCGGACCAATCCCTTACGAGAGCACAAAAGCAGTCCCATGGTCATATGGGTTGGAAGTGTATTGTGACGGAATAAAGATTGACGTTAATAAACAGCCAGCCGAGACCGCAGACAACGTTGTTGATACAGGAGGTATGACAAGGAGTGGCAGAATCTTCATCTCGCCTGAGGTAGAGGCCGAAAGACTGGCAAAGGGGAAAGGAAAAATGGTTGAGAATGTCCCAGTGCAAGCAAGTGGCAAAGAAGCGGCATCGAAGGATGTAGAAGAGTTCATGCGCCTGATTCGAAAAAGTGATTATAAGATTGTGGAGCATCTGCAACAGACGCCTTCAAAGATATCTATACTGTCGTTGCTATTGTGTTCTGAAGCTCACAGAAATGCTTTGTTGAAAGTCCTGGATACTTCCTTCGTACCCTAAGACGTCTCCGTGAATCAGCTGGAAGGAGTGTTGGCACATGTGAATGCGGGCCATAGCTTGGGCTTTACCGATTTCGATTTGACCCCAAAGGGGAGAGATCATAATATGGCGCTGCACGTATCTGTCGAGTGTATAGGATCAGTCATGTCGCATGTACTGGTCGATACCAGATCGTCTTTGAATGTGCTGCCCAAGAAAGCGATGATGAAGCTGGAGGTCAGAGGAATCCTGTGCACGCCCAGTGACTTGGTAGTCAGGCATTCGATGGCACGCGGAGAACAGTTTTTGGATCGATAACATTGCCTCTACAGGTGGAGCCGGAGGTTTTCGCGACGGAATTTTATATCATGGACATCCAGCCCGCATATAGCTTCCTGCTCGGACGACCCTGGATCCATGGGGCTGGGGCAGTCACGTCTACCCTGCATCAGAAGTTGAAATATATGGTGGGAGACAGCGTAGTCACCGTATGCGGAGAAGAAGACATCCTGGTCAGCCATCTGTCGTCATTTAAATATGTGGAGGTCGATGGAGAGATCCACGAAACACCCTGTCAGGCATTTGAAGGGTTGCGTATCAAGGACAAAGGTCCCGGGCCGAGCAAAGTGTCAGAGATAGCCGTCTCGTCGTATAAAGAAGCCCAAGCTCTTGTAGAGGCAGGTGAGACCAAGGGATGAGGCAAAGTGCTGGATATTCCTGTGAAGATGGACCGGTTCGGGCTAGGGTATCAACCGTCGTCATCAACACCTGCTGTGGGGGCACCCCGTTTCAGAGGGCCAATAACCATCTCTGCCAGTGGAGTATGTCATGAGACCATCAACGCTGCTTCGGAGTCTGACGAAGGAGACAGCGACTGTGATATGGATGCCTGGATTCAGCCAAGCACGCCAGGACAAGGACTGTGCAACTGGTCTATTCAGGAGCTTGTTCCTGTGACTCTTAAACAATAATGCTTTGTTTTATTAATTGTTGAACAATCTGATGTCTTGCCCGGGGCATCAGGATTTGCTTAAGGCTGTGCTGTTATGAACATTGCGTGTTTGTCGTTGAATAAAGGGCGTTTTTCATGTGCAAATATTGTGATCTCTGTTTTTCTTGTTTTGTATTTTACAATAAAATGGCAACGTGGTTATTCGCTTTATACGCTTTTTGAAGCATTTAACCATTCTTTTTGCAGGATAACATTTTCAGATGACATCCTTGAACCACCTATGACTCGTCCCGACTTTGAACACCCGGTATTTCAGGCCGAAGAAGAGGTTGTCGAAGATAGTGACGTCCCTGAAGAACTGTCTTGGTTGGTGAAACAAGAGGAAAGAGTCATTCTGCCTCACGAAGAAGTCATCGAAATTATCAACCTGGGGCCGGAAGGGGTTGAAAAGAATATTCGTATCGGAGCCGCGCTGCAGAGCGATATCAAGCGAAGACTGGTTGAAATGCTCAGAGAGTATAATGATGTGTTCGCTTGGTCGTATGAAGATATGCCAGGGCTCGATACAGATATGGTCGTGCACCGTCTGCCGTTGAAAGAGGAATGTCCGCCGGTCAAGCAAAAGCTTCGCAGAACTAGACCCGATATGACAGTGAAGATCAAAGAAGAAGTTCAAAAACAGTGGGATGCTGGTTTCCTGGCTGTGACAAAATATCCCTCATGGGTTGCTAACATCGTACCAGTGCCAAAGAAAGATGGCAAGGTTCGAATGTGTGTGGATTATAGGGATTTGAATAAAGCGAGCCCAAAAGACGATTTTCCGCTTCCTCATATCGATGTGCTAGTTAATAATACTGCTCAATACTCCGTATTCTCCTTCATGGATGGCTTCTCAGGCTATAATCAGATTAAAATGGCGCCAGAGGATATGGAGAAGACTACTTTCATAACGCCTTGGGGAACATTTTGTTATAAAGTGATGCCCTTCGGATTGAAGAATGATGGGGCAACATATCAGCGTGCGATGACGACTCTTTTTCATGATATGATGCATAAAGAGATCGAAGTTTATGTTGACGATATGATTGCCAAATCCCAGACGGAGGAAGAGCATCTGGTGAATCTGCTGAAGTTATTTAAAAGGCTTAGGAAGTTCAGGCTGAGACTGAACCCTAACAAGTGCACCTTCGGGGTGAGATCGGGTAAACTGCTGGGGTTTATCGTAAGTGAAAAGGGAATAGAGGTTTATCCTGCTAAAATAAAAGCAATTCAAGAGATGCCGACGCCTAAAACAGAAAAAGAGGTGCGCGGGTTTTTAGGGAGGTTGAACTACATCGCCCAGTTCATATCTCACCTAACTGCCACGTGTGAACCATTATTCAAGCTGTTGAAAAAAGATCAAGCTGTAACGTGGGACGAAAATTGTCAAAAGGCATTCGATAAAATAAAGCAGTATTTGCAGGAGCCTCCTATTTTGATACCCCCAGTGGCAGGGAGACCCTTGATTATGTATTTGACAGTTCTTGAGGGAAGCATGGGTTGTGTTCTCGGTCAACACGACGAGACTGGGCGTAAAGAGCATGTGATTTACTACTTGAGTAAGAAATTTACAGATTGTGAATCCCGATATTCAATGCTTGAAAAAACTTGTTGCGCGCTAGCCTGGGGCGCCAAGCGTTTGAGGCAATACATGCTGAATCATACAACCATGCTCATCTCGAAGATGGATCCTATCAAATATGTATTCGAAAAGCAGGCGTTATCAGGGAGAATTGCCCGTTGGCAGATGGTCTTGACTGAATATGACATCCAATACATCTCGCAAAAGGCTATAAAGGGGAGTGTACTGTCTGAGTACTTGGCGGAGCAGCCTATTGAAGATTACCAATCGATGAGGTTTGATTTTCCTGACGAGGATATCATGTACCTAAAGATGAAAGATTGCGAAGAGCCGTTGCCAGACGAAGGACCAGAATTGGGTTCCAAGTGGAAGATGATTTTTGACGGAGCTGTGAATGCTTATGGTAGCGGAATAGGGGCAATCATTACCACTCCACACGGGTCGCACATCCCGTTTACTGCTCGATTGACCTTTGCAGTTACCAATAATGAGGCCGAATACGAAGCTTGTATAATGGGGCTTGAAGAAGCCATTGATTTGCGAATCAAGAATCTGGACGTATACGGAGACTCAGCTCTGGTGGTGAATCAGATCAAAGGGGAGTGGGAGACACGTCAGCCCAATCTAATACATTACATGAACTATACAAGGAGATTGTTGCCTTTCTTTGACAAGGTTGAATTGCATCATGTACCGAGGGCAGAAAACCAAATGGCTGACGCCCTGGCCACTTTGTCTTCCATGTACAAAGTCAACTTCTGGAACGAGGCTCCCAGAATCATTATCTCTCGGCTTGACAGGCCTGCCTTTGTATTTGCTATTGACGAGGCATCCGATGATAAACCGTGGTATTTTGATATCCTTAATTTCCTGAAGAACAAAGAGTATCCAGCTGGGGCATCCAGTCAAGACCAGAAGACTCTCAGGAGATTGGCGGGTAATTTCTACTTGAATCCGGATGGTGTCTTGTACAGAAGAAACCATGACTTGGTGTTGTTGTGTTGCGTAGACGAAAAAGAGGCGAAGTTGCTTATGGAGGAGGTACATGAAGGTACATTTGGTACGCATGCTGGTGGTCATGCTATGACGAGGAAGCTGCTGCGGGCAGGTTATTTTTGGCTGACTATGGAAACTGATTGTTTCAAGTTCGCGAGGAAGTGACACAAGTGCCAAATCTATGCTGATAAGATCCATGTGCCTCCTAGTCCTCTGAACGTGATGTCATCGCCATGGCCATTCTCGATGTGGGGAATCGATATGATTGGAAAGATCGAGCCGACATCTTCTAACGGACACCGGTTCATTCTAGTAGCAATCGATTATTTCACCAAGTGGGTGGAAGCGGCGTCTTACGCAAATGTAACGAAGCAGGTGGTAGCCAGATTCATCAAGAGAGATATCATTTGCAGATATGGGATCCCCGAGCGGATAATCACCGACAACGGTTCGAACCTGAACAACAAAATGATGAAGGAGCTCTGTCAGAGTTTCAAAATCGAACATCACAACTCCTCCCCTTACCGACCCAAGATGAATGGCGCTGTCGAAGCGGCCAACAAGAACATCAAGAAGATCGTTCAAAAGATGGTGGTGACCTATAAGGATTGGCATGAGATGCTACCTTTTTCTTTGCACGGTTATCGTACGACGGTACGCACATCAACTGGGGCAACCCCGTTCTCGTTGGTATACGGAATGGAAGCAGTGCTACCATTGGAAGTTGAGATCCCTTCTCTGAGAGTATTGCGAGATGTTCAACTAGACGAGGCAGAATGGGTGAAAGACAGGTTGAACCAACTGAGTTTGATGGATGAGAAGAGGCTAGCTTCTCTAGCGTACGGTCGTTTGTACCAGAGCCGAATGAAGAAAGCATACGATAAGAAGATACATCCGCGGAGCATTCAGACGGGCGACCTTGTGCTGAAAAGGATTCTCCCGCCGCAGGCAGATCACAGGGGCAAGTGGACCCCCAACTACGAAGGGCCATACGTTGTCAGAAAAGTCTTTACAGGAGGTGCTTTATTGTTGTCCACCATGGACGGCGAAGACTTTACGTCACCTGTGAATTCGGACGCAGTTAAAAAATACTTTGCTTAAAATTGACCCGCTGGACAGAAAAAGAGAGTCCAGGCAAAAATGGGGCATCCTGGCGAACCAAAAACAGAATAAAAGGTTCGGGCAAAAGTTAGGGATAAAATTGAAAAAATGTACACCCGCGAAGTTGAAAACCTACACTGGGCGGCTTCGGCAAAAAAGGGTATCCCGGTGAACTGAAAACCCGTAAATGGCGGTTCACGCAAAAGTTAGGGATTTGAAAAGCAAATGACTGCGGTCCGAATTTGATATTGCATTGAGCATTGGCGCGGGAGAATATACCTGAGGGGTCGATTATCGGATACAATCTCTTCGGAAGTGTGGATACCGGGAAAGCATTAGAGTCGGGCGAGTCATAGGAGGATCAGTTCGTGATGTTCGTCTGCATCCCGTTGCCGACATGCGTACAAATTTAATTTGTCAATATATTTATGCTTCTTGTGCATATTTGTATATTTGCTGTGCGTAGCTTCCTCTTTTCAGGAGTTACATCCCGTGTACAAAACTCCGCCCATTCAGGGGCCCAATCAATAAAATATGTTATTCAGTACTTGATGTTATCTCTTTACTGTTTTGTGCATGATAAACGCCTATGTTTGATGAAGCTAGCATGTGCATAACGACAATGGCCCTTGCCAGCAATTGCTAAAACTTTGAATTAACTGAAAATAAGGTCACTAACACTAACCTGAATAGATTTGGTTGCATAGACTTGTCTTGTCTTGTTTGTCTGGTTGCAGGGTTCATAGCCGTGAACGAGGACGATCAAAAGATTGCAGTAACGAAAGACAAGACCCCCACACAGGTCGCGATCCTAAGATGACGATGTTCCTCATTGAAGAAGGATCGGATTCCCCAGCTAGTCGTAGCTCATTCCAGAGGACATTCTCCAGCAAAGTCATTCATCCTTAGCAGAGTTTGGCGATTCCAAGATTATAAGGCTGTATTCAGACAGTGCATCTCAAGCAGAGTGGTTTAGCCGCAGAAGATTAATGTTTGTGAGCTGTATTCAGACAGTTTACCTTTCCTCGCAGGGTCAGTTACTCCCCCCAGCGGAGGCAATTGATTTTCCCCAAGAGAATCATCCCATCCCCAGTGGAGTTCTCTTTTCATCAAGTATTTTCATTCCTCCCAGTGGAAATCGAAGATTAAGACTCTCCCCGGCAGAGTTAGTTGCGCCCTGGCATTTATTTTGTCAGAATACCGTGAGATATCCGTTCATTCTCCAGCAGAATTCCAATCATACCAGGCGCACCTGCTATTCTCCAGCAGAGTTATGTTCCCCAGCAGGGTGTTACTTCAATGAGGTGTTTGGTTTAAGTTCCCAATTTCCCAGCTGAGTCGACTTCACTCTTCCAGCATTTATTTTGCTAGAATAATTCTGTAGCACCCGGCTATCCCCAGCGGAGTCGGCATTGTCTTCAGCATTTATTTTGCTGGAGCAGCTCCTGTATCTCAGCCGTTCGAGTCTGCATAGGCATCGGCATATAGTGTCATATTTGCATCCACCAAATAAAAATGTATAGCATTTCCATGTCGAATGGAGCATCGCGTCATTGTCGAACACATGCATTTTGAAACATAAACCAGGTTGGCTGACCTTTCGTTTCAAGTATTGTTTCTCTTGCAGGTAGAGAGAGCTCTTGCTCAAATAAAGTATCAAGCATTCGAGGTCTCGACGTGAGACATTCCATGAAGTGTCAGCTTCGGCATTATTCCCCACAGAATTATCATGATGAAGTTCTCTTTGTCTCCGAACAGAGTTATTTGTGAATTCCTCGTGTTTTCCCCGCCAGAGTTAGTAGGCCAAATATCTCCTCATTCCCAAGCAGAGTTATTTGTCATCAAAGGGTTTCATGAATCAGAATTTCCGAGGCCGCCGCCGGTTATCAGAACAAACGTCCGTTAGTTTGGTTTCCAAATATCCCCAGGAGAGTCCGCTTCAAAGTCGCTGTCACGTCAGTATTAAGAATGAGTCCTGACGTGGACAATTTTATTGAAAGGTTTTCTTTGTGCTAGAAAAGTGGGTGTCCTAACATGGACAGATTTATTTCCCCGGATTGATAAGGAGTGCTAGTCCTAACATGGACGGATTCGGTTCTCAATATTGATGGAATGTAAAGTCCTGACGTGGACAAAGTTGGTTACTCTTCGTGTTGGTGTCCTGACGTGGACCATTTATTTCCAGCAGATATCTCTATTCGTAATGGTGAGATGGGCGTCCTGACGTGGACAAGATTTATAATTCTTCGTGATGACAAGATACGAGAGTCCTGACGTGGACAAATTTATCCCTCTTAGTGTGTTGGCAAAGTATGAGTCCTGACGTGGACAAGTCTTATTTCCCCAGCAAGTCGAAGACGCGCAAGTCCTGACGCGGACAAGTTTATTGCTTCAGCAGGTTGAGATATGAGTCCTGACGTGGACAAGTTTCATGTCCTCAGCGAGTCAAGAGGCGAGTCCTGACGTGGACAAATCAAGACGAAATGTGAGTCCTGACGTGGACAGGTTTAGTCCTTACGTGGAAAGAGAAGTTTTAGTTCCTTACGTGGAAAAGCAAGTTTATTCCTTACATGGAAAGATGTTAATTCCTTACGTGGAAAAATTGGAGTCCTTACGCGGACAAATCAAGATAAGTTGGTTTCCTTACGTGGAAAGAAGACGCGTTCCTTACGTGGAAAGAAAGAGGTGTTCCTTACGTGGAAAGATTGGAGTCCTTACGTGGACAGATTGAGAAGGTATCCCTTACGTGGAAAGAGAAGTTTTAGTTCCTTACGTGGAAAAGCAAGTTTATTCCTTACGTGGAAAAATTGGAGTCCTTATGCGGACAAATCAAGATAAGTTGGTTTCCTTACGTGGAAAGAAGACGCGTTCCTTACGTGGAAAGAAAGAGGTGTTCCTTACGTGGAAAGATTGGAGTCCTTACGTGGACAGATTGAGAAGGTATCCCTTACGTGGAAAGAAAGAGGTGTTCCTTACGTGGAAAGATGGGAGTCCTTACGCGGACAAATCAGAAAGAGTGGTTTCCTTACGTGGAAAAAATGTGAATCCTTACGTGGACGAATCAAGAAGAGAGTTATTCCTAACGTGGAAAGGTGGGTCCTAACGTGGACGATGTAGTCCTAACGTGGACAAGTTGATTCCTTACGTGGAAAGAAGATGCATTCCTTACGTGGAAAGAGGGGGGTCCTTACGTGGACAGATCAAGATGAGATTGTGATTCCTTACGTGGAACGAAGATGGATTCCTGACGTGGAAATTTTTATTCCTAACGTGGACAGTTTAGACCTGACGTGGACGATGTATTCCTAACGTGGAAAGTTTATTCCTAACGTGGAAAGTTTATTCCTAACATGGAAAGTTTATTCCTGACGTGGAAATTTTTATTCCTAACGTGGACAGTTTATTCCTGACGTGGAAAGTTTATTCCTAACATGGAAAGTTTATTCCTAACATGGAAAGTTTATTCCTGACGTGGAAATTTTATTCCTGACGTGGAAATTTTTATTCCTGACGTGGACAATTCATTCCTATGTTGATAGGATCCCCTCGTGCTGATGAAATGCAGACGAGTCATCTCCAGCGAAGTCGCCGAGATTTTTCCGTGTTGACGGCAGGTGGAGTCCGGACGTGGACAAGTTTTAGTTGAGATTTCTTCGTGTTGACGAAACAGGCGTCCTAACATGGACAAAGTTCTATCCCTGCGATGATAGAATCTTTTTCAGGCTGATGAAAATAATCCCCAGCGAGATCAATGGGTTGCTGTAACAGTCAGATTCAATTGGTGAATGTCGTTCCCCAAGCAGTGGTGCAGTTCATT
Source organism: Lathyrus sativus (assembly GCA_963859935.3). Taxonomy (NCBI): domain Eukaryota; kingdom Viridiplantae; phylum Streptophyta; class Magnoliopsida; order Fabales; family Fabaceae; genus Lathyrus; species Lathyrus sativus. The sequence goes on along the minus strand of OZ012737.1, from coordinate 34,278,662 downwards.
TCTGCGGTTGGCAAATTTCCGGGTTCTTAGTATTTAACCGTCTCGTACCTCGAATGTTTGAAGGCCGTTCGCTCTTCACCCAATCGGGTCCAATTTAACCGTCTCGTACCTCGAATGTTTGAAGGCCGTTCGCTCTTCACCCAATCGGGTCCAAGTCGCTTGAATAGGGGCAGCTGTTGCACCCTAAAATTTGCTCAACCTTATTCACTTGGGTTTATGTTTCAATTGCATTAGCATTTGCATCTAGAGTCATGTACATAGCCTAACCATCTGCATAGCATAGCATATCAAATCATCCAACAGGGGACCAAGCATTATTCTCATCTCTATGAGCCTATCAAGAGGTTATTATTCAAATTCTATCTCATTCAAGTCATCAGAAAGAATGGGGAAGCTAAAGAAGTCAATGAGTCAATCAGTGCATCTATCTCCTATCTGAGGGTATCTGAGGATCAACAAAGAAATTGTGAGTTGTGGGCTGAGCATGGAGATTATGTGGACATCATGAAAGACTTAGAAAGTCATTTGGAGAAGGAGACAAGTCATTGGTATGATCACAAGAATTGTAATTGAAGACAGTCAACTAGGGTTTCATCTGGGTCAACCCTGGGTCAACTCTAGGTAAATGGATTGATTGAAAGGCATTAAGGTCTATTGGAGAGATGTGGGGTTCATAATTTGACATATAGAAAAGGATATAGTGTTGTGCTAAGAATAAATCAAGAGAAATCAAGGAGAAGAGGAGTTTCTAAATTAGGGTTTCTGTGTAAAATCCCCTAGTTTGGGCCAAATTTCCAAGCAAGATAAGTCAAAATGAAAGCTTCAAATGGATCCTTTGCCAACATGAAACTTGTAGAGGGTCTCAAGACCTTTAATTTGAGTGGTGGAAGACATTAAGGAGATGTATAGAACTCAAGTTATGGTCCTTGCAAGTTACAGGTCATCTGAGGTATCTGAAATTTTGTCTGTGAAAGTGACTTGTCTTCCAAGCAATTTTTACCCCTCAAGGAGATTTCAAATGAATTTCTGGTCAACATAAGAATTGTTCCTCATTGTCTTAGATTTTTATAATGGTATGGTATGCCTTCATATGATTTGTGGAACTATACTTATGGTCTTGGCAAGCAAAGGGTATTTTGGCCATCTGAGGATTACAGGTCATTCTTAGCCTATGCCTAAAACTCATACAAGGGAGATTCAAATGAAAAACTTCACAACATCAAAGTTGCTCAAAATGCCATTTTAAGTCTAGAAAAGAAGTCATGGAAGTTTGGAAATGCATGGAATGAGACTTGACCAAAGTTGGGGGAAAATGACCTAAAAAAGGCATATAAGTTGAAAAAGTTGAAATGAAAAATTGGTTTGAGAGATCTACAAATCCAAAATGGGTCATCCAATATACCAAATTGATTCCAAGCATTACTTTAGAGACATTGGTTCAGCCACTTTTTTGAGTTAGGGGTTAATTCTTGGACTTGCTTTGTATTTTTGTTACTTGCATAATAAGGCAAGTATGGAAAACTTGGCATAAGTTGAATTTCAAGGCAAGGAACTTGTTTTCTTCACTCACACCATGTCAATAACTCATGAGAGGAGATTTTGCCACAAATATGAAAGGGTGTATGCATGAGATATGAGATGATTCAAAGTATCATGGCATGAGAACTTCCATAACTTTCCACCACTTTCTAGAATCCTCTAAGATCATTCTAAAACCTTCTAGATATGTCCATCATCATCTATATATTGAGAGTGAATCATTGGTGCAAGGGGTTGGTGAAAAGAGGGAGAGAAAAGAGAGAGTTCCATTGTTGCTTCTCTTGTAAGAAAGTGTGCAATTCCCCAATCTACATCAATTCAGATCATTCTTTCTCTTCATCCATCATCCATTGAAGATTGTGAGTGGGAACAAACAAGCTCAGAGGTGCATCAATGGAAGATTGAAGCTCTAAGATTGAAATTTCAAAGATCCATCTCAGATCCAAACCTCACAATCCAAGCCTTTTTCTTCCTACTTTTCGCAAACAGAAACCCTAGCATCATCTAAAGGTCATTGGTGAAAGCTTGCAAGTGGTGAATCGAGCTCTTCCTCATCTGTTTCAACAAGAATAGCAGGTTGGTGTTTTCTTTCCTATCTCCATAACTAGGTGTTGCTAGGTTAGATTATTGGTATAAGATTGTTAAGGTTAGGTAGAGGAGCATGTACCCCATCTGTTATGGCCATTAGAGACAGTTTGATTCATGGTGATGAAAATTTATTGATCAAGAACTCCTGAATTAGGGCAAGATAATGTTAGATTTTTGGCTCAGAATACTCAGCATGGTCCCTAGATCGTTCTAGGGTAGTTTGAACAAGTTTGATGATTATGCACATCAGGTGCAATTCAGTGGTACCATGAACTTCCAGCTATCGAGCTTGACTGTATAATGAGTTCTAGAAGAATCCAGGTATAGGATCGTGTAGAGGGTGAGGAGTAAACCACTTTTGGTCTTTGGATGAGAGATTTTCGTTGAGAGATGAAGGAGAACGAAGGACTTGAACATGGCTGTATGGACATGAATTTCTGAAACCCTAGCTTCATGATTGGGGACGATGACCATTGGCCGTTGGATTGCCTCTCATTTTTGACCTTTTCATCTCATCGTGTGGCTGGTATTTGAAGTGAGAAACGGAGGGAAATCTCCAAGTGGAACGCAGCGTTTCACTTATTAAAACGCATGGGCTCTGAATCCAAATTCATATCCCCACCCCCTTTTTATAGGCCCAATGGAAATATACTTGGTTTTGTTGCTTTTCGCACCGTGAGTTTATCTTTTTCTTTTATATTTTTTAACTGATTTTCTGAACCAACTGGGCCTAGCGCCAATTGCTATACGCGCCTCCCATTTTTCTGGCCCATCAAGATTATAACTGGGCGCCACTGCTTATAACACCCCCTCCCCATTTTATTTCTATTTTGTATTTTTATTTTCTTTAATATTTTTCTCATCTTTAAAAAATCATAAAAAATTGAAAATAGCTTAGTTTTAATTGGTTCTTTTTGTGGTAGGTCAATAATTCTGTCTAGAAAAATATTAAATAATAAAATTGGCATTTTATTTTGCTTTAATATTTTTCATGCATTTTTCTTGTAAATAGCATTTTATTAAGTTTAGTTTAGTGCTCAAATTTGGTGATTTTAGTTTGATTAGATGCTTTAATATTTTTAATCCATTCTTTTTAGGTTGATTAGTATAGAGTGTTAACTTGTATATAGGATTTAATTCATATTTTTAGGATTAAATTTTAGGTGATTTGAATAGGTGATATTATAGTGATCAAAATTAGGGTTTTAAGTGAGCATAGGTGAAATAGATTAGATTCTTTTAGGAATTTTCATCTGATTTTTGGGGTATGGGATTATAGGGGTTATGGGTATAGGATAGATCCCTTAGAAATTGTTAGGATTCCCCTACTGCTACTAGTATATTGCTTATATTTGATTGGCTGTGGGGTGTGCCCTCTAGGGTTATTTTCCTTTGTCTATGGGGTATTGGGATTGTTTGGGACTTGGGGTTTGAGCTGGAGCCTGTGAAGATGAAGCCCCTTTGAAGATCAGAGACTGAAGACCAACTTCCAGAGTTGATGAGGAGATTCTGTGCTGGCAGTTGTTGAAGGCTATAGGGTTTAGGAGCTAGGCAGAGCTCTAGAGTAGCCAAATTGATTCATAAACATGGAAGGTCTTGATTGCCTTAATTCCTCTCTGTGATGCAGAGTCTCTCTAAGACACTCACCCCCTTCCTTTGGAAGGCTTGGTGCTACTATCTAAGGGATAGAACTCTTGAGAGAAAATATCCTATGTGTTGTTAGCAGTCTGTTTGCCACCCTTGGTGGTCAACTAATTGCTTAACACCCAATTCACTCTTGTGATTGATTCCTCAGCTTGGAGATTGAGACTTGAAGAAAAGCCATTGTAGATTGAAGATTGATGACAAAGACCTTGCTTGAAGGCTGTGGAGATGGAGATTGATGCTTGCTGAAGCTTATAGCTGATTGATGAGGACTTGAAGTCAGATGTGATGCAGAGCTGCTGTGGCTGTTTATTTGAGCTGTTTAATTTCTGATGTATTGATTGGTTTTCTTGACTGTATTGTTTGCTGTTTAACTTGTTGGGTTGAAAGTGAATCCTGTTCACTTTTGCCTATTGTTTTCTAGGTTCGAGGTTGAGTGGGACTCCCTTGCCTCGCTTGTATTGCTGCATCCATGCATTTTACTGCTTTACTGTATATATTTGCTATTGTTTCTGTTTCCGTTCATCCCTTAGGATCTCTGTTTCTCTCTGCGCAAGAGAGGAGCATGATAGACACTAGGTCTTAACCCATGCATGATAACATTAGGTTAGTTTGATTCCCTTCGCAACCATAGGTTAGAATTCTGTCTCTTCTTTCTCAAAACAAACAGAAAAACACAATAAATATTTCAAACACAATAAAAGACATTTCTTCCGTAAAAGAATGTGAACTCATCAAAACGTTATTTTTGTCCGCTTGGACCTGGTAATCAGAAAACCTTTTTCAGAAGGAATAAAAACAATCGAGACAGACTTGTGTCGTACGTGGCCCGAACTACGTTTTCTCTGATCTTTCATGCTGTATGAAAGTACGTAGGCATAGGATGCAATATCCTAGCGAGCAACCTTCCCCTCCTTTCCCGTAGGTAGGCGAACTACGTTGACTCTGATTTCTCGTTCCAGACGGGAATACGTAGGCATAAAGTGCGATACTTTGCCGAGTCATTTTCTTTTCTTTTAACCCCTTTACCTGTAGAGTAGATAGAATAACAATCCATACCCGAAAACAAGCGTGGATCCCGTCGAGTACGACGGACGTGAGGGGTGCTAATACCTTCCCCTTGCGTAACCGACTCCCGAATCCAGGTTTTGGTTGCGATGACCATTCCTTTCCCGTCTTTGCGGTAGGTTTACTCTGAGCGTTTCCTTTCCCTCCCGTGGGATAAATAACGCACGGTGGCGACTCTTCTGTTCAGCCGGCGCCGATTTTCGCAGTAGCGACAAACCTCACTTGCAAAGATTAAGGAATAAGCTATAAGATCTGCATACCCAAGTCTCGAAGGTGGCTTGATGACTCTCCTCGACCTGTCTCTTGCTAGCAGGTAGTTATTATCAGTCTCCTCATCTCCGACAACATCTTCTGCGTCTTCTTCGACTTCATCTGGGGTAAAACATCAAGATGATCCATCTCAACAGGAATCTCTCCCTGTTCCAGCTCTTCGTCAGCATCATCAGTTTTCTTGAAAACCATCTCTACTTTATTGAAAACCACATCTCGACTGGTAATACACCTCTTGTTCTAGCTCTATGAACCATAGCCTATAAGCTTTGAATCCTTCAGGGTATACCATGAACATGTATTTCAGAGCTTTAAGTTCGACCTTGTCTTGCCTAATATGAGCATAAGCCACACAGCCAAAAACTCTCAGTCTGTCGAGACTAGGTGTATGTTTTGACCAAACTTCTTCAGGTGTCTTCATTCCCAAGGAAGTAGAGGGACATATGTTTATCAGGTAAGTTGCTGTCGAAACAGCTTTCGCCCAAAACACCTTATTCAATCCAGCATTAACCAACATGCATCTAACCCTTTCAAGGATTGTTCGATTGAATCTATCAACTAAGCCATTTTGTTGAGGAGTACCTGCTATAGTCTTATGCCATGCAATCCCAGACTCAACACAGTAACTATCAAATGCTTTGTTGCAGAATTCAAGGCCATTGTTGATTCTCAACCTCTTAACCTTTCTGCCAGTTTGAGTTTCCACCAGAATCTTCCAACTTTTGAAATTATCAAAAGTTTCATCCTTCGTATTCTGAATGAATACCCATAGCTTTCTGGAATAGGCATCAACTATGGATAGAAAATACCTTGCACCTGAGTGTGAAGGATTCCTTGCAGGCCCCCAAAGATCAACATGAATGTAATCCAGGGATCCATGTGTTTTTTGCTTGCCTTTGTTAAACTTCGCTCTACAAAATTTACCAAATATACAAGATTCACAAAACTCCAACTTTTCAACTTTGTCACCTCCTAACAGGTTCTGCTTCCCCAATTCGACCAGGCCTCTTTCGCTGACATGGCCCAATCTCATGTGTCACAATTCTGTCTTCGACATAGGTTTCGTGGATGCAACATTTGTCGAACCACTTACAACCTCAACCTCAAGGGTATACAAGCCTTGTTTCTTCACACTTCTCAAGACTTCCTTCGATCCCATCATAACTCATAGGATACGTTTCTTTCCTGGAAAAACATATCCCTTTCTGTCGAATTCATCAAGAGAAATCAAATTTCTCTTCAAGTCAGGTACATACCTGACTTCAGTCAATAACCTTATTGACTCATTATGGAGCTTGAATCTCACAGATCCAATACCTGCAATTTTGGAAGATTTGTTGTTTTCCAGCAGCACAGATCCACCATCTTGATCACATAGCTCCTCGAACAATTATCTGTTTGGAGTCATGTGCCAAGTGAAACCTGAATCCATAATCCACTATTTTCTCGAGACGCCACTTGAAACCACAAGAACATCAGATGAGTCGAAGTCATCTTGAATAATGGTCACGTTGCCATTACCTCCATGATCTTTCAGGCGTTCAGGGCACACCTTTCTTGTGTGACCCTCCTTCTTACAGTAATAACATCGAATACCAGATGTTTCTCCACTATAAGACTTTTGTTTACTTTTACCTTTCTTCTTGTCGAACTTACCATCCTTTCGCAAGAACTTTCCCTTAACGGTCAAACCTTCGCCCACCTTCGAAGGTTTATGCTCCTTTCGTTTGTTCAAGTCCTTAGAATACAAGGTTGATTGAACTTCTTCAAAGGTCAGGGACTCCCTTCCATACAATGGAGTTTCTTTGAAGTGAGATGTGTTTTGGGCAAAGCACATAGCAGCAACAGTGCTTGATCTTCATCATCGATCTTCACATCAATATTTTCAAGATCAAGAATCAGCTTGTTGAACATATCCAACTGCTCAGCCAACACTTTGTCTTCACTCATCTTGAATGAATACAAAGCTTACTTTAGGTAGAGTCGATTCACCAGAGATTTGGTCATGTACAAACTTTCAAGTTTCACCCATAATCCCGATGTCGTAGTCTCCTTTGATACCTATCGAAGAACCTTATCACCAAGGCTCAACAATATTTCTTTGTGGGCTTTCTCAATTATGTTCGTTTTTTTTATTGCCGTTAACGCAACTTCCATGTCTGTCTTCCCTTTCAATGCTTCCAAACAACCATGCTGAACCAGTATGACTTTCATCTTCAAGCGCCACAGACCGAAGTCATTCACTTCGGTGAACTTTTCAATCTCATACTTTGTTGAAGGTATCTTTTCCACGCTCACCGCACCAATTTGTTGTGAATCGAATACCTTGAAACAAGGTATAAACGGTTTCTTCTTGATCAAGAAACACACAAGGGTTGGGGTTAACAAAGATAACAAGGTAAAACAACAAGGAATGGTTATAAACTACTATTCTTTCCTAACTCTTAGAACAAGATTACAAGTATACAAGAATAATAAATAACCTCTCTCTCTCTCTCTCTCTCTCTCTCTCTCTATCTCTCTCTTTCTTGAAATTAGGATTTTATCTTCCTATTTTTCCTTATACAAAGATTGAGAAACTAGCATCCTATTTATAAGAAAAATAACACACTAACCTAATGGGCTTTTTAACAATTACCCGTTACAATCTAACTTAGGATACAAGCTAGCTTAAGCAATTAGGCTTACAAGCAAGGCCCAATTCAACATGCTAACAACCCTAGCAATATTGACTAATGCATGTTAGAGCAAACTTCGACTACAACATGCATTACTCCGACAGCAACATGCGAACAGACTTCGACCTCGTGCTTAATTTCTGTCGAACCAGAAGCTACCCTTCGATCATACTAGAGTTTGATCCAACATCTCACATAAGTAGATTCAAATCTTGATAAATATGTAATTCTATGTGTCAAGCATATTGTAAGGTTCGACATAGTTAAATTCGAATGTATTCAATAGAGCAGTTGAATACAGTCTTAATCGAACCATATATAATTGTCGAAGGAGTTAACTTCGATAGAGTTAAAACTTAGCATTTGTTAGTTGAATTAGTTGGAGATTACTTGGTGTGTAAGTAATGTCATCTATAAATAGGGAGGCATCCTACTATTGTAAGTAGCTGAATAAGGGAAAATCAGTTAGAATAAACGCAAAGAGAAACTCTAAAGAATTTGATCCATCTTCTTCCCCTTTATTCCAAAACTCTAATTTCTCTTTTCTTCCTCAATTCAGTTTCAGATATTTTTTTCTTTTTTCAAATCATTGTGCCGGGAAATCATATTGCAACTAATGTGTGGTTGAATCACTCAAGTGACGAGTGAGGAACGAAAGGAGCGATCAATCAAAAAGATTGATTCTCGTTAAATCAAGATTGATTTGATTTATCTCCAAGATTGGGGTTAATTTCAACATTTGATATCTATAGCACTGACTGCGATTCTTGGGAAGCATAGCACAATAACTTCTCATCCGAACAGACATTTTCCAACAAATCTTTCAATCTTGATAGTAAGAATTATGAAAATCGGTGTAAGCAGATAAATGACCATCTTGAGTGTAATTCTTCCAATCTTGATGTCATTGAAATTCCTTTCATTTTAGTATCATTTGAAATTCATTAAATTTAACATGAATAAAACATTTTATAAATTTATATTATTTTAACAATTATCTATATTTTTTATCTAAACAATAAATTTTGATCAAATTATTATAAATTTTTTCAAAAAAAATATTTTTCCTCGCTAAAATATTCCATCCAAATACATTCTAAACTCGTTAAATACAAAAGTGAAAAATTGAAGTATGAGATAGACGATAATAAACACTTGTGAACTTGTTAAAAGTTCAATTGATTCTTATGTTTTGATTGGATGTTTGTTACGTTACAACAATTAGTTATTGTTCGATTTGCATGAAACTTTGTGCTAATTTCTAAGTTGAAATTGTTGCTTTTAATATTTATTCTTGTTAAAAATATTCATTATTTTCTTTAAATTTGGTTCATCACATAACTCTATTGAAAGTTTTTTTTATCTTTGACATGGTTGAAAATTCTAAGAGACTTAGAATATGAATTCTAATAACATTGAGCGGTCAAGATTTGTGTAGTTTAAATAATTCATTTGCTGAAAGGGTGAATGAATATAATCTATTTATATTCACATTGATTGAGATTTCTAAACTTTTAGGTGTTGAAGTTCTTCAAGATTTGCAAGGGATTGAAATCAACCAATGTGAATATTTAAGAGTTGAATATGAAGTTGAGAAAAACATTAAAAAAAAAAAAATTGGGTGTTTGATTTGTGTGTCCTTAAAATTTTTTCTTTTAAAATTTGGTTGAAATGAAATATCTTAAAATATGATTAAAATTAAAGTAATAAAAGAAACAGTGAAATACAAGAAATTTATCTTCAAACACCACTATAATTTAAATCACACTTCAAGAATTTTTTACTATAATTAAATTATTACAATTACTTAGATATTTATTTACTTATTTAGTTCAATCAAACGATTTACTTAAAATAAAAAAAAAATTATTTTACAGTTTATTATACTACCAAAAGTTGTTCAAAAAATTACAAATGAGTTAAAAAAACAGTCATCCAAATTCTCAATAACAAACTCAATTTTCTACTGAAATGTCTAAATCTCTCAAACTCTATATAAAAATTACAAAACCAAAATATTTAGAAGTGTTTTTTTAATTTCACATAGATATTCTTTAAAGGTTTATCAAATTCAAATAACACACTCTTTAAAATTCACTTTAAAATTACCATAAAAATTCTCAAACTTTTCAGTTGAAAAGTTTTTAAAATCCAAAACTTAATTCATTAACAAGCAAATCGACGAACATAAAAGAAGAACACCAAAACACATGAACTTAGAAAAACAGGTAGGATGGTTGAAAATTCGAATGTCGTTGATCAACCCAAACCTGTAACATCCTTATTCTACCCCACATATATTACGGCAAAATAACACGAATTTCAGAGTAAAATATTAACTTTCATTAAAAAGTCACAAAGGGCGTACATTTCTCAAAGTCAACAAAATTGGTCAATACTCCGTAACACACGGGTTTTCTCAAAATACATCAAAACATCATATACAGCGGAACTCAAAACATAACTCAATGTTTTCCTCATAAGGGAACACCAGTAAAATAATCCAATAATATACAATCAACTCAAAGAACTCAACCCGATGTTACATATCAGAGCAAGACCCTCTAAATTAACCATAAAGGCTAACGACTCTAAAACGTCACAATACTCCTCGACGGCGTCCACGGCTAAACTTGCTCATCTGCACGTAGGGCTGGCAATGAACCAAACCAACTCGAAGATAGTTTGGAATTTGACTCGACAATTAAATCGTTGAACTAGGTTCATGAACCAAATGAGTTGAGTATGAGCGAAAAATTAAGTTCGTTAACTAAATGAGCTGAACTTGAACTATACATAGTTCGACTCGTTAGGTTCATGAGTCAAATCGATTACATATGAAAAGAATTATACTATCTTTAAGATTAGGTTTAAATATTTACTTCAAATCTTAGACAAATTTAATCTTCAATTTAGTAGTTTTTGAATTAGACTATCAAATGTATCTCTTGAAAGTTGTGTAGGTTTTGAATTAGTAGATTTCGAAGATAAAGTTAAATTTCAATATGATAACTTTTATTTTATTTTAATATTTTATTTAAAAAATATATATTTATTTAAAATGTCAAATATACTAAAATATATATATACTTTAAAAAATAGTTTTTAAGTTCGTGAACCATGTGAGCTGAACCTAATGAGATGGACCTAACGAGTCGAACCGAACTGTTCGTGAACTTATAACGAGTCGAGTTTGAGCTTAAAAAAAAGTTTGTGTCGAACTCGAACTTGAATTCGAACAATTCTTAACGAGTCGAGCCGAGCTAAGGTGAGTTCGACTCGACTCATTTCCAGCCCTATCTGCACGTTACCCACGTGGAGGTAACATTCAAACAGGCAGGGTGAGTAAGACAATTCATAATAATCAATGTATAACAATTAATGCATAAACGGACCACACAATTGGGCTTTTCCCATAATACCCTTACTAACTCTTCATAATGTCCAATTTACCCTTATTTCTCTTATATTTATTTTAATTCATAATAATATTAATAAATTCATATTACATACTATTATTCCAAAATAAATACTCCAATATGCATAATTCCTCAATAATTCTCAAAACCACCGAAAACACCCGAAACACCAAAAATACGAATATTCTCAATTAAATAAATTAATTAAAATATTCCGATTAAATTCGGGGTGTTACAAAACCGACACTGTTGGTTGATCCGCCACCAATCAGAGCTATGTCATGTCACTGCCAAACCTGAGTTGCAGCTTGTTGGAAAATCACCTCACACCCTATGAAGAATTCTCTTCAATCTTGATCTCAAGATTGATGAACAAACCCACAATATGATAGTAATGGTAATAACAAGTAATTATCAAGAACAACAAAAGAGAAGAAGAATAACAAACAAGAAAAAGAAGAATGAGAGAAGAAATATTTGGAGAAAATTGTTACCAACAAACTGTGGGATTTCTGATTGCTTATAGAACTTTCACTTGCTAAAACTGCAACTGTGAAATCTGTTCAATGTTATGTTTGAATACAAAGCAAGACACCCTATTTATAGTTTTAGGTTTACAAAAGCGCAAAACATAAAAGGCCCAAAATATTCAAATCAAATATAATCATATCAAATCAAATTTGTTTACACTATGAATTATATTTAACACACCACCTAATTCATTGTGTCTAAACTCTCTACATTCATCATGGCTCTTAGTCTTCTGAAGGCTTCGACCTGCACTCCCTTCGTCATAATATCTACAATCTGATTTTCCGTTCTGCAGTGTTCTAACTTCATCTTCCCTTCTGCTACCTGCTCCCGAAGATAATGGAACCTCATTTCGATATGCTTGCTTCGACCATGAGCTATTGGATTCTTCGCCAAGTTGATAGCTAACATGCTGCCTATCCTCATGGTAATTGCTCCATGATTCTTCCCTGTGATTTCTTCGACCAAGTTCACCATCCAAGTTGCTTGACATGCACAAAGAGAAGCAGTTATATATTCTGCTTCACATGATGACAATGCCACTACTGGTTCCTTTCTCGAATTCCAAGCAACTGGTGCACCACCTAACATAAACACATAACCAGCTGTGGATTTTCGATCGTCAATATCACTACACCAACTAGAGTCTGTGTATCCCACTAACTTGCATTCTTTTCCTTCATCAGCTACTGGAAACAAAATACCATAGTCGAGAGTTCCTTTCAGATACCTAAGTATCCTCTTTGCCGCTGCTAGGTGTGATACCTTTGGCTTATGCATGAATCTACTTACCATACCAACACTGTATGCTAAGTCGGGCCTTGTGTGACAAAGGTATCTAAGTGACCCAATAAGTCTTCTGTATTGGGTTGGGTCGACATCATCTTCATCTGAATCCTTCGACAGTTGCAATATGGGCTCAGCTGAAGTCGAAGTTTGGTTGCAATCTTGTATCTCAAATCTCTTGAGTATTTCGCCTGCATATCTTCTTTGGTGCATCATCAAACCTCTACTTGTCTTGTAGAATTCGATGCCAAGGAAATATGAGAGATTTCCCAAGCCTGACATTTCAAACTCCTTACTCAAGTCATGTTTGAAATCTTCGATCTCCTTCTTGCAAATCCCTGTTATCAATAAATCATCAACATAGAGACATAGTATAAGCAATTCGCCATTGCTTCTTCTTACATATACTCCATGCTCAGTTGTACACTTAACAAATTCCTTCTCCCTTAAGAAGCTGCCGATTTTCTTACTCCAAGCTCTTGGAGCTTGCTTAAGTCCATATAGGGCTTTATGAAGCCTTTACACCTTTCTTTCTTCACCTTGTTTCACAAACCCAGCTGGTTGTGCAACATAAACTTCTTCGTCTAAGGGGCCATTAAGGAATGCACACTTCACGTCCATCTGACATGTGTGCCAGTTGTTCATATTTGCTAGACCAACAACCAACCTGATTATTTCGATTCTAGCAACAAGTGTGAATACTTCATCAAAGTCGATTCCTTCCTTCTGAAGAAATCCTTTCGCCACAAGTCTCGCCTTGTGTCGAGTTACTTCTCCTTTAGGATTTACCTTTACCTTGTAAACCCACTTCACATTAATTGTCTTCTTGCCTTGCGGCAATTCAACAAGTGACCAGGTATCATTGACTTCGATGGACTCCAACTCTTCAATCATTGCTTTCATCCATTTCGAATCTTTCAATGCCTCAGCTGCATTGACTGGTTCGACATCTGCGTAGAAAGCATAATGTACCAACTCACCCTCTTCATCGACTACATCATCTGATGTAATTACACATTCTTGCAACCTTGCAGACATGTGTCTTGTTTGTTGAGGTCTGCTTGAACCTGCTTCATCTGTAACTGGTTCCTGTCGAACTTCTATTTCGACTTCAGTGGCTGGTTCTTCACAAGAGATTCTCACTGAATCCTTCTTGGCATTCTCAGTCCAATCTCATTCTTTAAGCTCATCTATGATCACGTCCCTGCTGATCACTACCTACTTATTCACTAGGTCGAACAACTTGTAACCTCCTGTCGAATGATATCCTATCAAGATCATCTGATTCGACTTATCATCAAGCTTCCTTCTCAACTGATCTGGCACATGTCTATGTGCTATAGATCCAAACACCTTCAAGTGACTGAGACTAGGCTTGACACCAGACCAACATTCTTCTGGTGTGATTCCTTCAAGCTTTTTCGTCGGACATCTATTCAATATATATGTTGTTGTCAAAACTACTTCTCCCCATAATTCTTTAGGTAAATGCTTTCCATTCAACATACTTCTCACCATATTCATGATGGTTCTGTTATTGCGTTCTGCAATCCCATTTTGCTGTGGAGTGTAAGGTGGCACCACCTCATGCACAATCCCTTCTTTTACACATAGTGTATAGAACTCTTTCGACACATACTCTCCACCACCATCAGTCCTCAGAATTTTCAGCTTTCTGCCACTCTGTCTTTCGACCATGGACTTGAATATGGAAAATACCTCAATCATATCACTTTTCTTCTTGATGAGGTAAGTCCACAGCTTTCGACTGTAATCATCTATAAACGTGACAAAGTATCTATTGCCACCAATCGAATCCACCTGGATTGGACCACATACATCAGAGTATATGACTTCAAGTACTGCCTTCGACTTCCTTCCTGCATCCTTGCTGAAGTTATTCTTGTGTTGTTTCGAATGAACACACTCCTCACAGACTTCACTTGGAATGTCAATTTCTGGTAATCCTGAAACCATATTTCTTCTCTTCATTTCTCTGATGTCATTAAAGTTGAGATGACCTAGTCGAAAATGCCATAACCACTCATCTCTGATGGCTGCAGTTGCTAGACATCTGTGCTCCATCACATTGAGTCCAATCTTGAAGTTCTTATTCTGAGACATTAGAGCCTTCAAGATTAATCTACCACCTGCGTCGAGAACTCTCATCATCTTGTCTTCGACAACTACCTTGTAGTTCTTTTCGACAAGCTGCCCTATACTGAGCAAATTACTCTTCATGCCTGGTATGTACAACACATTGGAAATTGTTGACCTTTTGCCATCTTTCCTCATAATCAGAACATCACCAACACCTTCGGCTTCTAGAGTGTTGTCATTTGCAAACTTCACTGTGTTCTTCGACGAGGGCTTCATGTTGACAAACCAATCTTTTCTTCCAGTCATATGTGATGAGCATCCTGAGTCCAAGTACCACTGATCTTGGAATCTTTCTTCATCTTTTGTTGTGACCATTAGCAACGTTTCTTCTTCTTCTTCGTGTTTCGCCAGCTTTGCATTAGTCTCTTGATTTCTCTTTATTTCTGGACAATCACTAACATAATGACCATACTTCTGGCAATTGAAACATTGAATGTGGCTTTTGTCTGTCTTTTGACCACCACCTCTTCCTTTACCTGCAGCACCACCTCTTTGGTTTCCTTGGTTCCAAGGTTTCTTCTGATTCGACTGGTTTCCTCCTTTGTTGCCATTCCAGCTACCTTTTCCTTTTCTTTCCTTTTCTGACTACGCTTGTAAAGCCATATCTTTCGACTTTCCTGCAGCTCTCTCAGTCATCCCCTGTTCATGAGACTCAAGAGTCCCTTGAAGCACTTCCTTCGTCAACACTGATAGATTTTTTTACTCTTCTATGGCAACTACCTCGTGGTCGAATTTTGGAGCCAACGATCTCAAGATTTTTGAGACAACTGCTTTCGTCGTCAGCGCTTCTCCACATACTTTGATTTGATTCACCAACTTTGTAACTCTGGTGAAAAAATCTGTAATTCTTTCGTTGTCTTCCATCTGAAGCAACTCATAGGTTCTCTTGTGAGTTTGTAACCTCACCTCTTTCACCTTCTCTGCCCCTCCAAACGACTTTTCAAGAATCTCTCATGCTTCTTTTGCTGAATCAACATCAATAACCTTTTCAAAGTTATCAGGATCAACACACTGATGAATTATAAATAGTGTTTTATAATCCTTCTTTTTCAATTCTTTGTGCGCAGCCTTTTCTGCCTCCGTTGCGTTCTCCTCAAGCGATGTTACTCCGTCCTTCACAAGATCCCAAAGATCTTGATAACAGAAAATCACCTTAATCTGCTTGCACCAATTCTCATAATTGTCTTTCTTGAGAATTGGCAGGGTTGCCGAAAAGTTGTCGTTCGGATAGTTCATCGCCATCACTATCTTCCTTCCTTGAATCTCTCAATCGGAGCTCTAGATACCAGATGTTGGAAATTCACCTCACACCCTATGAAGAATTCCCTTCAATCTTGATCTCAAGATTGATGAACAAACCCACAATATGATAGTAATGGTAATAACAAGTAATTATCAAGAACAACAAAAGAGAAGAAGAATAACAAACAAGAAAGAGAAGAATGAGAGAAGAAATATTTAGAGAAAATTGTTACCCACAAACTGTGGGATTTCTGATTGCTTATAGAACTTTCACTTGCTAAAACTGCAACTGCGAAATCTGTTCAATGTTATGTTTGAATACAAAACAAGACATATTATTTATAGTTTTAGGTTTACAAAAGCCCAAAACATAAAAGGTCCAAAATATTCAAATCAAATCTAATCATATCAAATCAAATTTGTTTACACTATGAATTATATTTAACACAGCTCTGACTCTATCAACTGATACCTCCGACGAGTGTCATTCTGCGCTGCTTCCCACCTCTGAAACTCCGTCGTATGATTCTGACGTCACCAAACAACCCTTTAATACAAACGATTTCCATCAATCATCTCCCGTCGGTTTCGAACCACCTACCTACGGTTCTAACACCTTCTGACAACCTTCTAACTGCGTTTACAATTTTCTTTTATCTTATTTCTACAATCTCAAAATAATTTTTTCAATCACTTAAAATTTGATGTCATACTTCAATAAAGTGTTTCATATAATTTTACATTATGTAAGTTTTTGTCAATTGGAATGTGTTGATTAAATATACCAATTGAAATTATTTTTAATTAAAATATTGTCAAGTAGTTTGTCATTTGCAATCAATAAAAAATTTTCGCACATCACACTCAATTGCATGACTAAACTCATAATGTTACTAATCAGATTCTACTCGAAAATATTTAAACATGCAGTTAATTGTCCTTAAATCATAATCAATTAGCAATAGGTTGTTGTCACCTATGACTATAGAGTCTATTGATTAATAGAGCATGGTTGTGATATGATGGAGTAGTTGTGAGTGAAGCTAAACTACACGTAAATTAAATTATTTAATTATCTTGTCTTGTATACCAATTTAATCTTCTCATTTTAATGTGGTTTTACGTTATCTAAATTAACTTTTTCTTTACCACAAAGAAATAAATACCTTCTTATCCTTGTTATTTTCATATATATATATATATATATATATATATATATATATATATATATATATATATATATATATATATATATATATATATATATATATATATATATATATATATATATATATATATATATATATATATATATATATATATATATATATATATATATATATATATATATATATATATATATATATATATATATATATATATATATTAGACATATCATTTGAGAATGTCATTTTTATATAAAAACATGAAAAAGAATCTAAACCATTAGATTTTAAAATAAATGGTGGAGATTATGTATCATTGTTTTTTTCTCTCTCCTCCATCATTTATTTTAATAACGGAAGAGAGAAAAAAATGACACATAATCTCTATCATTTATTTTAAAATCTAATGGCTCAGATGCATTCTCATGTTCTCACATAAAAATGACATTCTCATAGGATACGTCATATATTGTCCTATTTGACAAAGTCCTAGATTGAATGACGGAGCGAAACACAAACAAACTATCGCACAATCTATCATTAATGACTATGATAGACCCCCACCAAAAGGATGACGGAGCGAAACACAAACAAACTATCACACAATCTATCATTAATGACTATGATAGACCCCCCACCAAAAGGATGACGGAGCGAAACACAAACAAACTATCGCACAATCTATCATTAATGACTATGATAGACCCCCCACCAAAAGGATGACGGAGCGAAACTCACACCAAATATATCGCACAATCTATCATTAATGACTATGACAGACCCCCCACCAAAAGGATGACGAAGCGAAACACACGCCAAACAATATCGCACAATCTATCATTAATGACTATGACAGACCCCCCACCAAAAGGATGACGGAGCGAAACACACGCCAAACAATATCGCACAATCTATCATTAATGACTATGGCAAACCCCTCACCAAAAGGATGACGGAGCGAACTCACACTAAACATATCACACAATCTATCATTAATGACTATGATAGACCCCCCACCAAAAGGATGACGGAGCGAAACACAAACAAACTATTGCACAATCTATCATTAATGACTATGATAGACCCCCACCAAAAGGATGACGGAGCGAAACACAAACAAACTATCGCACAATCTATCATTAATGACTATGATAGACCCCCCACCAAAAGGATGACGGAGCGAAACACAAACAAACTATCGCACAATCTATCATTAATGACTATGATAGACCCCCCACCAAAAGGATGACGGAGCGAAACACAAACAAACTATCGCACAATCTATCATTAATGACTATGATAGACCCCCACCAAAAGGATGACGGAGCGAAACACAAACAAACTATCGCACAATCTATCATTAATGACTATGATATACCCTCCACCAAAAGGATGACGGAGCGAAACACAAACAAACTAGCGCACAATCTATCATTAATGACTATGATAGACCCCCCACCAAAAGGATGACGGAGAGAAACACAAACAAACTATCGCACAATCTATCATTAATTACTATGATAGACCCCCCCCCCCCCCACCAAAACGATGACGGAGCGAACTCACACTGAACTATCGCACAATCTATCATTAATGACTATGACAGACCCCCCACCAAAAGGATGACAGAGCGAAACATAAACAAACTATCGCACAATCTATCATTAATGACTATGATAGACCCCCCACCAAAAGGATGACGGAGCAAAACACAACACAGATCGCACAATCTATCATTAATGACTATGACAGACCCCCCACCAAAAGGATGACGGAGCGAAACTCACACAAAACAATATCGCACAATCTATCATTAGTGACTATGACAGACCCCCCACCAAAAGGATGACGGAGCGAAACATAAACAAACTATCGCACAATCTATCATTAATGACTATGATAGACCCCCCACCAAAAGGATGACGGAGCGAAACACAACACAGATCGCACAATCTATCATTAATGACTATGACAGACCCCCCACCAAAAGGATGACGGAGCGAAACTCACACAAAACAATATCGCACAATCTATCATTAATGACTATGACAGACCCCCCACCAAAAGGATGACGGAGCGAAACTCACGCCAAACAATATCGCACAATCTATCATTAATGACTATGACAGACCCCCCACCAAAAGGATGACGGAGCGAAACTCACACCGGCCACTACCACCAAAAGGATGATAGGACAACATAAATTGAAGGTTATCCACACCAAAAGGATGCAGGCTAGGTTGAACTAACGAAGTTCGACTATCACCAAAAGGATGATAGTAAGGCAATTGACAACGGTCACGCTTGCTAGATACAACTCATTGGGAAACACCCAAGAGGAAGATTGGATTGAAATGAAACAACGGGGTACGCCCACCGTCTTGCTTGGAGATCATAGTTTTGTTGAAATGATTTCATGGTTACACCCATGAATTCTGAAGAGGATGCCCCTGACTGGGCTGAGTTTGTATTGATGTCTTGTCTTGCTCAAAAAAAGGTTGAACAACTTCATGAGGAACGCTCACGGCTTTGCTGAAGATGCCCCTGATCGGGCTGAATCTTGCACTGAAACTCTTGGATTTTCCCAACAAAAGGTTGAACAACTTCGTGGGGAACACCCCCGGTCTTGAATGGTATGCCCCTGACTGGGCTGAATGTTGATTTGAAGATTTGATCAACCACAAGGTTGAAATACGTCATGGAAGACGCCCATGGTCTTTGAAAAATGCCCCTGACTGGGCTGAATCTTGCTTTGAATAACTTCGATTTTTGGTGGGAGAAACCCACAATTGCAGAAGGTTGCCCCCGACTGGGCTGATGATTGCATTGAAGCTCCTAATATTCGTGGGAGAAATCCACGACCTTTGTGGAAGATGCCCCTGACCGGGCTGATAATGGTATTGGAAATCTTCAAGATTGATCCTGGACCTTGACTTGCATATATGAATGTTGGATGATAAATGATATTCCATACGAGTGGAAGTGCAAATGCAAATGCTGACACGCGGAGATGCAAGAGCCGGGGAAGTATGATATGGTTGGGTATGCATATGATGCAGGATGCTTATGATAGCGAATGCAATGCGTATGATGCATATGATTGCAAACAGGTAATTAGAAATGCATGGAGACGCCAGCATGGTGGATTTTTGGTAGTTGCCAATGCAGATTGGACTTTGGGTGGTGGGAGGGATTAACTTCCTCGACACGCAGTTTATTGAAGACGCCATGATTGGAGCATAAGATGTCCCTGATGCCCTAAGCCTGGGTACTTGGTGACTGTGAACTTGCTTCAGAGAGAATTGCAACTCTGCTTGATGGTCAGGACGACCTGGTCTTGCCCCAGTTTGAACATGGCAATGGTCTGCCCCAGATTCATATTTGAGCTCGGATGACTTGCCCCTGCTCGAGCTGTTGAGTGATTTGCCTCAGTCTGTGGGTTTTGAGGTTGTCTCACCTCATGTCGGCCACTGGAAGTCAAATTCTTCCTTGATTGCCTCTTGTTGAAATGTCCTTGAATACCCAGCACTGATTTGCAATTAAAATTGTACATTCATAAATGGTAATATTAATGCAAAGTTCAATGTAAGTTTTGAAAAAGTGTGTCATTTATTGAGAGTGTCGTGGTAGCGAGACGAATGGGCAATTAGCTCAAGCGTTGTGCTGATTTTGATTGGTGCAAAAAATATAGCAAGGATAAAGACACCAATGCTAATGATTGGCAATCATGTGAGGAGTCAGGTTACGCAACCTTGCAATAATATGCTTTTCAGAATAAACCTCGCCTCAATTAGGTCTTTCGAGGGTTGTAACGTGGTCTGCTTCATGGTTATGAAACAAAGGATGTTAGGCTCAAAGTATGATTTGTACCCACCCCTTCTTCTTAATGATCTCCAGTCCTACGCTCAGTTAATTCTACACATGCTTGTCTTGACGGTGTAAACTAATGGCAGTCACTTTATTTTGATGGATGCCAGTGACCCTATTTGAATCACCACTGAATCTTATTTTATTTTTGTTAAGGGTTTCGGGGTCCTCTTTTGTTTTTGTTTTTGATCCTTAACTTTTGCATGGATTGACTTTGCTTGTCAGATCCATCGGGATTGCCTTGATTTTGCCTAAGTCCCCTCTAAGGTATTTGACTTAGCAGGATTTTTTGATTTTTTATTTTGTTGTGACATCCATAGCATGGGTCTTTGCTTGTTGATTCAAGTGCGGAGTTGAATTGACTGAACATTACCCTGCCCCAGGTTGAGTGTAAGGGTTTGAATATCCAAAGAAAACTACTACTTCTAGGCTCGAAGTGGTTTACTAGGGATTAACTTCTTATATTTCCGGTGTTTAGGGAATTGAAGCAATGCCTGTACATCATTGACGAGATTCTGTCTGAAAGCATACGGTTTGCAATTATGGGTATCTCGTTCTCATCATCCTCCCTCAAATCATGCTAAACAACAGTGAATAGAGTGAAATGAATAAATGTGTCGGTGATAAGTGAAAATGAGTGAATACGACATAACTAATTCAAAACATGTATAAACAATACATTAATGAAAACCAAATACGAATGACAATTGTTCAAAGCATACAATACTTAAACAAACAAAGACAAAACATAAGAAATGCGGAATATGAAATGGCAACATGACGATCTTCTTCGGGGAGATGAACTTTGACTTGACTGGACTTGATCGGAATGACACTATTTGACCGGCGGTATTGGATTGTTGATAACGTTTGGAGACTTCCCATTAAAGTTGATAGCATCCTTGTCGATCATGTCTTGGATCTTGTGCTTGAAAGCCCTTCAGTCCTCAATGGTGTGACCTGGAGCGCCCTTATGAAACTCACAATGAGCATTTGCATCGTAGTCGGTAGGAATGACAGTTGGGGGAGCCAAATCTCTCGGAACAATAGCCTTTTTCTCCATCAACTGAGCAAAGATACTAGCATATGTCATTGGCAGGCGATCAAATACTCTATCAGGCTTCCACGTCCTCTGCTGACGCTGTTGGCGAGCACCTTGTTGTTGTTGAGCAGCTTGCATCTGCTGTTGCTGAGGAGGATACTGATATCCTTGCTGGTTGTAGGCCTGTTATTGAGGAGCTTGTTGTTGTGGCATCTGAGCTTGCACTGCTTGAACAGCTGGCTGATAAGGCATTGGAGCATATTGCGCAGCAGCAACATACGGATACTGATAATAGGGAACTTGATAAGGCATAGGAGCGGGAGCTTGTTGAGAAGCTTGCCCTTTCTGCAAAGAGATGGCATTTGTTTCGCCCTCTTTCTTCTTGTATCCATTGAAAGGCTTCTTGGCATTGGCCTGGTTGTTAGAACCTCCTGGGATCTTTCCACTCTTCAGCCCTTCTTCAATTCTCTCACCAACGATCACCAAGTCAAAAAATCCAGCGGAGACACTTCCGATCAGCTTTTCGTAGTACTGGCCTTGCAAAGTGCCCATGAAGATGTCAATCAGTTCACGGTCAACAAGAGGTGGATGCACCCTTGCGGCTAGCTCTCTCCCTCGTTGCGCGTACTCTTTGAAGGATTCATTGTCTTTCTGAGTCATACTCTGAAGTTGAGTACGATTCGGAGCAAGATCAGTGTTGTACTTATACTGCTTGACAAATGCATCGGCTAGCTCGGCCCAAGTGCGCACACTGTTATGTTCCAGCTGCATATACCATTCGAGTGATGCCCCAGACAAACTGTCTTGGAAGCAATGAATCATGAGCTTTTCGTCTCTGGCATAGGCAGCCATCTTGCGACAGTACATCTTCAGATGAATGTTTGGGCAACTGAGACCTTTGTATTTCGAAAACTCAGGCACCTTGAACTTGGGAGGAATGAAAACATCAGGAACCAAGCATAATTCCAAAGCACTGAAGGAATTTGAACTGTTCCCTTCCATGGCTCGAAGTTTCTCGGCTAGATCCCGACACATCTTCATGGCTTCTGAATCCTGAGCAGCAACGGGACTGGCAATGGGGATAGCAGCATGATAGTTCTGAACGTCGTCATACTGATCCATCAGAGTATCTTCGATATGAGGAACTGGGATTTGCACAGCAGTAGGCTGGGCCTGCGGGATAGCTCCAATGGTAACTCCGGGCGCTGGGGTTGGATGAGAAGTGTTCCCTTCGGCTGCGTTATTGAAGTTCAATGGCATCCCATGAGGATTTGGAATTGGAACCAAAGGGATGGCAGTAGACCCTTGTCCTTGACCATTGTTGTTGATGACAGCAGCGGCGTCATGCTGTTCTTCCTCTCTTCTGGCCGCGAGGATGGCTTCGAGGATCTGGTCAATCTTTCCTTTCATAGAATCCAACTCTTCCCTGAAGGTAGCTTGCTCCTGCTGAATCTGCTCCATCATTCGTCTTGTATTGGCTCTAGTTGCGTACTGGTGTCGAGGACTCAGCTTGATTTACTGGATATGAAGGAAAGAGAAACATGAGAAACTGCTGAAGGAAGGAGAATGCAAGATGAACAACAAATGAGATGCAATACAAATGATATGCGATGCAAGATGCAAGATCCAGGATCACAGGATCACCAATTCAAACAATTTTGAGAATTAGTCGGGTGAACGGTTCAAGGATCACAGTCACTGCTCAAAGAAACCCCCCACAAGTAGGATTCTAAAACGGGTAGGTGCATAGAGTCATGGATATCTTTCAAAGATATTACAACCATGACGAAGCCTCATCACGACGATAACATCCTCAATAGAATCTCCTCTAGGTGAGGTTCTTGTATCTTCCATGCGAGAAAGACTTCTCGGAGGCATCAACTACACAACCATCGACACACGGATTCTAGAAAAGGTTCTCAGAGTCATAGATCGAGGTTGAAAATATTACTGTAAGAAAGTAATACGTTCAAGGGATCTCATCTGATTGGGGTGTTCGTATTAATTCACAAAGAATTAACACTACCAACCACCATGGATAAAATGGTTTATGGTCCTTGGGATCAACGATTCAAGCTCAAAAACATCATTGTCATGGCAAAGACTCACAACAACAATAACATCTCCAAGGAATCTACTCCAAGCGGGGTTTTCGCTTCAACTCAACGTGAAAGACTCCACGCAAGTCTCCACTACACAACCACCATCCTAATCCTAGGGTTATACTCGGACTCGGGTGTAGAGCCATCTCATAAAGTAACCATAAGCATAACAACCCCCACAATGCCTCAAGCACAAGTAACCAAGACAAGGATACTAATAAACAAGCGAGAAGAAAATAACAACAAAAAGCTAACAACTCAAACTAAGATAGGCTCGACTCTCTCTTGCACGGAGCAATAGTCCCCAGCAGAGTCGCCACCTGTCGCACCTCAAAAATTCATTTCGAACATACGACCCTCGCGCAAAAGGCGCGGAAATTGCGGTTCGACAGAGTCGCCACCGAACTTTATTTTTCCCGAATAGACGGGAGAGGAAAATATCGAGAAAACCTCATAAACGCGGAAGGAACACGGTCGTCGCAACCATATTCCTGGGTTCGGGAGTCGATTACGCGAGGGGAAGGTATTAGCACCCCTCACGTCCATTGTACTCAACGGGAACCTCTTAATTCGAGTTGTGATGGAGTTAGCTAAACTTAATTCTTCTCTTCTCGCTACTAAATGCTAAAGGATACTATAAAGGGATAAAGACACTAGGGGAAAGGGGATGGTTAGAGGATAGGGTGCTCGCCAAGGATTGGGGCCCTTGTGCCTACGTATGCTCATTCGTACGAGAATGAGAAATCAGAGCGTCGTAGTTCGACTACGAGAAAGGATGGGGGAAATGGAAGATGGAGGGGATTGTGCTCGCCAAGATCATCGCAATCTTGTGCCTACGTATCTTACATTCAAGAGTGAATGAAGAATCAGAGCAATCGTAGTTCGTGGTAACGACCACGAAAGAAACTGGTTTTGAATGGGTTTGAAGTGGGTACGGATGACGATTACTTAAAGCTTAAGAAAGACTTCTCGGACCCAAGTAATCGGGAGAGCGAACCAAAGACTTGGGACACTCTCTTTTTTCATCATGAAGGAATGATGTGTTTGAAAGGATAGGGTTGAATTGATGACAATTACTTGAAGCTTAAGAAAGGCTTCTCGGACCCCAAGTAATCGGGAAAGCGAACCAAAGACTTGGAACACTTTCTTTTTCATCGTAAAAGAAGGTTGTTTGAATTTGAAATGGTGTATAAAAGGATGAGATTGGTCGGATGACGACTACTTGAAGCTTGAGAAAGGCTTCTCGGATCCAAGTAGTCGGGAGAGCGAACCAAAGACTTGGGACACTCTCTTTTTCACCGTAAAAGAAGTTGTTTGAAAGGTGAATGAAAGGATGAGTAATTGGAGATGGTTGAATATTGTCGAGTTTGTTAATATTATTTAAAGGTGTCAATTGCTCACACACGAATAAGATAACTCGCATATAAACAACGGAAAGCAAGATCAAAGACTTGAACCTACTCTTCACACCTTGAAAAGAATTGAATAATTGTTAGTTGATTGATAGTTTGTTTCGAAAATCCTCTTGACGTTGGATCAAGGGTTTGACACATTATCGCGTGCAAAGCGTGTTGAAAATGAAATTGTTTGAAAAAGAGAGACCGACTTGACTTACGCATCAAAGGGTCGAGTTGTAATAGGTTGATGGCGAATGCGTATGAGCACTCGACTTACGAGGTTGTTTGAAAGTGGATCGATGATGAATCGAGAATTAGTTTGAAAATAGTCTGAATCCGCTCTAGTCCCTATGGGTGCTCCTAGGAGATAAACTAATAATTAAAGAAATGCGAAACATACATCGGAACGGGAGAGGGGTACAAGTAAGTTACACGAGATTGCACGAAATAAAGGGGTTTCATTGTAAGGTAGCCCAAGAGAAAGTCGTGTGTGTGCATTGTGTCCTAAACTACGTCTTGAGCAAAGTCGGGCACGACTTAAAATTAGGATACCTGCAAATAACCAATGATACAACAGTCCACCAATTTGGCTTTTAGCGGTTTCGATAATTTATTAGGTGTTTTCAGTTATGGGTGAATGAATATGAATAATGATATGATAATATGAATATATAGTAAGATAAATATAACAATAATATCCACAATAATATTTAACGGAAATTAAAGTTAGTAGTTAGTTTGATAAATCGAATCGGGACACGAATGAAGGGATCTCGTCTTAATCGCAAACATAATGCCGATTAATCGAAGGTAGCCTATCACGATCCCAAAGTACGGAAAATGACCCCAATGGTCATTCCCCATAGATTTGAAACCGAGAAGGTTATCAACTTCGATACGTGACGCTTACAAATAAAAGACTTCATCGATCCAAAAATTGAAATAAAATCGGAGAAAGAAAGTGGTCTCAGATCCTTTGTTTCACGCCAATAATTTG
The DNA here is from genome assembly GCA_963859935.3 of Lathyrus sativus. Lineage (NCBI taxonomy): Eukaryota > Viridiplantae > Streptophyta > Magnoliopsida > Fabales > Fabaceae > Lathyrus > Lathyrus sativus. The sequence goes on along the minus strand of OZ012737.1, from coordinate 34,252,166 downwards.
ACGGTTAAACGTTGGTAATCTCGTCAGACCCGAAATAGAAAATGAAATAAAATTCCCAATAAAATCTCATTTCTAAAAGAAAAAAAATAAAAGTTCTAGAAAGAAATAAAATTTTAAAAGGTTAATATACAAACAAACTTCATAAGTTAAATTATGAAATATATAACTTATTTACAATCTGAAAAATGATTTAAAAATATTTAACAAGTTAAATCAAAGAAAAATAAAACAGCAGGGGGATTTGTACAAGAGATGGGGGGACGTGAAAGAATCACACGGGCCTCAGAGCCCGTCATCCTATAACCTGTATGCAAAAAAAGAAGAAGGACAATGGTCAGAAAATGATATGGACCGTCAAGCCCAATGTAACCACGGTCAAACACAAAAAACAAAGAAAAAGAATCTGAGTTTAGAAAAACAAAGCCACGATGTACACCATAAGTCTTTCAGATAAATCAGAAGGCATAGCCAGGACGAAAACAAAACGCATCGAGTAGCAAAAGGTGATGAATCGCTTCCAACCTTTGAACAATGTTCAATTTCTCAATCATTCCATCTCAGTCAGGTCTGATCTCATGTCCTCTCTCTGTTTTGAACTTTTTTTGTTGTGAGTATGGAATGGGTTTTGAGAAGGGATTAGGATATTGCGAGAGATTTGAGAATATGAAGGTTGAAAGTTGCAGAAGGTTATGGTCTGATGATGAAGGAGAAAAGTGGTTTATGTTGTGAGAAAACGAAGCTCTGAGTCTGGGTATGAAGGAAGAGTCGGAGTATTGAAGATTTAGGGTTTAGGGTTCGTGAGTTTTTGAAGAAGATTGGTTCATGGAAGGTTGGATAGGTTGGATAGCAGAAAAGGTTTTCCCTCAATTGGTATTTCGATTTATTGAAGGTTGAAAAAAAAAAAGGAAAAAGTTGAAGAAGGCTAGTGTTGAAGGGTATGAAGTTTGGTTGAGATTCAGAGAGGGAAGTTCTCAGTTGGGATTTGAAGGTTTTTGTGTTTAAACTTTAAGAGCTGAAGAAGAAGAGAAATTTTAAGTGAAAGGCTTCTTCTTGAAAGTTTTAGGGAGGCTGCGGGTTTATGGTTTTCTGAAGAGGAAGAGAAGAGCTTTGGGGTGATCTTTTGAAAGAGATAGCGGCTAGGGTTTTCCTTTGTTGGAGGCGGCTAGGTTCCTCTTTTTGCTGCAGCCTTTCACACGGTTTTAAATGGAGAGAGTATCTGGAGGATTGAGGTGAGGTTCTGCCTCCTCTTTTGTCTGTAGTGAGGTAATATCTTCAATTAGTTTTCACTGTGGTAACTGCTTTTTACTTTTACTGTGGTAAATGGTATTCACATTGATCTGTAACTATGTTTGAAAATGTTGTGCTGCAGGTTTTTTGCAATTGTACTGATTTTTATCATTCATGTAGCACCAGTTAGCATTTGATTATGGTTTGTGGGAACCAACTACTTTATGTCATAACTCGTCGTCTTATTTTGTCCGCAAGTAATGAATTGATCCGACGACGAGACAAAATCCGGGCTTGGTCTTGAAGCAACATTTTTCCTTCACTTAATTGTAGGTATTGGGGTCACCGAAACTTTTGTGTGGGGGCATTTGGTGTTGTCCTTCTTCTGCAGTTGATGTCCATTTTATGTGGGATAGAAAAACTCACTTAATGTTGTTGTATAATGGTGGCTCATGACACTTTATACTGACTTTCTTTTGTGGTTTCGCAGAATCCTCGTGCGCGGTAATTAGAAGCTAAGTCCTATGAAAACAGAAAACTCACACTGGTTTTAAGCACCATATTCGGGAATTGATTTGGCGCGTTGTAACAGCTTAAAGAAAGTTATGAATTTCGCGGTCATGGTATGGACTGTTATGTCGTTTGCAGAGCTCTCGCGACCATTTCATGAACAAGATTGTGTGGGGATCCTCAGCTGTCTTTCCTACCTCATGAAAGTTGCCTCCTTTATTGCCGGTAATGATCTGTTGATGCATACTGTTTCATCTTTATGGATTTTATTTTATTTTTTTTGTGAAATTATATGTTGACTGATGGTTGTTGCATTTTGAATCAACATACACCGCATTTCTACGTTTTACTGTGATTGGGGTGGCCTGGTTTCATGTCGGTTGTACGAAGTTTTTTTCCGCATGGGGCCATGTTGAACGGATTGGAAAGTGGTAGCAGAAGTGAGTCGTGTAGCGGTGACGAGTATGTTTTGTGGGGACTGAAGCTTGAGGTAGAGCCTTTGTTATTATGGTACTGTGATGGCAACTTTTCTGTATTGGAAATTTGCGTGATGTGAGGCGGAGAATGTGAACGTGGCTGCTGAATGGAGTTGTGAAAACTGTCGGCAACAGGGTAATTATTGGTGAGTGGTCTTTCTTTGTGAAATAATTTTTGCTCTGCAATTATATGAGTTGTGGTTGAGGTTTGAAATGGCCTGTACTGTATGCTACAGGTCATGGTTTGTAATTCCTCATGCAGGTTTTTATGTGGTGAAACGGCCAAAACAGGGTAGAGTGTACGGTTGTGTTGTCGGTGCTGCTACCACATGTTTTGTACGTTGGTCATACATCAATATGGTCTCCAACAGCCTGTTTCATTTATGCATTCCGCCTTCATCTTATTTCCATTTCGGGAAAAAAATATTGTATTAATCTTACGCACTTTTCCTTTGTTTCGAGCTTTGTGGCTTGCGTGAAGGATTGTACAATGATTTTGTTGCGGAATGAAAATAAACTTCTGCTTTTCTGTCCTGTGTATCAGCTGGAAGTGAGCTCTTTATAGTACAGTTTGTTGCATATTTTTTGTAATGTTGGCTATTTATTTCACTTGTTATTACTTTTGTGTGGGGTAATGACTATCGTCCCTTTGTCTGTTGCAGAATTGCTCATGATGCTTTTTTGGTTTAATCGGAAGTGAGTTTGATTATGCCGGAAAATGTGTGAAGCTTACGGTAATTCAAGCTGTGAACCAACTGGTGCAGGATGCTATATGCAAATCACGGTCATACCAGCTGGGAGTAAGTATCAACAGGTTTTGGTGTCTGGTTGTGCGGAGTATGCGCTGGTCGTACACACACGATACATGGCTGTGAATTTATTATGGCGTAACCACTGCGTTTCGTACTACTGTTGCCTTTATTGAACTTCCATTTGAAATTTTTGCTGCAGGTGTGAATATATGGTTGCTGAGAATCATGAAGAAGTTTGTGAGAGGTTCTGTTGTGAAAATGAAGTGTTGGGCAGGAAAATCTGGAATTATGCGCAACCGTCGACACAACTTTTAGAAGCAGCTTGGGACGCATGCTCTACCGTTGGCTTGTATGGGCTTTTTAATGCAGGTACCGGTGGGGGCAACGACAACCCTTTTGTACCACTCAGCACTCGAGGACTTCGTGATAACAAGCAGCGGCGTCAAAGCTTAAACTCTTGATTTTTGTCATAACTTATGATACCACTTTCAAGTGTTGAATTCGAATGTACTGTTCCTTTATTGTAACCTCAAATTTGTATACTTATTGAAAACAATAATTTATCGTATGAATGATAATCCTACTGTATTAGGATTTTACCATAATATACAATAACTTCACACCAAATATTCACAATTGAGCCTGGACTAAATCCTCAAGAGACCTATCCAAGGCCTGGTCACATTTTCAGCGTGGCGCAACAACATCACCCTAGTTGGCCTAAAGTCTCTTGAATCAACAATAGGAGAAAAATGCAACTATTATCTTTAAAACATTTCTTAATCTTTAAAACCACCCTTAAGTATGCCTTAAAGATAATCACATCCTAATCTTTGCAAAACCTCCGCAAGTATTCCAGAAACCATACTAAGTGTCACGACCCTGATGGGTATATATCAAGTCTTTATGTGCCAAAGTTTTTAGGAAATCAAAGCTAGAAGCCCAAACAATCACTTGAAAAAAAAGATCATGAAAACACACAGTAAATAATGGGTGGGACAAATTTGGGGTATGACACACCATCATCAGATTCCCTAAGAAGTTAAGTCAATTTCATGATGTCATGTGTATGGAATAGCGTACTACCCCCATAACTGAGTTCGTGACTCATGTCAGAGTAGTTGGGGAGTGTTTGGGTTATGGGGATGTGTGGCTAGAATGATTGAAGGGAGACATTCGTGTGAATGATTTGTTGGGGAAAGGTTCATATGGTTGTCAAGGTGTTTGGTAACCATCTAGTTGTTGCATGTTTTGGTTTTTTGATGTTTGGATTTCTTGGCTATAGTAGGATGGACGCTTAGTGTTAAATGATCACTGAGTGTTTTGGCTATTGCAGTTATGGTAGGATAATACGTTGGGGGCATATCGATGTTAGGTGTCTTGATATTAATCATCTTTTAGGCAGTGGTACAGGGCATGCTCTTGGTATTGTGGTTGGGTGTTTGGCATGTTAAGGTTGTAGGTTTGTCTATTTGTGGGGCAGTAATTTTGTTGGGTAGTGAGCAACCGGTCTGGTAATTTTGTGAGGGGTTAAATATTGAACCTTCTTATGTGTATGTGATTTGACGTGGGTCGTATAGGTACATATCCTTGGCGAGAAACTCAAATCCAATTGATTTGTACCAAGCCATATAATCACGAGTTGGTTTTTCTTCGGTTGGCATCACAGCATCACTTGAGACATGGTCATGTCGGTGCTTCCATTTTCGCACTTAGGTCTAGTGAAGTCCTGCCAAGGGTTAAAGTTCCATTGGTCCTTTAAGTTTTTTGGTAACGATTTTATCCTTTATGTTAAGTAACGTTTGCATATTTTACCTTTTTCAAAATCTCCGTTCCAAAAACACCTATGTGTCACAAATGGAGATGATGTGGCATTCAACAGAGATGATGTGCTATTGAAGGTTATTGATTTGGCATTTGTCCCCTTCTTTCTTATATTTCTGGATATCAAAATTCTAAATCCCCAAATCACATACTTTGAACCCTAAATCTCAATACTTCATCAATGGCCTCTGTTACGGTGAAATCTGGATATCAAGCTATTGATTAACTTGAATCTTAATTCATTTACAACCGAATTTTAATTTATCCAAAAAAAGGAAAGGTTTAAAGAAGGAAAAACCTATAAGAATGCAAAGCAAAAGGCAAGGCCTAAAGCTGAGCAAAGAGAGATCTAAAGGTTCGGGGGTTGGTTATACCTAGGGAAGGTGTTAGCATCCTAAGCATCTGTAGTACTCTACATGAATCTCTTGTTAATATTTGTGTTTGCTAGAGTTTGCTTGCTAAGGGTAAAGTGCTAAGGTAAAAATCTAAAGTATAAAGGTATGTACAAGGTTTGCTCGCGAAGACATCGCATCTCGTGCCTACGTATCCTGACGGGAGTGGAATCAGAGCAATCGTAGTTCCCCTAGCTAGGGATGAGGAACTCTTGACTGTGGTCAAGGTTCCAAAGGGATGTAAGCATTCATAGAGAAGTACTTACAGGGAGTGCGGCGACTCCTATTCTAAGTTAAGATTGTTATGATAAAGGAAGTCCACGGCGGGATGGCAAACATGAGTACGGCGGCTCAAATCCTAGGGCTAGGATAAAAGGGTAAAAGATGTCCACGGTGGGACGTTAAAGACGAGCACGGAGACTCGAATCCTAAGGCTAGGATCAAGGGAAGGATGTCCACGGCGGGACGGTAAACATGAGCACGACGACTCTAATCCTAAGGCTAGGATAAAGAGATATAGTTGACCACAGTTAAAGGTAGAAATATACTTTAACACGAGAAATTTGCAAAAAGAAACGCCAACAAATGATTAAAAATGTGAAAGTTATGAACATTTGAAAATGGGAAAGAAAATATGAAATAAATAAACAAGTGATTAAAATAAATGCACTAGGTGGGTGTTGAACCCACCACACTTGGTTCACAAGCAATACAAACTCACCACTAGGCCACAGGGGGCGCGTGTGAACAAAGTTTGGAAGAGAAAGAGAAAATAACAAAACATGGGAAAATATGAAAAAAAAAACAAAAAGAGTTGACCCTCCTCGGGGATCGAACTCAGGATCAGGCAGTGAAAGGTGATTTAAGGGCGCAGGTTCTACCACTGGGGTGGCTATACATCCGTTGATGAAGCCACCCCTTTAAATATATAAGGGATACTTTCAAACAGGTTGGGCACAAAAACATGAACAAAACTTGGATTTGCATTTTGGCCATAACTTCTCCAATTCTTGATGGATTTTCACAAACTTTTAGCCTAAATTGAGTATTTTTTAATGAGGAACAAGATGGCATGGTTGGTTTTCTGAAATCCCCTCCCCATTTTAAAACCCGATGGTGTGTGTAAAGTGAATATGTGAGATGCATTTTGAGATGGAACCTAAGCTACAGCGAGTTTCAGATCAAAGTAATCATGCACACACACTACATAAATGATAATGAGTGAATCTAAACCACTTTTATGGATCAAAACAGTCTGAGATGAGAAATGATGTGTAAGTTGCACAACTGTCATGAGAAATGCAAGTTGATGTCCAATTTTAGTTCCAAACTTTTTCAGGTCAATTGAAACATACACACACCTCATAAAAATGCCAATGAATGATCTCCACTACAAATTTAGGTAAAAAATAAACAGTTATGAAAAAATGTGTTCAAATTGCAAATTGTTGTGAATATGAGGCATGATGATGTCCAATTCAAGTTCTAGGCATATTTGATCAAGGTAAGCATACATACACATCACATACATGGTATTGAGTGTCATCAAACACAATGAAAAGCTCAAACAGGTCTGTCATGGAGAATTGCATATAAGTTGCAGTTTTATGCTTTGTGCATTCATGAAGATGTTCAAAATGGATTCTAGGCATGTCTAAACCAAATTAACTGCACACACAAGTCACATACATGAAGATAGTTGTGTTCATGCTCCAAAATTAGTTAAACTTCAATTAGGACAGGTTTTGGTATGGTCTAAGGCATATGGGCTTGGACAATGCATTTTGAAAGTGAAAATGTGTACCAGATGAAAACAGGCCATATAACTTATACCTACACCTTACAAACATGAAACTGAACATGCTCACACTAAAAAATTAGGCACAAAAGCAACTAGGCAAAGTTTGACATGTTGATGTGGTGCTAGAACTGTTTGTGGCAGCAGACAGTGCAGTATGTGTTTTTTTTCAAAACATAATGAAGCTTACATCAAGACAGAAATGTGCACATACCATATAAATGCTCATGAGTGAATCCATACACACATTCAGGTTGAAAACAAAATGTTATGAAAAACAGTGCTCAAGTTGCAAATGTTATAAACAGGATGCATAATGGTGTTCAGTTTCAATTTCATGCACATACAAGTCAAGTAAGTCATGTACATAAGTCATATATGTGAAGACAAGTGTGTTCAAACATAGGATAAAGTTCAAATCATGCTGTAGTGAAAATTGGCTGTCAAGTTGCAAAGTTAGGTTGTGAAATGCATGAAGATGTTCAAATTCAATTCCAAACATTTTTAGACTGAACTAACCATATACACACCACACATACATGATATTGAATGAGTTCCAACACAATTTGAGGCTAAGAGAGGATTGTCATGAAAAATGAGGGTTGAGTTGCAAGTTTTGGCATTTTGATGCAAAAATGAAAAGGTGCAGTTCAACATTCTAAGCAAAATTTGATTAAGTTAACTTCACACACATATTGAATACATGATGTTGGATGAATTTGAGCACAAACTTAAACACCTCTAGGCCTGAGATCACAACTGGTGTGTTCATGACAGAATTTTGATACAAGACATACACATGACACATTTTTAACATGATGAACTCAAAATGCCAAAACATGAAATTATGGTGTAAAGCAAAAATGGAGTGTTTACATACCTCTATTAGACTGTGTTGAGCAAGTTTGATCAATAAGAAACCCAGAGAAAACTTCAAATGCACCTAGCTTTGGAGATTTCTTCTTCTTGAAGCAAGAGTGCAAATTTCAAGACAGTTGGAGAAATAAACTCCACCAATGACCCTTAACACTTTGGACAGTTGAGAAAGGATATATGTGAGGTGTTAGAGTGATTAAAACATCAATCAAATGCCTAGAACAAGTTTTGGCAGATTTTGTGTATCATGGTCAAAGTAACTTGGTATGGAAGTTGACTTTTGGGAGAATGAGGTTTTTGAATGGTTCAATGGTTGGAACACCTTCTATATCATATTTATGGATTGTGGGGATGATGTTTGGTGAGTTTGAGTATGGGGAAATGGTTTTGGCAGCTGGACTGTCAAGACAGATTTTTCATGGTTTTGGTGGATTTTAAGATTTTGGTGAAAATGAATCAAGGAGTGGAAAAATGAGAGCTTTGTGTTTCTCTGGTTTTTGAGAGATTTCTGATGTGTTGAATGAGGTAGAGATGCCTCTATTTATAGGCAAATGGGGGGTAGTGGGCAGATTTGGAGATTTCCTTCTTAGGAAGGAAAGGTTTTCATTTTTTTGAATCCAATCTCAAAAAGAGCTTTCTTGGCTGATAGGTAAGCTTAAGTCAAGCTTCATGATGAGTTTGAAGTGGCTAAAACCAGGCTAGAAGGCATAGGTTGATGGCTAGTTCAGATTCTACTTTCCACCTCATGTTTGTCATTGATTTCAAATGCAAGTTGCAAGGCCACTTGCAAGGCCACTTGCAAACTTGGCAAATTCACTTTCCTCTGCATTTTCATTGTATTTCCATGCTACAAAGTCTCTACATATCAGGGACAATAATATTCACAAGTTAGAATTGGTCAATTTTGATGAAGGAGGTGATTTCTTGAATTTTGACAATGTGGGACTAAAGTGAAAAACCACCAACTTGCCATGACCATAACTTTCAGCTCACAAATCCTTTTGAGATGTGCTAGTACTTTTCAGAAATCCCTCATATAGCTCTAAAACATTCATGTTTTCATGAGTTTCAATTTCCCAAAGGAACTTGGCCAAAAAGCCTTCCAAAGTTGCTAAAAAATGAACTTAAAAATGAAATTTTCCTAAGTCTTTTTCCTTTTTAGAAATGAATTTGATCATAACTCCAAATATATGCATTTTCTGATCATGGACCACTTAGGGACTTTTGTAGTATTTGTCAAGAGATTTCCAATAAGCTTTGAACCAACTCAATTGGATGTGTGGTTAAGGAGTTATGGTTTAGCCCCTTTCAAAACCCTAATTTCCCGATTTTTCGATTACTCCTTCATCCTTGATCCAATGGTCATGAAAATTGATAGGAAAGTGAAATATTACATAAGGAACATTTTTTATTAACACTTTGAAGTCCAATTCCCTAATTAATTTTCAAATGCTCCAAATGTGAAGAAAAGGATGTTGAAATCAACTTGCTTAGAAGTTTGATTGATAAGGATGAGAAATACACTAAGGAGATCATGGAGAACATGTTGAAGATGGTGAAGATGCTAGGCTATGTCATTATGCTGTTAGTTTTGATTTTTGTAGTGTTATCTGTATTTTGGTTTAAAAGTGGATACCATTGTCAATTTTTATTGTAAGTCATGAGTTGTGGTACTTTCATGTAACATTTCTTGACAATGGTTTGTTATACAATTTTGTGTTGCAATTATTGACAATGGTTAATGAAACAATTTTGTGTTACAATTCTTTAATTGTACATATGTTGTATTCAACAATTCTATACCACTACTGCTACAGTTATGTTATAATTTGTACACTAGTCAAAACTAGAAGGACCTGATTGTTACATTTTAAAACCATATGAGACCTGAGTGTTACAAATTAAAATCATGAAGGGCATGATGGTTACAAATTATAAACATGAAGAACCTGCTTGTTACATTTTAAAATATAACAGATGTGTTGTTTTACATTACTTTGAACCTTAAACAATAACTAATATGTTGTTTTACACTATTTTGAACCTCAAACAATTACAAGACAACATACCAAGTATTACATAATCTAAACATTGTCAAAGCATTGTTATAATGTTATATGCAACATGTAATTCTTGCCAATAAACTTGTGATATGCAACATGTCACATGCTCTATCTGGTATGGAAGGACACAGTAGATACTCGCCAGTTCTTAAAGCTTGTATATTGATGAGGGGAAAGACATCAATGGATTTGTTATTAGTTTGGCCAAGGCTTTTTCTTCATGAAAAAAGTTGTACAAGTTGTTTTAAATATATTTACCAAATTTATTCATGTTGTTCGAAGCGAAAGGAATTCATATTCATATTCTACAGTGTTTTACATAAATGTTTCTGATATTCTTAAATTTTGTATTTTGATTTTATAAGTTCCACTTTATAGATTGGCAAGAAGTTACAATGTGAATAAGACAGATGATTCAATGTTAATTTCCTTATTGTGTATTCGTTGTTATTGTGTATCAATTATTATGGTTTACTAGTATGTTTCTAACTATATAAAAAACCGACGATGAATTTGAGGTCTCGGTGAAGAAAATAGTTAATTGCAGAAAATAATGTTAGGTTCAAAATACAAAAAATAATTACTGGTGAATTTATGAGGAAGTCAAAGACTTGGAATTATTTATGTACATCAGAATGTTACAATAACATTTTACACAAAAAAAATGAAACTTGCATTGCATTTCTAATAAGACCTTATCTAGTTCTCTTCACTTATATATTACAGTTACAAATAATACATTGACCTGATTTCTATTTTCTCTCAAACTAGAAGCTATACAACAATTTCCTGGATGGTATCTACCAAAATTTCCATAAAAAATAAATCTAATTTCTATGTTAGATGATAAAGAATTTGATCCTAAAGGAAATGGTTAGTGCTATGTACAAGGGTTTTATCGAACTACGGTCGCAGGGCTTTGCGAATCTAGAAAATTTATGCTCTGGTGTTGGACAAAATAAGGCAAATGAACGATACAGGCCAATGCCAGTTCTTCAGCAACAAATAGCATATTTTGCCACAAAATTTCTTCATAGAATTCATTTGGGGAGAAGGAAATTAGGGTTGTGTAACCTAATTTAGGGATTATGCAGTCTTAATTATTTGAAGAATAAGACAAATGCCAAATCAACAACCTTCAATGACACATCATCGATGTTAAATGCCACATCATCCCCATTGGTGACACATAGGTGTTTTTGGAACGGAGATTCTGAAAAAGGTAAACGATGTAAATTTTACTTAACATAAAGGACCAAAGTATTAAAAAAACTTAAAGGACTAATTTGTTGTTTTAAAATAACTTAAAGGACCTAAACAATATTTTTGCCAACAAACTATTATGAATAGATTCGGTTAGTGAAAATTTATAAGTGCTAAATTGTAGTGATTTTAAGTGTAAATAATTGGCACTTATCAACTTAATTATCCCAATAAATCTCAACTTTAGTGTATGTTTTGTGTAGTTTACATTTTAGTGTGTAATATGCGTAATCATGTATATATCTTTGAGTTTGATAGTTTTTCTCTCATTTTTGTAGGTATACAAGCAATGATATTATGTCATTGTCTTATAGAGCATTGAATAATCTTTCCAACGCTTCTGACCGCGCGTAAAACAGCGTTACAGTTCTCAAGTTATGGTCGAAACAAGTTCTGAGTTTGCTGTCATGTTCGCTGTGCGAACTAAAGGCTCGCTCGCTCGCCAAGAGTTCGCCAAGCGAACCCAAGGAGAAGAAAAATTTCCCCGAAGCATGGAAAACATTATTTTAGACAGTAGCTATCTTTGGTATGTTCACAGTGCGAACCGGTGTTCGCCCAGCGAGCATGGAAACCCATTTTTGCCTATAAAGTCACATTTTCATTTTTTTTTTTAAGTTATCTTTTGGGAGCATTTGGAACCAATTGATTAGAATCATTTTCTTTAGTATTTTCATCTTAGAAACAACACATGGATGATGCATCTAGATGATTTGGAGCCAAATCATACATCAATCGGAGATGACAAACCGTGAGAAGTTCAATCGAAGATGACAAACCGTGAGAAATTTATTCTTCTTCCTTCTTCTCTTTGTATTTTTCACTGTTTTAGGGTTATTGTATGTATGTTTACTTATATTTTATGTTCATCTAGGTATCTTTGTATAAAATCCCTTTTATAAATCTTAATCGATGTTATCTTTGATTTAATATCTATCTTAATGGATTTGGATCACTGTAGACATATACTTTTCGAACTCGACCTAAGATGATGATCTATTGGCTAAAGGAAATGGTCTAAATATTCGCGCGTGTGTGTCGGAGCTTATTGCTTTGTGATGTTTTATTGTATGAGATATCATATTCGAAAGAACGCGGTTGATCTCTTGGACTTTGCGTTATACATAACCTCCATTTGTGAGTGATATGTGGGGGTTTTGACGAGTATTAGGGTGAGTGCATTTGATCGATAGGTTTTTTCTCGTACATGATGGGTATAAGGAAATGGAACTCCTGATGAGTTTCTCCTTTTTAAAGAATTTGTTTATTTATTTGGTTTTATTCTTTTAATTTCCGCTTGTTACCCTTGGAGAACCATTTCAAACCCAAAATTAGATATGTGGAGATTGTCGAACGACATTCTTTCCCTCGAGCTGATCCATGTGGATACAACATAAATCCCAGAGGGAATTCTTCCGAAAATAATATTTTTTTCTTGCCTTTTTACCGCTTCAATATAATAGCGTTGTTGCTGGGAATTGGTTTTAATATTGAGTCGCATTGCAATAATTTATATATTTCTAAACTTTGTACATAATTGTCTATATTGTATATATTTATATAGATACTTGTTTTGCTTTTGTTTTTCATTATGTTTATTCAAAGTGTTGTATATATTTTTTATTTCTGTAAAGTTCTTTCAAGTGTTTAGTTATGACACTTTCTTTAGGTTGGCGCTTTGACGAAAGCATCGACATGTCTGTGAGGAAGTTACTAGACAAGCACAATAAAGGTGTCGAGCTAATGACGTGAAACAAGCGCTTGTTGGGAGGCAACCCAACGGTTTTCGAGTTTATATAACTTTATGTTTATTATGTTGGGTTCAATTTTGTTAGGTCGTTAGAAAACATTTGTGTTTTGTCTCAAGATTTATTTTTTATTATCTTGAAGATGCATGTGTGATTGTTCGAGTTTGATTGTTTCAACCAGAAAATGTTATGGTAGTGTAAAACGTTTAAAGAGAGTTGCATTGTGTCATACCCCAAATTTGTCCTACCTTTTTAAAAATTTTCATTTGTCCGACTTTGTTTTTAATTTACCTCGCTGTCGCGGTGAAATTTGGATACCAAACTATTGATTAGTTTGAATCGTTAATTCATTTTGCAACCGAACTTTGATTTGTCCAAAGGAAGGGATAAAGATCGAAATTCCCACAATGCAATGCAAATGCAAGGTTTAGATTGTTTAGGTTCGGGGGTTGGTTAAACTTAGGGAAGGTACTAGCATCCTAAGTTTCTGTAGTACTCTACAGGAACCTCTTGTTTTATGTTTGTTTACTGCTAAGTGTTTATCTGCTTAATGGTTAGAAGACCCTAGTGGTTTATGTCTAAGTATACTCGATAAGATGTCGCATCTTATGCCTACATATCCTTACGGGAGTGGAATCAGAGTACTTGTAGTTCCCCTAAAGGGTTAGAGGAGTTCTTTGACTGTGGCCAAAGTTCCTACGGGTTTAGGGTAGTTGTTTTGATTGGGTTTAGGAGAAGAGATGAGTCTTCATGTTAAGGGAGATGTAACCACCACAAATGTAAAAAAGGGAGTTGTAGGAAATGGTCTTTGCATCGTCTTAAGAAAAGGTCTTACATACTTGGATGGTCGCCAAGTATGCCTTTATCGCTCTTAAGGCAAAGTCCCTACATGTTTGATTGTATTGTTGTGGGGGTGGAGATTATATCTCACTTAAGATGATTAACATCTATTCTCTAATGTGTTTGAAAAAAGTTTGTATTGTTGATTGTTTGTTTGTCTATGTTGTAAAGATTAAGGTCCTTCCTATGGGGTAGGTCCTAAACTTAAGGAGATCGACTTGAATGGGATGAAGGATCATGGGGAGATGATGCAAATGATGTGCAACTACACACAACGTTGAATTATGTGTAGGTTTTTCCTTTGGACGGATGCGATGCAATAATGTAGATGACGGAAAATATAAGTTACTGAAGGTAAATTGCAAGAATAAAACCATACACATACGCATGAAAGCGCTAGGTGAGTGTGTGCATTGTGAATAAAATAAAAGCAGATAAAGACAAACAATATATACGCATGAAAGCGCTAAGTGTAGGTGTCGTGAAGTGAGTATGCATTATTTGTTTTACGCTGTTGATTGATTTTAAACGGATTGGTTAATTGACTATGAGAAAATGTTCGATTGACTTTATGATGAGGGTTGAATTATTTTGATAAAAGTTGATTTTAAAAGTTGGATTTTGGGCTAGGTGAATTGAGTTTGTGAGAAAGGATTGACTTATTTTTTACCTTATGACTATTAATATGATTATGGAATAAAAAGTGTTTTTACGATTTATTTCTGAGAAGTTAATTAAATACTAAGGATTTATTACTGATAAAATAAATTGATAAATAGGTGTAATTTATTTATAAAAGGTTTTTTTAGTGAATATATGCTTATTAAAAATGTTATTAAATTTGAAAGGAGTTTAAAATTAAATTAGCAAAATATTTAATAGGAATTAATAGGATTTAAAAAAATTTAGTTATTAATATAAAGAGAAATATAAGGTTGATTAAATTGAAAATAAAAGATAAAACAAATAATTATTTAAAGACCAAATAGCTAAATAGTTAAAAAAGATAAACTAAGTTTAATTACAGAGCTCCTAATTTATTTAGAAAAAGAAATTAGTTAATTAAAAAAGAAAAGAAGATTAAATGGTTGATTAGAAAAAACTGTTAGTTAATAAAATAAAAGAAATTGATTAAAATAAAAAAAAAGCAGATTAATTGACTAATTAGGATTTAGGGGGATTGTTAGCGGATGATTTCATGTGGTGTGCGTGTGAGATTAGTGTGATGTGTGAGGATTAAGCAATAGTTACACTGATGATAAACAACAAAGATGGGAATGGAACCCTAAATCCCCCAAATCGAGAAAACCCTCGTTCGGCCTCTCCTCCCCATTTCTTGATCACGATCGACCTCTCCTGCATCGTTCTTCACGTTTGTACCTGAAACAACCAAATAGAACATCAATAGTTCAATGACATAGATAAAAGTTGAGGATTACCGAAGGTTAGCGTGCGCTAGCGGCGACAGAGAGGTTGTGGAGTTTGAGGGCTTGGATCGGTCTCCGATGATGGCTTGGAATCGCGGTGGAGTCTGCGTGAGGGTTTGCTTCAGCTTCTCTGGCGATTTCACGGTGGCTCGCAAAGGGGCGTTTCAGGGTGATAGATGTGTCGCGACAGAACGCTAACATGGAAGATAAGTTCCTCGTCTCTATGATTTAATAGTTAGGGTTTGATTTAGGGATTTCTCTGTATATAATTTGTTTGTGTATTCTCTTCCGATTTAGGGTTTTGTGAGGATTGTTTGTGGATTTTTCTCGTGGTTTTTTTTCGTGGTTTTTTCCTGTCTCATTTCGAAGCTGATTGCGGTTGTTTTTATAGGCGATGAAAACCTTGAATTAACTCGAGTTGAATACAGATGATTCTTGTCAAATCTGGTTTTAGGAATAATCCTTGATTTACTGGGGGGTAAATGCACCTTCCATTTTTAATTTGATGCGCCTGGCCTCTGCTTTAGAAGGGTATAACATCATAATATTATTTCCATTATGATCCAGATATGTTCCGATTTTGTTCAAAATTACTCAAATCGAAATAATTGCTCTTGGAATACTTGAATTAACGCTCCAACATTGCCTTTGTTCAGGTTATTCAGGTAACTCAAGAACATCAACAACAGTTAATGCCGCACAAAAGGATACGAGAAGAAAAACTTCAATTCAAAACGATTCAGGTTTGGCCATATGACCTCCTCTTCAGCACCATTCCCCTTCGACTCATTCGATCCTTATGCTCTCAATATTGTAGGTGGTTTGGAAGACTGTCGCCTTATCTTGAACATCAGTGTTGGATCAATGCTTCGCTTGCTTGGTGAGTTTCTCCTCAAATGATTTATCACCGTTAATCTTGTCCTGAACTGAAATCGCCTGACTCTTGGATATCTTCTTTATGATGCAGGATTGGTCTTGTTGGTGCTGATTCTTGTATTGAAGTTGGCTTGTGATGGCTATGTTCTCCTCAACATCCACCCTATGGGAAGCTTTTCGAGTTTTGAGCGCACCTTGTTCACATAACCTTTTCGGACGAAACACTATGTCTTGAGTGTGAAAGATCCTACACCACAAATTTTGTCACTAATCTCCATGTCTTGGCCACAAAACAACTTCATCTTGAACTCAAAGAAAGGCGTTCCGTGTTTGCTTTCCAACTTGAGATTACCACGCAGATGAAACGGCGAAGATTCTATGCCCGAATGCTTGATTTCTCTGCAGATGAACTCAGAAATGATATCAGAATGCTTTCCATTGTTCGACAAATCATTCAGCGAATATCTCATTTTCTCCTTCTATTCACTAGCAATGGCTTCGAAAATGCGGGACTGTCAAGTGTCCTGCGACATTGCTCGTCTTAAGGTTCAATTGGAACTCTTTATCCATTTGATTAATTTTGTCTCTTTTCAAACTCATGAGGGCTGTTAAATTTGCAGGTCGTCGCAGGGTCAGACAGTACCCTATTTTTTTTGATCGGTTTGAAAGAAATTCTCGGGGCGAACCTCAGAGGGATGTAAGTTAAGCCTTTCAAAGGGTGTTATCTGCCTTGCACCAGGTTGGCGGTTCAATACGATGCTATAAATCGATTTGGATAATGCGAATCAGACCAACAGGTCCAAAGCTTCACATCACGGCTTTAGCTGCGGGTGATATCTTTCCTTCCTATTACTTTTATTGTAATGAAATTTGGTAGCATTCTATGTGAGGAACTTGCCTTCCATTGTATTGTCATAACACCTTATTCTGATCTAACATCTTCAATCACTTTGCAGAAATAACACCTAGATGGTTAGGTGTTACCATTTGTGGGTAGCTTGAAGGGATTCGGATACGGCGAAGACTCGGAGTGGTGGCGGAAAGTTGTTACTATTCACTTGGAAAAAAAAACGTTCCAGGCAAGCTCTAATGGGATCAGAAGGATGGGAGATTCATGACAGGATAAATCATGACAGAAGGCTTCTCTTTCTGCAGGAAGAAAAAATTCCTCTGTGGAGCTGATAAAGTTGTGTGAACGTTTTCCCCTTGTTTAAACGGATATAGTCTTTCACTGCTGTGGAGTCACTATAACTATGTGTAAAACCTTTTTTTTTGTTTCCCTGTAATCACTGTAAGCTAGTAACATAATGTAATGGGAACGTCTATCAAATACTTAAGAGGCCATTACGGTTCTTGTAAAGAAATCCATCCAAAATACTCCTGTGGGAAATGAATTATGCTTGCTTCAAAAGGTAATTTGGCCTTAATCAAAACCGCACCGGTTCATTCATGAACTCTCATGACTTGAGTTAAAGAACATAACTGTATAGCTTAAGAAATCATGATAAATACGTGTCGTCATTGTTTTTTTTTCTTTGGGCTGCTCTTGAAAGAAGAAGTAAATGGTGACAATTGAAACCCCTTTCCATACATTTCTATTTGTCATGATCTAATGGCCCAAAGTCTAACCAATCCCTTGGATGCACAGGTATTCCTTAGTTTGTCCATATGCACCTTGCATACTCGCATTCTGTTTATACTGCACTTGAATACGAATGAACCTGAACCTTGAATCCACATCATCCTACACTGGAAAGCTATGTAAAACCTGTTAGAGGCGTCTAAAAAAAACAAAATAAACCTACGCCTTCGCTAGCCCTGATAAATACGTATATAGGATCAGAAATACAAAATGTAATAAAACACACAAGGAGGTGGGATCTTACGGTCAAAAATTAGGGTGCAACAGATGCCCCTATTTAAGTTACTCCTATCCAGAGATATGGAGATTGAAATCTCCGGCTCGACGAGATGGGAGGGACTTAAATACAAACATTGCACGAATTTTTGGCCCTAAGAAGCCACCGAATGCGTATGATATGCAATGATATGAAAATGCAGAACAGAAGGGGCCTTGTGGAGAAGATGTCACCGGGGGCGAACCGAACACGACACACGGGAATAACAGGCTCAATAAAACGAAACTTCACAGGGGAAGATTGACAATCACAAAGTGTTTGTAAATATGTTGTGAAGAACTTGGAAGAGAAATTCTCTGGAGGAATCTACTGTACATGTCAAAATGTAATTGATTCAAGACATCATCTCTAGAAGTCTACTGCCGAGACTTGTAACTGTAATTGAGAATACTTTTGCCAAAATATTTACTGTTAAAGTCTGTAGGGAATCTACTGCCAAGATTCTATGTTGAAATCTGCTGGAGACATACTTCTGACGAAGTCTTCTGGAAATCTACTACCGAGAGATTAACCAGGAAATGAAATAGGACTACCTACTGCCGAGGTCTTCTGGGAATCTACTGCCGAGATTAACCAGGAAATGAAATAGGACTACCTACTGCCGAGGTCTACTGGTAATCTACTGTCAAGATTAACCAGGAACTGTAATATGTTTGAATGATTGCCGTTGTAGACTGTAGATGTTGTTGTAGGTGTTGTTGATGTAATCTGTAGATGTAATCTTGTAAATGTAGAATTTGTAGATGTAATCTTGTAAATGTAGAATTTGTAGGTGTAATCTTGTAAACTTCACCGGGGATCTTAGGAAGAGATGTGAGCCGGTTGCACGTCTTCTCAAATAAAGAGAGACTATTGTGATAAACTTCTTCGACTTCTCCGGGGAGATGTCACTGCTGGAAGTAAACTCGTGTGATGAACTCGCCAGGGAAGAAATTCCTGAAGAGTATCTTGTTGTAGTTGTAAGTATGTGAACTTCTTGAGGCGAACGTTTCTCAAATAAAGAGAAAACATCTGTGAAGTTTTCGATAGAACAATCTGATGGATTTCCGGAGAGATGCCGTGAGTTGATGATCTTGATAAAACCCAATACGGATGTTCAACCTGTCTTGAGGAGACAGATGTAGATTGTTGGAAAGATGTCTTGTAATATTGTTGGAGAAATATCCATCTTCAATAATTATCTTCATGAAGACCTTTTCTGGGGAGAACAGTGCAAAATAAATGCACACTTGATCCATGTTCAAAAGTTGGAAAAATGTCTGAAGAAAGTGTGATTATCAAGGACCGAAGTTCAATTCAGGAAATAACTGAAGAGAAACTGTCAAGCAAGACTCGACCATTGAGGTATGAACTCGAATGGGAATATACTAAAGCAACCGTCTTCCACGAGGATCGAACTTCGTGGGGAAAATAGAAATATTGCGCTTTTTCTGTCTAAGGGTGACAACTCTATTTGGAAGGAGAAGACACGCCCAACCACTTGTGGATGAACACGACCAAAGCGACAGAATAACACACACAAAGATGCACAAATGCAAATGTTATGTTATCTATTTATGATATGTGTATGCTTATGCTGACAAAACAGACGAAAGCAACGAACGGAGATGGGATAAACATCTCGAAACAAACATCCGACCAATCTTCAAAGGTAGAAGTATCACTGGGGATATGCGGAGAACCAGATATAGGATCTCAATCCTGCTTCAAAGCTTCAAAAACTTCAACTGGGGGATAGAGATTAATCCATTTGGGGATATAACAACTTGATCTCTCTTGAAGAACTGAGGTTTCATGGGGATAAAATAAATATCCATTTCAGAGGGGAAACCTGGATAACATGGTAGTTGAATATGTCGTAAAAACTTCACGGGGATGAAATAAACATCCGCCTCGCTGGAGAGGATTAACATTGTAGAGATCCACTAGGGTGTACAGTAACAACCGCTTTACTGGGGAGATGAAGTTCAAGAAGATCTATTGAGGAGTAAAATGCGTCCACTTCACTGAGGAAGGTGAAGTTGGAGAAGATTTACTGAGGATCAAAATAGCATCTACTTCATTGGGGAAGTGAAGTTGAGCAAATCACTAGGTGTTCTTGCATCGAAAAGTTTCATCGAAGAATTGTCATGACCACCAAAAATAAAATTTATTGGGGACATGAAGAATGTTCTAAGAACAAGGTAATTCTGGCTTGATGAATTGTGTAGTAGTCGCCCTTTTGAACAAAACTTGTTATGCGGGAAAGATAATCTTCGCGTCTCAATTGCCCCAAGTCATATGGATATGAGAAGAAGTTATTCCAAGAGGATTTTACAGCAAACAAGGCGTCCTGCTGCTTTCAAATTCTTAGAGATTCGCTGAATCTCGACGTAACGGACCCTGATTGGCGGTATTATGACGAGTCTTCAATCTTGCTCTAAAGGTGAAGTCAAACCTGAGCAGACCATTTGGGAACAAACTTGCCCCAATTTAGCAAAGTCTTCGAATTCCCATAGGATACACTTGATGATGACGCTTGTATGTAATTTTCTATGATATCAGGCCGAATTAACACGCGTGAAATGTTATTCCTGAAACTGTTAATGCAACATATGTGGCTGTCTTGAAGTTTTGAAAAAGAGATATCACGACCACTTGTGACAAAGTCACTAGTTAGGACATGAATTAATTTATAAGCCAATATAAATAGTTGAGCATAGCTCATAGGAGTCAGGAAACGTTGTCTCATTGAGTATGCTTTCGAAGTAAACCTTACTTCAATTAGGACTTTCAAAGGTTATATCGAGGTTTAGTTTACGTTTTATAAAATAAAAGGTATAAGGGTCAAAAGCTTATTTGTGCCCACCCAAATTTTTTGAAATTTTAAGTATTCAATCGAGCTGACTGAAAATTTCCCTGCCCCAGGTTTAAAATGAAGTTGGAAAGGGTTTGGGAGAAATAAAGCAGATCCTCAATCAAGGTTTGAAGGAGTTAAAAAATGGATTAACTTCCTTATGTCTTTGGTGTTTAGGAGGTTTGAAACAACGCCTTACATCATCAGTAGGGTTTTATTCGAAAGCATACATCGAGAGATCCTACGTTTTACTTCATCATCCTCCTCCCAATTCTCCACCGAAGTGAGAAAGAAATCGGGTGATTTTGGCATTATAAAAAAAACATTTTTAAAGAGTGAAACAAATGGGTTTCCTCAAGACAAACATTTATTGCATCACTTATTCAAAATAAACAAGTTCTCACATGCTAATTATGCTTTTAACCAAAGAAAGTAACAAGAGCAAATAAGCAGACGAAATAAACAGCTGATCAACATAACGGTGTTCCATTCACGATTGGGATTCCTCCTTTGAAAGTTAACTCTTTGTTATCAATCATTTCTTGAACTTTTTCTTGGAAAACTTTACATTCTTCAATCGAATGCCCCAATGCTCCATCATGAAATTCGCAACTGGCGTTCGGGTCGAACCACGGTGGACGAGACTTCATAATTCTAGTCTTTCTGGGTGTCATTACCGAGTTTTTGGCAAAGTAAGACCATAGCTGACGGTAAGTCATTGGGATAAGATCAAACCAGCGAGTTTCTTCTTTCGGAGTGTTCAGAGGTGTCTCCTGATTCTGAAACCGTCTTCGAACTTGTCGATTCTAATGTTGATTTGGAGGAGTCAATCTTCGTTTATGAGGTAGTCGCTGCTCGCGCTGAGCAGGCGCCACATACTGATGTTGAGGATAAGGTTCCGGAACCGGCGGGATTTGAGAGGAATCCCAAACTGCATTAACATCAATGCTTCTTTCCTCTAGGGAATCATCAACTGAAACCTCTTCATTAGCTTGGTTATTCAAATTATCTTGGATTCTTCCACTTTTGAGCGCATTCTCGATGTTTACTCCGACTTCTATAATCTTGGGGAAATCCAATGGTACAGCTCCTACCATTCTAACATAATAAGAGTCTGGTAGAGTTCTCAGAAACATCTTGTTTAAATCTTTCTCGGGAAGTGGTGGACGAACTTGAGATGCTAACTCTTTCCATCGTTGGGCATAGTCCTTGAAAGATTCATCGTCATTCTTACTCATTCTTTCTAGCTGGTCACTGTCTGGAGCCACGTCCAAATTATAATTGTACTGCTTTATAAAAGCATCAGCTAAATCTTTAAAGGACTCAATACGATTCCTTTGTAGCTTCGTATACCACATCAAGGATGCCTCAGATAAACTCTCTTGAAAGCAGTGAATCATCAACTCACTGTTGTCAATATAAGCAGCCATCTTCCGACAGAACATCGTCAAATGATCTCTTGGAAAACTAGTGCCCTTGTACACTTCAAAGACAGGCATCTTAAACTTCGGAGGAATAATTACACCTGGAACCAGACATGAGTCACGAGCATTAAAATCATATGTATCAGCTCCTTTTGTCATCTTCAATTGTTCTTTGAAATCCCGAAGTTCTTTCTCCATTACATCCACCTTCATCTTAGTACGAACATTCTGAAGATTAGGTACATTTTGTAGGGGCTGGGAAGCTTGAACAACCAAGTTGTCTTGCACCGGAGGAGGTTGAGTAGGAACATCCACTTGTTGAACATTGTCGTCAGAGGGAAGATCAAATAACGGATTAGTCACAACTCTGAAACCAGCCGTGGAGTCCATATCTCTATTCTCTTTACTATCCTTCAATAATACTTCGAGCTTGGTCAGATGGTCGAGATGTCAACTGACAGACAAAGACGGAAAACTGAATGAGGACATAGAGGAGAAGAGACTCATGTACATGTAAATGTTGGATGCATGATGCGAGAATGCATAATGCTAATGCAAGAATGTAAGGATGAGAGGTTTCATGGAACTCAAGTTCTTATAAACATTACAGAATACCAAAGAAAATCATTTTAATATTTTTATGCATATATAGTTTTATTTTATCGGATTACAAATAAATATCCTCTTAAGAGTCCTAACATAATAGCTAAATAAAAGCTAAGAAAGCCCTAAGGAAGTCCTTCATCTTGTTTGTTGATTTGTTCCTCCACTTGGATCTCCTTGAAGGTAAGCTCGTCCATGATCAAAGTCTAAAGAGTAGTTTTGATAGAGGAAAATAAATCCTCCATCCCTTCTTTTGCTCTTGTATGAAAATGAGAAATGAATCCCTTGTTTACTCGGATCTTTGATGATGATGAGAGTCTTTTGAACTTCTAATGATCCTCCATGTTAAGGGAAGCCTTCTATTGATCTTCAATGATAATGAAGTCTCTTGTATTTGTCCTTTGGAGTTTCTTGATTCTTCAATTGATGCCCCTAACTTCCTTAGGTCATCCAAGCTAGGACTCTTAAAAGAATATTTCAAAAATATTTTCTATTTGTAATCTATGTTGGTTTTGTAATGTTTATAAATAAACTAGGAATTCCATGAAACTTAATGTAATATGATGCTTAAATGATGCAACAAACACAGGTAAGCACATGAGGACACAAAGATAAACAAATAAGGGGAACCCTAGGTTTGCAACGAGCATGGAGCAAAGGTGTACCCTTCCCAAAGGTTTAAGGACTAAAGGTTAATTGTACCTGCAGAACAAGGTTCTAATGGGACTCAGAATCATCAGCCCATCTATCGGATATTATCAATTTCCCAATTACTCGAGGATTAATAATATTCTCAAGAGAACTTCTTTTGAGTGTAGCTTCGCGTAGCACTATTTCGGAAGTACTTCCTCATAGTCTCGCACTACATCCTAATAAAGGCCAAAGTTGGGTTAAGGTAACTACGGTCCTCAATATCATAGGCTCCAAAGTCGAAAATAATGAGTGTCTTCACGATTGTTCGTTCAACAGTACTATTTCGAAAGGGCCTCAACTGAGCGGGATTCTCGATTCAACTTAGTAGGGATTCAACTCCCTATAAGCCTCCTCGACTATATCACCATCCCATCTTAATTTCTCTCAAGTTCGGGTGCAGAACTTTATCTCACCACTCAAGAACAGTAATCCCAAAGGAAATACAGGAGAAAGCATGCAAACAATTAATCAAGTAGGCAGATATATAAAGCAGTAAACAAAATAAAATAAGATAGGGAAACCCACTAGAGAGTCCCCAGTGAAGTCGCCATTTCTGTCGCGGTGAAATTTGGATACCAAACTATTGATTAGTTTGAATCATTAATTCATTTTGCAACCGAACTTTGATTTGTCCAAAGGAAGGGATAAAGATCGAAATTCCCACAATGCAATGCAAATGCAAGGTTTAGATTGTTTAGGTTCGGGGGTTGGTTAAACTTAGGGAAGGTACTAGCATCCTAAGTTTCTGTAGTACTCTACAGGAACCTCTTGTTTTATGTTTGTTTACTGCTAAGTGTTTATCTGCTTAATGGTTAGAAGACCCTAGTGGTTTATGTCTAAGTATACTCGATAAGATGTCGCATCTTATGCCTACATATCCTTACGGGAGTGGAATCAGAGTACTTGTAGTTCCCCTAAAGGGTTAGAGGAGTTCTTTGACTGTGGCCAAAGTTCCTACGGGTTTAGGGTAGTTGTTTTGATTGGGTTTAGGAGAAGAGATGAGTCTTCATGTTAAGGGAGATGTAACCACCACAAATGTAAAAAAGGGGGTTGTAGGAAATGGTCTTTGCATCGTCTTAAGAAAAGGTCTTACATACTTGGATGGTCGCCAAGTATGCCTTTATCGCTCTTAAGGCAAAGTCCCTACATGTTTGATTGTATTGTTGTGGGGGTGGAGATTATATCTCACTTAAGATGATTAACATCTATTCTCTAATGTGTTTGAAAAAAGTTTGTATTGTTGATTGTTTGTTTGTCTATGTTGTAAAGATTAAGGTCCTTCCTATGGGGTAGGTCCTAAACTTAAGGAGATCGACTTGAATGGGATCAAGGATCATGGGGAGATGATGCAAATGATGTGCAACTACACACAACGTTGAATTATGTGTAGGTTTTTCCTTTGGACGGATGCGATGCAATAATGTAGATGACGGAAAATATAAGTTACTGAAGGTAAATTGCAAGAATAAAACCATACACATACGCATGAAAGCGCTAGGTGAGTGTGTGCATTGTGAATAAAATAAAAGCAGATAAAGACAAACAATATATACGCATGAAAGCGCTAAGTGTAGGTGTCGTGAAGTGAGTATGCATTATTTGTTTTACGCTGTTGATTGATTTTAAACGGATTGGTTAATTGACTATGAGAAAATGTTCGATTGACTTTATGATGAGGGTTGAATTATTTTGATAAAAGTTGATTTTAAAAGTTGGATTTTGGGCTAGGTGAATTGAGTTTGTGAGAAAGGATTGACTTATTTTTTACCTTATGACTATTAATATGATTATGGAATAAAAAGTGTTTTTACGATTTATTTCTGAGAAGTTAATTAAATACTAAGGATTTATTACTGATAAAATAAATTGATAAATAGGTGTAATTTATTTATAAAAGGTTTTTTTAGTGAATATATGCTTATTAAAAATGTTATTAAATTTGAAAGGAGTTTAAAATTAAATTAGCAAAATATTTAATAGGAATTAATAGGATTTAAAAAAATTTAGTTATTAATATAAAGAGAAATATAAGGTTGATTAAATTGAAAATAAAAGATAAAACAAATAATTATTTAAAGACCAAATAGCTAAATAGTTAAAAAAGATAAACTAAGTTTAATTACAGAGCTCCTAATTTATTTAGAAAAAGAAATTAGTTAATTAAAAAAGAAAAGAAGATTAAATGGTTGATTAGAAAAAACTGTTAGTTAATAAAATAAAAGAAATTGATTAAAATAAAAAAAAAGCAGATTAATTGACTAATTAGGATTTAGGGGGATTGTTAGCGGATGATTTCATGTGGTGTGCGTGTGAGATTAGTGTGATGTGTGAGGATTAAGCAATAGTTACACTGATGATAAACAACAAAGATGGGAATGGAACCCTAAATCCCCCAAATCGAGAAAACCCTCGTTCGGCCTCTCCTCCCCATTTCTTGATCACGATCGACCTCTCCTGCATCGTTCTTCACGTTTGTACCTGAAACAACCAAACAGAACATCAATAGTTCAATGACATAGATAAAAGTTGAGGATTACCGAAGGTTAGCGTGCGCTAGCGGCGGCGGAGAGGTTGTGGAGTTTGAGGGCTTGGATCGGTCTCCGATGATGGCTTGGAATCGCGGTGGAGTCTGCGTGAGGGTTTGCTTCAGCTTCTCTGGCGATTTCACGGTGGCTCGCAAAGGGGCGTTTCAGGGTGATAGATGTGTCGCGACAGAACGCTAACATGGAAGATAAGTTCCTCGTCTCTATGATTTAATAGTTAGGGTTTGATTTAGGGATTTCTCTGTATATAATTTGTTTGTGTATTCTCTTCCGATTTAGGGTTTTGTGAGGATTGTTTGTGGATTTTTCTCGTGGTTTTTTCCTGTCTCTTTTCGAAGCTGATTGCGGTTGTTTTTATAGGCGATGAAAACCTTGAATTAACTCGAGTTGAATACAGATGATTCTTGTCAAATCTGGTTTTAGGAATAATCCTTGATTTACTGGGGGGTAAATGCACCTTCCATTTTTAATTTGATGCGCCTGGCCTCTGCTTTAGAAGGGTATAACATCATAATATTATTTCCATTCTGATCCAGATATGTTCCGATTTTGTTCAAAATTACTCAAATCGAAATAATTGCTCTTGGAATACTTGAATTAACGCTCCAACATTGCCTTTGTTCAGGTTATTCAGGTAACTCAAGAACATCAACAACAGTTAATGCCGCATAAAAGGATACGAGAAGAAAAACTTCAATTCAAAACGATTCAGGTTTGGCCATATGACCTCCTCTTCAGCACCATTCCCCTTCGACTCATTCGATCCTTATGCTCTCAATATTGTAGGTGGTTTGGAAGACTGTCGCCTTATCTTGAACATCAGTGTTGGATCAACGCTTCGCTTGCTTGGTGAGTTTCTCCTCAAATGATTTATCACCGTTAATCTTGTCCTGAACTGAAATCGCCTGACTCTTGGATATCCTCTTTATGATGCAGGATTGGTCTTGTTGGTGCTGATTCTTGTATTGAAGTTGGCTTGTGATGGCTATGTTCTCCTCAACATCCACCCTATGGGAAGCTTTTCGAGTTTTGAGCGCACCTTGTTCACATAACCTTTTCGGACGAAACACTATGTCTTGAGTGTGAAAGATCCTACACCATAAATTTTGTCACTAATCTCCATGTCTTGGCCACAAAACAACTTCATCTTGAACTCAAAGAAAGGCGTTCCGTGTTTGCTTTCCAACTTGAGATTACCACGCAGATGAAACAGCAAAGATTCTATGCCCGAATGCTTGATTTCTCTGCAGATGAACTCAGAAATGATATCAGAATGCTTTCCAGTGTTCGACAAATCATTCAACGAATATCTCATTTTCTCCTTCTATTCACTAGCAATGGCTTCGAAAATGTGGGACTGTCAAGTGTCCTGCGGCATTGCTCGTCTTAAGGTTCAATTGGAACTCTTTATCCATTTGATTAATTTTGTCTCTTTTCAAACTCATGAGGGCTGTTAAATTTGCAGGTCGTCGCAGGGTCAGACAGTACCCTATTTTGTTGATCGGTTTGAAAGAAATTCTCGGGGCGAACCTCAGAGGGATGTAAGTTAAGCCTTTCAAAGGGTGTTATCTGCCTTGCACCAGGTTGGCGGTTCAATACGATGCTATAAATCGATTTGGATAATGCGAATCAGACCAACAGGTCCAAAGCTTCACATCACGGCTTTAGCTGCGGGTGATATCTTTCCTTCCTATTACTTTTATTGTAATGAAATTTGGTAGCATTCTATGTGAGGAACTTGCCTTCCATTGTATTGTCATAACACCTTATTCTGATCTAACATCTTCAATCACTTTGCAGAAATAACACCTAGATGGTTAGGTGTTACCATTTGTGGGTAGCTTGAAGGGATTCGGATACGGCGAAGACTCGGAGTGGTGGCGGAAAGTTGTTACTATTCACTTGGAAAAAAAAACGTTCCAGGCAAGCTCTAATGGGATCAGAAGGATGGGAGATTCATGACAGGACAAATCATGACAGAAGGCTTCTCTTTCTGCAGGAAGAAAAAATTCCTCTGTGGAGCTGATAAAGTTGTGTGAACGTTTTCCCCTTGTTTAAACGGATATAGTCTTTCACTGCTGTGGAGTCACTATAACTATGTGTAAAACCTTTTTTTTTATTTCCCTGTAATCACTGTAAGCTAGTAACATAATGTAATGGGAACGTCTATCAAATACTTAAGAGGCCATTACGGTTCTTGTAAAGAAATCCATCCAAAATACTCCTGTGGGAAATGAATTATGCTTGCTTCAAAAGGTAATTTGGCCTTAATCAAAACCGCACCGGTTCATTCATGAACTCTCATGACTTGAGTTAAAAAACATAACTGTATAGCTTAAGAAATCATGATAAATACGTGTCGTCATTTTTTTTTTCTTTGGGCTGCTCTTGAAAGAAGAAGTAAATGGTGACAATTGAAACCCCTTTCCATACATTTCTATTTGTCATGATCTAATGGCCCAAAGTCTAACCAATCCCTTGGATGCACAGGTATTCCTTAGTTTGTCCATATGCACCTTGCATACTCGCATTCTGTTTATACTGCACTTGAATACGAATGAACCTGAACCTTGAATCCACATCATCCTACACTGGAAAGCTATGTAAAACCTGTTAGAGGCGTCTAAAAAAAACAAAATAAACCTGCGCCTTCGCTAGCCCTGATAAATACGTATATAGGATCAGAAATACAAAATGTAATAAAACACACAAGGAGGTGGGATCTTACGGTCAAAAATTAGGGTGCAACACTCGCTTATACAACGTAGCGTATTTTTCAGCAAAAAGAAGCATTTTCACTTTTTAGCCCAATAAGAGCGTGCCATGTGGCATTTGTTTTTGTATATATTTATTTCACAATTTTTTTTATTTTATGTAATATATTTTTTGATATTAATTGATTAGATTAGATTTTAGAAGTAAGATTATTTAGAATAGAATTTAGAATTATTTAGATTTTTATTAAAAATAGATTGTTTTAATTAAGATAAATAGTTTTTATTATTATTATTATTAGAATTAAATTAGAATTTTGCTTTTTATTAGAATATAGAGTTATAGAATTTTATTACAATAGATTAGCAATAGGTTTAGGTTAATTAACTTAGATAATAGAATTAATTAGTAAAAAATTTAAAATAAAAAGAAAAGTAAAAAAAGAAGGAAAGAAATTGAGTTGGAGATAGGCCCATTGGTTTTTGCAGCCCGTTGAGGGAATAGAAGAGGAAAATGAAATGGAGGGGTCAGTATAAAAGAGGTTACTGTTCCTCTTCTTCATAAAAAAAGGCGCCGCTAATTCCACCCACAAACTCTAATTAATCTTCTCCTTCAACCTGACCTAAACCTCAGCCGCGCGAAGCTTCTTCCCTTTCTCTATAAACCCAATCCGCCACCCTCCAACGGAAGAACCTAATCGCGGTTCACCATCTCCCAAAATCTTCTTCGCCGCTCAAACCTTTCCCCGAAACCCACACGTCTCCACCGCAACCTCACCATCACTTCCCTTTCCGAACAACCCATCAGTCTCTGTCACTACCATTCAAACCCTTCTTCCACCTTTAAACAAAAGCCATCAACGCCACTCTCAAGCTTTCGCAGACGCCGACATTTACGCCAACAACAATGAAACAAATTAACGCACCCACAACGGTATCAGAAGAGAGCCACCTCGACGATATTACGTAGTCCAGATCTTCATCAACAACAGAGCAGTTTGTAGCAGCGAAAACCCACATCTCAATCGAGATTAACCTTTCTTCATTGCCAACGTTGCTGAGTTGCGACAACTCTAGCAACGACTCCGCGCTCTTTCTGAGACTATAACGTCAAGCTTTAGGTTCCGATTTAGCGGTAATATCATCTTCATCATTTATGCGAGCTTCTGACAACATCGAGCAGCTTGGAACAGATTCAACATTGTCATTTGATGTATGGTAAACTTCTGTTCAAATTATGCTTTCATACGAGCTGTTGTTGATTTCATGGCATTGTATTTGTGTTACCTTCTTTAGACATCACCATGCTTATTGTGTAGATTGCCTTAGTTAATAAGTGAACATAACTATATTGATTGAGACATAATTATGTAGCTAGTTGATAGATTTACCGAGTGTTTGACGATGATAGCATATGCTTAAGTTGATTATATCATATTCACTGTCATCGTGCATTTTTGAATCGGACGATATTTTCATAAAAGGCATGATTACCGTGTTCTGTTTGGTCTATTCATTTGTATTATACCAGCTTATGTTATCCTGTTGCTGTTGTGAGGATGTTGTTTGGTCATATTGGTTGCTTAAAAAGTGCTACCATGTTTTAATATGGATGATATTGCGTACCGATTGTCTTACATATTCTGATTCACATTACCTTGCTACTATCCCTGTGATTAATCAGAAGCTGTCGTGCTTTGTTTAAAACTTGCTTGCTATGACATCTATTCCGGGTTCAGTTCATGTGTATTGCGTATTTGACCTGTTTCCATTTTTATCACAACCAAGTAATTATGTTAGTAGTCTTTTTTTGCTCTACTCTGTGTTGTGTTTCAATCATACTTGAGCTTCTTATTTTCTGCTAAAATTATTTGTAACCAAGATTTTCAATCTCGACTTCTTGTTCGTTATTAGTTAAAGTCTTGATACCGTGATGAACCGATGTCGTGGATGTTGTTACTGTCTAATCTGGTATACTGTGCATGCTTGGCTTTGAATTTTATCGTGAACTACGGATCCATGATTTGTGCTGTGAATTTACATTGCTGCTTTTGTTACAAATTGGCCTTATGATGGTTCTTCACTCGGTTCCTTCTTAGATCCTGTAGCTAACAAGCTTAAAAAGTGTCACAATGGTTTTATCGGGAAGCATCATGCATGTGGTCAGGAAATGGATAGCTTTCTAGTATAATAAGCTTTTAAATCTTGATTTAATATATTCTAAGCTCTAAGTGAGTTATGAAGGTGTAGTCTTGGTGTGTTGAGTTTTATGGGCGTTATTCATAATGTTCTGGTGTGCTTTACTGGGATAATAAATCATATTGATATCCATTTTTTGGATAGTTACGAACCGTTCTGGTGTGCTTGATTCAAGTTACTTAGATTATTTCAATTTGAATAATTTAAGCCAGGGAGTGATTCGAAACCAGTTGCTATGAGCCATGTATCTTGCTGCCTCATCATTAGGATTAGTTTTGTTTATTATAATTTAACCAAACAACTTAAAGTAATTATTTTCAAAAGCTAAGATTTTGGTTAAAAAGCCAAATAACGTTTTAATTCGATTAAATCATTTTCCTAATTAATTTGTCGAAAGTAGTGGGCTCTTGGGGTCTAGCACCCTTTGGGTCCTTGGACAACCGCTCTTGAGGCGCATGCCCTTGAGTTGTGGTTCTTCCGTCTTTCGGTTTCCAATTTATTTTTCACTCAAATTAATTGAAATTTACAAAAGATATTTTTAAATCAATTTTATTTAATTAGATATTTTTATAAGAAATTCTAATTATTCTTAAAAAGAAATATATTTCAAAATTACCGAATAGATTTTTTAAATATTAAACTTTTAGAAAATTACACTTTATTAGTTAAGTTAAAACTTTTTCTAAGATATTAAACTTTTCTCAAAAACAATTAATTATGATTAGTTTTTTCCTCAAAAACTTTCTTATAATTGATTAACTAATTTTATGTATGAAAATTAAAATTATTTTTCTTAATCAAAATTAAACTATCTTCCTAAAACAAATTTCAAAACAATTGAATTCTTGGATCTCGCCTTCCTTGAATTTTCGAGGGACTACTCTCGAGGCGTACGCCTTGAGTTGCGGTCGTTTCGTCGTTTATTTTTAAAATACTCAATTCTTTTCAAAACCTTTAAACTCTTTTCAAAAATGAATTTTTCGATTTAGCCGAGCCATTAACTTTGATCACCATACACAACATTTTAAAGCTTAATCCTGGGCTTCCTTACAGTGACACCTATTTGATCAATTATTTCTAGTTGGTCACTTAGAAGACTAGCCCACTTTGCTAGTACACACGCTTAAAATTCAATTCAAACCTCGACTCCTTTCGAGCCATATTTCAAAAAATCAAAGAGGAGGAGCTTGGAACTAAAGCTTGCACGCAATTTCAAGGGTCAACGGAACCACTCCGTTCGGTAACTTTCCTTACTTTTAATCTTAGATTTATATAATACCTAGCACGCCTAATCTGAATACGCTAACATATTCAAACCATTTTTCTAGTTAAATTGCGAAAGAATTGAGTTCTTAGAGTCTTGCACTCCTTGAATTCTTGAGTGACGACTATTGAGGCGTACGCCTCGCATAGCGTGTCATTCACCCTTTCGTTCTTAAAACACTTCCCCTAATTACTTGGACAAGTACTTTCACTGTCCAACAAATACTATTTCATAATTAATGGGATGAAAAAGATGTCTTTGGGATCTAGCATTCCAACGATATCCCGACTAATTGGTTGTGAGGCTGACGTCTCGTTTATCAAGTAGTCGTCATTCCTCTTAAATATACAACCCGTCTAACCTCGTTTCTCACCCTCGTGTGATTGAATCTAAATCTCCCTCAATTCAAACCCTGATACGCGTCTAAACCGTCCATCAAACACAAATTTCGAAATTGAATGAAAAAGATATCGTTGGAATCTAGCATTCCAGTAATATCTCGAATAATTGATTGCGAGACCGACATCTTGTTTATCTACTAGTCGTCATTCTCCATCAAATTACCTAACCAAACTCCTCTTTCTCGCCCCCGTGCGATCGAAACCTTAAACCTATTCAAATCTATCCTCTTTCCCAAACCAAAACATCCAATATGATAAACCTGATTCCTCGCCCTCGCGCGATCCCTACAACTCAAACAACTCTTCTCAAAGAACATCGTTTAGTCCTTTCTTCTGCGCATATGAACTCGTGCTTCAGCCTCCCCTAGCGAGCAATCAAGCCAATGTTTAGCAGTTAGAATACAACCTAAACTCTCGTTCAACTCAACCCTTTTACCAAGAAGATTGTTTAGTCCTTTCTTCCGCGTATATGAACTCGTGCTTCAGCCTCCCCTAACGAGCAGACAAGCCAATGTTTAGCAGTTAGAATGTGACCTAAACTCTCGTTCATTCCAAACACAAACCTTTTACCGTAGTTAGCCGAACTACGGATGCTCTGATTTCTCATTTATCAATGAGAATACGTATGCTTAAGATTGCAATGATCTTGGCGAGCACAATCCTCTCTTTTTCCCATAGTCCCACGAACTACGAACGCTCTGATTCTCCACTTCTTACAAGTGAAGATACGTAGGCACAAGGGCCCCAATCCTTGGCGAGCACCCTATCCAAAAACCATCCATTTCCCCTTAGGAGAATCCTTAGAAGAAAACTAACAAGCGTAGCTAACTTTACTCTCGAATCAAATCAAGAGGTTCCCGTTGAGTACAACGAACATAGAGGGTGCTAATACCTTCCCTCTATGTAATCGACTCCCGAACCTAGAATATTGGTTGCGATGACCATGTTCTTATCTCCTTAAAGGTTTTATCGATATTTTCCTATTCCATCCTTGGAATGAATAAATTTCAGTGGCGACTCTGTTTCGAACGTATTTTCCGCGTCCATCGCGAGGATCGTATTTTTCGAGGTACAACAGATGGCGACTCTGTTGGGGACCACACATTGCCTTATGCAAGAGAGAGTCAAGCCTAACTTGAATCGATTTGAGAGTGCTAGCTTCGCTTAACTATATTCTTTATAATGGTTTCTCCTATTTTTTATTTATTGCTTTCTCTTTCTATTGTATGCTGTTTATTGTATCTGCTTGCTGGATTCTGGGATAACATTGCAAGTAAAGCTCTACACCGGAGCTTTGGAAAAATAAGAGAGAAAACATAGTTTAGAATTGGTAGTAATTAGTGTTAGTCCCCAAGGACTCGCTCCTTGTGTGCCTAGCATGAAAGCTCCTCCCGAATAGACCTTTTCGTAGATCCTATCGTAACGCAGCTAGCCTGTTGCACGATTTGATTCATGAAGGGTTCGTGACTCTGGGAACCACTCTTAGAACTAGTTCTTATATTGGTAGTCGTGTAGTGTTAGTCTCCGAGAACCCCCTCCTCGTGTGCCTTGCATGAGGACTCCGCTGAAGAGAGACCTTATCATACTCTCGTTATAATACAACTAGCCTTTTGCATAATGTTGATGCGATTGGTGTCCGTGATCCTGGGAACCTTATCTGTTAACATAAAAGTTATCCTGTGAGTGGGTATGTGGGTAAAGAAAATAGAACTTGCCTAGTATAACCTACCGGTTAGGGAGCTTTGACCTGCTTATGTTATCCTGGATCTCGTTTGTGCCTGCATTGCATTTGCATATCATCACATTTGCATTTCATTTGCATTGCATATTTTCCCAAAACCAGAAAGCTCATCCATCCTTTATCCATAATCCGCAGTTGATTTCCCGACACCCGTATCGGACTTGAAGCAACTTTGGAAAGAATCATGAGCTCAGAATAACAGAACCAGTTTGTGTCAAGAGTAGATGTTGACTTGATGAAGAACCAGTTGGACCAACTTGTGGAAGCTATGTTAGCCTTGACAAGGAGAGAGGACAAATCTCAACGGCCTATAGTCACTGAGAACGTCATACCTCAGCCTGTGTGGGTTCCTGTTGAAGACCAGGTTATACAAGAGCGTCACACTATTCAGGATGAACATACCTCGTCTCTTGATGCTGTTGAGTACCATAGCTTCGCATTCACTGCACCGAATTATCAAATGGCAAGCTTGGTGGGGAATAATGAACGACCTCATGATGTTGAGTTTGCTAAAAGATGTCGCGTGTTGGAAGAGAAAATGGAAGCTATGATGGGGCGTGATACTTCTGAGCTGAATGCCTTGGACCTGTGTTTGGTACCCGGACTTGTAATACCTCCAAAGTTCAAAATTCCAAGATTTGAGAAATACAAAGGAGATAGTTGTCCAAAGCAACATTTGGTAATGTTTTGCAGAAAAATGACCTCATATGCTCACAGTGACAAACTCATGATTCATTGTTTCCAAGACAGTCTGAGTGGGGCATCGCTGAGTTGGTACATGCAGCTAGAGAGTAGCCATATCCAGTCATGGTCGAACTTAGCCAACGCCTTTGTGAAGCAATACCAATATAATCTTGATGTGGCTCCCAGCCGCACACAGTTGCAAAGCTTATCTCAAGAGGAAAACGAGTCCTTTAGAGGATATGCTCAGAGATGGAGAGAGGTAGCTGCTTGCGTTCAACCACCACTCTTAGATAGAGAATTGGTTGACATGTTCATAAATTCGTTGCAAAGCCCATATTTGGAAAAGATGATGGGAAATGGGACATCCGACTTCTCTGACTTGGTTTCAGTAGGAGAACGCATCGAGAGCCATCTTAAGAAAGGAAAGGTTTGAGACGTCTCGAACATCCCAGCTAGTGAAAGTGAATCAGTTGTTAGCTACCAAGAGGAAGATGAGGATGAAGTCAATACAATCTGGGAAACTCCACAAGCTCCATCCTCAGTGCCTTATCCTCTGTACCCAAGCATCTCAACTGTTAAAAGTGAGCAATCCTATGGGTCTACCTGTGGGACTCCGGTATCTTCACATGGTCAATATCCTTCTATTAATAGAGGTCCCCATTATCAACAGCAGGTTGCACATCAACATGCTCTGCAACGACGACGTTACTATAATCAAAGACGAAAGAGACACTTTGATCCATTACCAATGCCATACAATCACGTGCTACCACATTTGATTAGTAGTGGAATGATAGTGCCAAAGAGCTTAGATCCTGTGATCCCACCATATCCACCAGGCTTTGACACCAATGCACGATGCGGCTACCATGCTGATGCCATGGGGCATTCGACCGAAGATTGCAAATAGTTCAAGAATAAGGTTCAAGATCTGATCGAGTCCAAGCTAATCTCGTTCACACCTCAAGGACTTCATATCAACATCAAACCTTCATCTGGTCAAGTGAGTTCATCAGTCCATGACATGGAAGAAGCTGCAGAGAGTAGATATGAAGAAGGTTATCATACTGGTCTCGATGAGCAAGAAGGGTAGCTCAACTGTGATGCAAGAGAGAAAAGCCCAGTTCCTCAATACTGGCAATTTCCATATTGTTTTTAAGCATTTGTAGTTTCTTTTCTATTATAGTGCTACTTGCTTTTAGACATTATTTCTTATTAATGGTATTGTTAATGCGATAATTATGCATGTTTTTGATCAAATCCACTTGTATTCACTCACATTTTCTCACTTATTGCAAAAAAATCACAAAAACTAATTTTCACTCCACTTCCTTTATCGCACTGCTGTTTAGCAAAGATTTGAGGGAGGATGACGAAAACATGATACCCATAATTGCTGATGATATGCTTTCGGATAGAATCTCGCTGATGATGTAGGGCATTGTTTCAATCCCTAAACACTGAAGAAATAAGGAGTTAGTCCATAGTTAACCACTTCGAGCCTAGAAGTAGGAGTTTCCTTCAGATTTCTAAACCCTTACGCTTAACCTGGGGCATGGGTAGTGTTCAGTTAACCCGACTACGCATTCAAATCATGAGATAAAATCCAAGACATGACGGTTGTTCATCAAAGACCAATGACTTGGCAGTCACAATCCTCCAACAAAGTTTAAAAAAAATCAAAAGCCTACTAAGTCGAACACCTCAAAAGGAGACTTAGGCAAAAATCAAGGCAGTCCCGATGGACTCGAAAAACAAAATCAGTCCAGGAAAAAGTTAGGGATCAAAAAGGAAAAACAAAAGAGGCCCTCAAATCCTCAACAAAAAAAAACAAATAAGATTCAGTGGCCACCATATCAAGAACCAAAAGGGTCACTGACATCCATCAAAAAACAAAATAGGGTGACTGCCATTTCGAGCATACCTTGAATCATCAAGCTTACACCGTCAAGCTCTAAATGCGTGTGTAAAATTAAAACTGAACGTAGGACTGGAGGTCATTACGAAGAAAGGGGTGGGTACAAATCAAACTTTGAGCCTCATATCCTTTGTTTCTATAACCGTGAACCAGACCACGTTACAACCCTCAAAAGACCTAATTGAGGCGGGGTTTATTCTAGAAGCATACTACAGCAAGGTTGTGTAAACTAACTCCTACATATTTGCTAATCATCACCATTGGTGTCATTATTTTTGCTATATCTTTCACACACCAGCTAAATCAGCACTGTGTTTGGATTAATAGTCCACTCATCACACACTTTCACATCATTCCAATAAATGTGATTTTTTTAAAAAACTTGCATGAATGTCGCATTAAAATTACCATTTTTGAATGTACAATTTTAAACTGCAAATCAGTACTTACATAATAGAAAATTACGAGGGTCAATCAAAGAGTAACTTGAACATTCAATGGTGTTGATCCGAATCAAGACTACCTCATAACCTTGTGAGTCTGGGGCAGGTCCTTTCGAGGTTGAAACAGGGGCATATTGTTGCAAAATCCAGACACTGGGGCAAATCATTACAGAACATGTCATGGTATAAACCTTTCAAGGAAAAAATTTCAAATACCCTACAGACAGGGGCAGGCTAGTTGAACAGGAGCAGTTTCCCTCCTTGCTTTCAAGTTGGTCAAGCAGACTGTGCCAGACACTAGTAGCTATTGAGGTCAACAAGCGTCAAAAGCCTTGGGGCAGAGCAAAATCATGATCAACAAGAATTGGTTAAGTCGTTATGCTTGCACAGTCAACATGCTTTGGTTACGTCGCTACACTCAACATTTGCAAGCCATCAAGGCATATCGGCCAGAAGCCGAGGTTCTTACAAGAACGAATGCACAACTTCTGCAAATGATCTAACTTGAGGCATCCAGAAGCATCCATATCTGTCTTCTGACCATAGCATCATCAGATACCGAGTGTCGGGAGGTCAAATTCTTTCACCAAATAAAGTCCACTTCTGTTGGCATCCCGTAAAATCCAAAAGTCCAATTCTATTGGCAACTACATAAAGTCCAACCCTGCGTGGCACCTCTCCTAAAGTCCAATTCATATTGGCAACTACCAAATAAAAGTCCACCTTGCTGGCATCCTCATAAAACCAAAGTCCAGCTCTGCTTGACACCCCAAAAGTCCAACCCCGCTTGGCAACTAATAAAAGTCCAACCCCGCTTGGCATCTCTTAAAGTCCAACCCTGCTTGACACCTCTCCTAGAGTCCAATTCATATTGGCAACTACCAAATAAAGTCCACCCTTGTTGACACCGTCATAAAACCAATTGTCTGCTTGCATTCACATATGCATCATATAATTGGCATGTACCATATGCATACATAGCATGATCATTTCCCTTTCATTCAACCCCCGCGTTGATACCTTGCTTTAACTTTCGGCCCCCGAGTCGATATTTACCTTTCCTTCAATCCCCGCGTTGATATATTATTTCTTTCTCGACCCCCGAGTCGATATTGTCTTTACTTTCCTCAACCCCCGCGTTGATATTTTTTTTTTCTTCCAACCCTCGGGTCGATATTGTCTTTACTTTCCTCAACCCCCGCGTTGATATTTTGTTTTTTTTCGACCCCCGAGTCGATATTTGCCTTTACTTTCCTCAACCCCCGCGTTGATATTTTGTTTTCTTCGACCCCCGAGTCGATATTTACCTTTCTTCAACCCTCAAGTTGATATTTGCTTTACCCTTTTTTTCTCGACCCCCGAGTCGATATTTGCTTTACCCTTTTTTTTAACCCCTGAGTTGATTTGTTGTTCTGATTTATTCTCGACCCCCGAGTCGATAGTATACTTGTTTTTCTCAATCTCCGAGTTGATATACCTATATACCTGTAAATATTTTCACCATTTGCTTCGCATAACCCCAATAATCCCTCATGGGAAGCCAGAAGTAAAGCTTTACCAGATTCGGCTACCCGGTTGCATCCTCATGTACATTGCATTTTGATCATTTGCATACGCATCTTACATTCCTTGGTAGTTGCATCTTAGTTGCATATTTGTGCATCATAACACATATCATTGCTACTCATCAGCATAACATAGCAGCATAGCAGGATCCAGGATCAGCTCGCAAGCATCTTGGTCACTCTTCCATCAAAGTCGGCAGTATTTCTCTGAACAGAGTTGATACCCCGCACGTGCTTATGGAATTTTTATTCCCCAGAAAGCCATTCTTCAACCATACAGTTGATGATGATATTCCCAGCAGTTGTTGCTCTTGTTTCTCCCCAAATGGAGTTTATTTTACAAGTTTCTTATGATCTTTTCCCCTGCCGTTATTTCTATATCTTCTTGCATTTGCACTTTTTTCCCTTGTCGGATAAATTTCGGGGTCTTCTTGTATCTAATTGACTTCCACCCTGAAAATGAACGCCATGTAGCTGTTCATTCTCTCAGGTTCAAGGCAATTAGATGGGGCATCTGTCATACCCCAAATTTGTCCTACCTTTTTCAAAATTTTCATTTGCCCGACTTTGTTTTTAATTTACCTCGCTTATACATCGTAGCGTGTTTTCAGCAAAAAGAAGCATTTTCACTTTTTAGCCCAATAAGAGCGTGCCATGTGGCATCTAGATGATTTGGAGCCAAATCATACTTCAATCAGAAATGACAAACCGTGAGAAGTTCAATCGGAGATGACAAACCATGAGAAATTTATTCTTCTTCCTTCTTCTCTTTGTATTTTTCACTGTGTTAGGGTTATTGTATGTATGTTTACTTATATTTTATGTTCATCTAGGGATCTTTGTATAAAATCCCTTTTATAAATCTTAATCGATGTTATCTTTGATTTAATATCTATCTTAATGGATTTGGATCACTGTAGACATATACTTTTCGAACTCGACCTAAGATGATGATCAATTGGCTATAGGAAATGGTCTAAATATTCGCGCGTGTGTGTTGGAGCTCAATGCTCTGTGATGTTTTATTGTATGAGATATCACCTTCGAAATAACGCGGTTGATCTCTTGGACTTTGCGTTATACATAACCTCCATTTGTGAGTGATATATGGGGGTTTTGACGAGTATTAGGGTGAGTGCATTTGATCGATAGGTTTTTTCTCGTACATGATGGGTATAAGGAAATGGAACTCCTGATGAGTTTCTCCTTTTTAAAGAATTTGTTTATTTATTTGGTTTTATTCTTTTAATTTCCGCTTGTTACCCTTGGAGAACCATTTCAAACCCAAGTTTAGATATGTGGAGATTGTCGAACGACATTCTTTCCCTCGAACCGATCCATGTGGATACAACATAAATCCCAGAGGGAATTCTTCCGAAAATAATATTTTTTGCTTGCCTTTTTACCGCTTCAATATAATAGCGTTGTTGCTGGGAATTGGTTTTAATATTGAGTCGCATTGCAATAATTTATATATTTCTAAACTTTGTACATAATTGTCTATATTGTATATATTTGTATAGATACTTGTTTTGATTTTGTTTTTCATTATGTTTATTCAAAGTGTTGTATATACTTTTTATTTCTGTAAAGTTCTTTCAAGTGTTTAGTTATGACACTTTCTTTAGGTTGGCACTTTGACGAAAGCATCGACATGTCTATGAGGAAGTTACTAGACAAGCACAATAAAGGTATCGAGCTAATGACGTGAAACAAGCGCTTGTTGGGAGGCAACCCAATGGTTTTCGAGTTTATATAACTTTATGTTTATTATGTTGGGTTCAATTTTGTTAGGTCGTTAGAAAACATTTGTGTTTTGTCTCAAGATTTATTTTTTATTATCTTGAAGATGCATGTGTGATTGTTCGAGTTTGATTGTTTCAACAAGAAAATGTTATGGTAGTGTAAAACGTTTAAAGAGAGTTGCATTGTGTCATACCCCAAATTTGTCCTACCTTTTTCAAAATTTTCATTTGCCCGACTTTGTTTTTAATTTACCTCGCTTATACAGCGTAGCGTATTTTTCAGCAAAAAGAAGCATTTTCACTTTTTAGCCCAATAAGAGCGTGCCATGTGGCATTTGTTTTTGTATATATTTATTTCATAATTTTTTATTTATGATATGTAATATATTTTTTTATATTAATTGATTAGATTAGATTTTAGAAGTAAGATTATTTAGAATAGAATTTAGAATTATTTAGATTTTTATTAAAAATAGATTGTTTTAATTAAGATAAATAGTTTTTATTATTATTATTAGAATTAAATTAGAATTTTGCTTTTTATTAGAATATAGAGTTATAGAATTTTATTACAATAGATTAGCAATAGGTTTAGGTTAATTAACTTAGATAATAGAATTAATTAGTAAAAAATTTAAAATAAAAAGAAAAGTAAAAAAAAGAAGGAAAGAAATTGAGTTGGAGATAGGCCCATTGGTTTTTGCAGCCCGTTGAGGGAATAGAAGAGGAAAATGAAATGGAGGGGTCAGTATAAAAGAGGTTACTGTTCCTCTTCTTCATAAAAAAAGGCGCCGCTAATTCCACCCACAAACCCTAATTAATCTTCTCCTTCAACCTGACCTAAACCCCAGCCGCGCAAAGCTTCTTCCCTTTCTCTATAAACCCAATCCGCCACCCTCAAACGGAAGAATCTAATCGCGGTTCGCCATCTCCCAAAATCTTCTCCGCCGCTCAAACCATTCCCCGAAACCCACATGTCTCCGCCGCAACCTCGCCATCACTTCCCTCGCCGAACAACCCATCAGTCTCCATCACTACCATTCAAACCCTTCTTCCACCTTTAAACAAAAGCCATCAACGCCACTCTTAAGCTTTCGCAGACGCCGACATTTACGTCAACAACAACGAAACAAATTAACTCACCCACAACGGTATCAGAAGAGAGCCACCTCGACGATATTACGTAGTCCAGATCTTCATCAACAACAGAGCTGTTTGTAGCAGCGAAAACCCACGTCTCAATCGAAATTAACCTTTCTTCATTGCCAACGTTGCTGAGTTGCGACAACTCCAGCAACGACTCCGCACTCTTTCTGCGACTATAACGTCAAGCTTCAGGTTCCGATTTAGCGGTAATATCATCTTCATCATTTCTGCGAGCTTCCGACAACATCGAGCAGCTTGGAACAGATTCAACATTGTCATTTGATGTATGGTAAACTTCTGTTCAAATTATGCTTTCGTACGAGATGTTGTTGATTTCATGGCATTGTATTTGTGTTACCTTCTTTAGACATCACCATGCTTATTGTGTAGATTGCCTTAGTTAATAAGTGAACATAACTATATTGATTGAGACATAATTGTGTAGCTAGTTGATAGATTTACCGAGTGTTTGACGATGATAGCATATGCTTAAGTTGATTATATCATATTCACTGTCATCGTGCATTTTTGAATCAGACGATATTTTCATAAAAAGGCATGATTACCGTGTTCTGTTTGGTCTATTCATTTGTATTATACCAGCTTATGTTATCCTGTTGCTGTTGTGAGGATGTTGTTTGGTCATATTGGTTGCTTAAAAAGTGCTATCATGTTTTAATATGGATGATATTGCATACCGATTGTCTTACATATTCTGATTCACATTAGTTGCTACTATCCCTGTGATTAATCAGAAGCTGTCGTGCTTTGTTTGAAACTTGCTTGCTATGACGTCTATTCCGGGTTCAGTTCATGTGTATTGCGTATTTGACCTGTTTCAATTTTTATCGCAACCAAGTAATTATGTTAGTAGTCTTTTTTTGCTCTACTTTGTGTTGTGTTTCAATCATACTTGAGCTTCTTATTTTCTGCTAAAATTGTTTGTAACCAAGATTTTCAATCTCGACTTCTTGTTTGTTATTAGTTAAAGTCTTGATACCGTGATGAACCGATGTCGTGGATGTTGTTAATGTCTAATCTGGTATACTGTGCATGCTTGGCTTTGAATTTTATCGTGAACTATGGCTCCATGATTTGTGCTGTGAATTTACATTGCTGCTTTTTTTACAAATTGGCCTTATGATGGTTCTTCACTAGGTTCCTTCTTAGATCCTGTAGCTAACAAGCTTAAAAAGTGTAACAATGGTTTTATCGGGAAGTATCATGCATGTGGTCAGGAAATGGATAGCTTTCTAGTATAATAAGCTTTTAAATCTTGATTTAATATATTCTAAGCTCTAAGTGAGTTATGAAGGTGTAGTCTTGGTGTGTTGAGTTTTATGGGCTTTATTCATAATGTTCTGGTGTGCTATACTGGGATGATAAATCATATTGATATCTATTTTTTGGATAGTTACGGACCGTCATGCTTGCTTGATTCAAGTTACTTAGAATATTTCAATTTGAATAATTTAAGCCAGGGAGTGATTCGAAACCAGTTGCTATGAGCCATGTATCTTGCTGCCTCATCATTAGGATTAGTTTTATTTATTATAATTTAACCAAACAACTTAAAGTAATTATTTTCAAAAGCTAAGATTTTGGTTAAAAAGCCAAATAACATTTTAATTCGATTAAATCATTTTCCTAATTAATTTGTCGAAAGTAGTGGGCTCTTGGGGTCTAGCACCCTTTGGGTCCTTGGACAACCGCTCTTGAGGCGCATGCCCTTGAGTTGTGGTTCTTCCGTCTTTCGGTTTCCAATTTATTTTTCACTCAAATTAATTGAAATTTACAAAAGATATTTTTAAATCAATTTTATTTAGTTAGATATTTTTATAAGAAATTCTAATTATTCTTAAAAAGAAATATATTTCAAAATTACCGAATAGATTTTTTAAATATTAAACTTTTAGACAATTACACTTTATTAGTTAAGTTAAAACTTTTTCTAAGATATTAAACTTTTCTCAAAAACAATTAATTATGATTAGTTTTTTCCTCAAAAACTTTTTATAATTGATTAACTAATTTTATGTATGAAAATTAAAATTATTTTTCTTAATCAAAATTAAACTATCTTCCTAAAACAAATTTCAAAACAATTGAATTCTTGGATCTCGCCTTCCTTGAATTTTCGAGGGACTACTCTCGAGGCGTACGCCTTGAGTTGCG
Source organism: Lathyrus sativus (assembly GCA_963859935.3). Lineage (NCBI taxonomy): Eukaryota > Viridiplantae > Streptophyta > Magnoliopsida > Fabales > Fabaceae > Lathyrus > Lathyrus sativus. The sequence goes on along the minus strand of OZ012737.1, from coordinate 34,208,084 downwards.
GTCATTTCGTCGTTTATTTTTAAAATACTCAATTCTTTTCAAAACCTTTAAACTCTTTTCAAAAATGAATTTTTCGATTTAGCCGAGCCATTAACTTTGATCACCATACACAACATTTTTAAGCTTAATCCTGGGCTTCCTTACAGTGACACCTATTTGATCAATTATTTCTAGTAGGTCACTTAGAAGACTAGCCCACTTTGCTAGTACACACGCTTAAAATTCAATTCAAACCTCGACTCCTTTCGAGCCATATTTCAAAAAATCAAAGAGGAGGAGCTTGGAACTAAAGCTTGCACGCAATTTCAAGGGTCAACGGAACCACTCCGTTCGGTAACTTTCCTTACTTTCAATCTTAGATTTATAGAATACCTAGCGCGCCTAATCTGAATACGCTAACATATTCAAACCATTTTTCTAGTTAAATTGCGAAAGAATTGAGTTCTTAGAGTCTTGCACTCCTTGAATTCTTGAGTGACGACTATTGAGGCGTACGCCTCGCATAGCGTGTCATTCACCCTTTCGTTCTTAAAACACTTCCCCTAATTACTTGGACAAGTACTTTCACTGTCCAACAAATACTATTTCATAATTAATGGGATGAAAAAGATGTCTTTGGGATCTAGCATTCCAACGATATCCCGACTAATTGGTTGTGAGGCTGACGTCTCGTTTATCAAGTAGTCGTCATTCCTCTTAAATATACAACCCGTCTAACCTCGTTTCTCACCCTCGTGTGATTGAATCTAAATCTCCCTCAATTCAAACCCTGATACGCGTCTAAACCGTCCATTAAACACAAATTTCGAAATTGAATGAAAAAGGTATCGTTGGAATCTAGCATTCCAGTAATATCTCGAATAATTGATTGCGAGACCGACATCTTGTTTATCTACTAGTCGTCATTCTCCATCAAATTACCTAACCAAACTCCTCTTTCTCGCCCCCGTGCGATCAAAACCTTAAACCTATTCAAATCTATCCTCTTTCCCAAACCGAAACATCCAATACGATAAACCTGATTCCTCGCCCTCGCGTGATCCCTACAACTCAAACAACTCTTCTCAAAGAACATCGTTTAGTCCTTTCTTCTGCGCATATGAACTCGTGCTTCAGCCTCCCCTAGCGAGCAATCAAGCCAATGTTTAGCTGTTAGAATGCGACCTAAACTCTCATTCAACTCAACCCTTTTACCAAGAACATTGTTTAGTCCTTTCTTCCGTGCATATGAACTCGTGCTTCATCCTCCCCTAGCAAGCAGACAAGTCAATGTTTAGCAGTTAGAATGCGACCTAAACTCTCGTTCATTCCAAACACAAACCTTTTACCGTAGTTATCCGAACTACGGCTGTTCTGGTTTCTCATTTATCAATGAGAATACGTAGGCACAAGATTGCAATGATCTTGGCGAGCACAATCCCCTCTTTTTCCCGTAGTCCCACGAACTACGAAAGCTATGATTTTCCACTTCTTACAAGTGAAGATACGTAGGCACAAGGGCCCCAATCCTTGGCAAGCACCCTATCCAAAAACCATTCATTTCCCCTTAGGAGAATCCTTAGAAGAAAACTAACAAGCGTAGCTAACTTTACTCTCGAATTGAATCAAGAGGTTCCCGTTGAGTACAACGGACGTAGAGGGTGCTAATACCTTCCCTATATGTAATCGACTCCCGAACCTAGAATATTGGTTGCGATGACCATGTTTTTATCTCCTTAAAGGTTTTATCGATATTTTCCTATTCCATACTTGGAATGAATAAAGTTCGGTGGCGACTCTGTTTCGAACGTATTTTCTGCGTCCATCGTGAGGATCGTATTTTTCGAGGTACGACACATTGCTAAGGTTTGTTTTTATTACTTTCCTAGAATATAACATGTTATGAACTTTAGACTTTGTACAAATAACATGTCATTCATTCTCTTGCAATTTTTGTTCATTTGGGAATCACTTTAGTTCATAGCCCAATGTGAGGAACCTTTCCATTGTTTACTAAATTACATGGAGACCAGCTTTCTTGTTTGAATTATTTTTAATCTTGTATTTGTGTTGATTTGTATGATAACCCTAAAATGATCAAGACACTTTGTTTGATTTTGAGCATAACCAATTGACCAAATATTCAATCTACCTTAAGAGAGAGTGAGAATTTGCTTACCCCCTTTGAGCCTTTGTGAGAATCCATGTGGTGTTAAGTTTATTTTTGTATGGATTCTAATATTTTTCTTGAACCATAACCATGACTTGCTATTTGAGTTTTTACCCTTGTCTAATAAGTTCTGGAGCATTCATGTCATTATGTGTGTTTGTATCTAAGTTGGAGAAGAGGTTGGTTGCTAAAAGTTTGAGAAAAAGAAAAAATTTGAAAAAGAAAAAGTTTGAAAAAGAAAGACAAAAAATGAATGAAAAAGAAAAAAGAAAAGAAAAGAAAAAGACTTGAACAAAGTATAGAATAAAGTTGTGCTAATAAGTTGTGTGGATTGGTCTGAAAAATGTGTAATGATAAAAAGGTGATTGAAGTTGTTAATGCTTGAGTATTTGAGATGTGATAGCTCTCATTTGTTAGACATTATTTTTGTTTCAATTACCTTGAGATATGATCTTTCCTTGTTAGCCAAGCAACATTACAACCCTTAAAGCCCCTGTGACTTTTAGTTTTATAGTTTCAATATGAGTTTTTATTTATGAATGCCTAATTTGAATTGTTGTTAGCTAGATTGTTGTGTGTGAGTTGTCCCTCATGTTTGTTTTTCATCCCTTGACGATGTTGTGTGTTAGGTGTGATTCATTCTTGAAAATTTGAATTGCTTTAGAATTTTTTAACATGTGTTTTGTGCTTGGACATTGCTTCATTATCATGTTTTTGTTGTAGTTTAGTGATAAGCATTGTTTTTCATGTACTTTTGATATTTATATCATACATTTGTTTTCGTTTGCAAAAACTTGTTGAGCATGATTTCTTGATAATTGCTTTTGTTTCTTCAAGTTGATTGATTCTTGTTTGAGGACAAACAAGTTTAAGTTGGGGAGAGTTTGATAAGTGCTAAACTGTAGTGATTTTGGGTTTAAATAATTGGCACTTATCAGCTTAATTATACCAATAAACCTCAAATTTAGTGTATCTTTTATGTAGTTTACATTATAATGTTTAATATGCGTAATCATGTACATATCTTTGAATTTGATAGTTTTTCTCTCACTTTTTTAGGTATTGTTACACCCTAATTTTGACCCTGAATTTCCAACCTTGCATATCATAGCATTTTCATCACCTGTGCATCTAACCATTCTTCCCCCAAAGTTTTTTTTCTGCCGCCTAAACTCAGGTCTTGCAAGATTGATCCAAGGATAGGGCAAAATTATCAGGTCAGGTGTATATGCAGTCTTGGGTGAAATTCAATGTAACTTTGACTTATTTGTGGTTAGACAATTGATTTATTCTGTACCATGTCATCAAGCTGTGACAGAGGTAGTTGGTTGAAAGGTGGATGATTATCAGGGCAAGTGCAGATTGAATTCATGAGCTTTGTGTTTAAGTTAGCATCCCATACCATTTCAAGTACCTGATAAAAAAAATCATGTTACAGAGCCGCCAAAAGTGAAGACATTTGGTTAATACTTCAGCCATTTGTTGTTCATGTTCTGGTTAGGGGAAATTTCAAGTTTCTTTTTGAAATCATTCAAGATTCTACCCAATGTTGAAGTTCCGAAACTGTTGCAAATTCTACTCAATTTTCTTTCTGCTTTCCAATTCTATCCAGTTCAATTATATATCATCTCCACTTCAAATTCCATATTTAATTCATAGTCGAAACCATCCAAGTTTTCATTCCATTTTAATCTTATCTCAATTATAATTCATGGATCTCAAGTTCAATTAGTTCAAGTCTCTAACTCAAAGTTTCAAGTCAAGTTCCTTTGTTTTTCTTAATTTAATTTAGGTTTCAAGTCTTAAAGTTCAATACTTTTTTCTAATCAAATTAAAGTTCAATATTCAAGTGTCAATGTCATCATTTCCTTCCTATTCATTCAAGTTATTCTACATTTCTATCAAGGTCAAATTCATTCAATCTCATTTTTAATCCAAGTTCTGTTCATTTTTCAACTCACAATCTCCTTCCACTAAAGATCCAAATTCGATTTCTTGTTATAAAATTTCATACCCAAGTTTCAAGTTTAAAGCCATGAACACTTTTTCAAATTCTATCCAATTTCTTTTCGCTCAAGTTTTAAAAAAAAACTCAAGATCCCAAACATTCTTTTCAAATTTCCAAGTGCCAATTTTGATTCAATTTACAATTTTCATCATTCAAGAATTCAAGTATATGTCACTAATCTTTCCAATTCCATTTCTTTTAAATTGCAAAAATTAAAATACATTGTTTTATGGTACACAGCCCATTTGTCATAAGTTTTACAGAAGAAACAAATGCCACATGAATTGAAAAATAAAATAAATTTCCAATACACATGATCACAAGCTAATCCTACATGTGCCTACTTTTCCAATTCACCATCTGCTATTACCAGCACAAAGTTACAAAACACAAGGGGAATTTTTCACCCAAATAACCAACATTCCCCCCTTTAATATCCAAACTACCCAACTTTCCATCATATTCTCCAATCTACCCTAGTTTCGTATTTTTTTTTTTACAAGGGGGCGCCATGGGGTATGGCTCCTCCCTTATAATTTATATGGGGGCGCCATCCAGGATGGAGGCACCCTATAAATTATAAAGGGGGCGCCATCCCCTTTGGCTCCTCCCTTAAATTTGATTTTTTTTAATAATTTTAAATGTATAATTAGTTTAAAAATATTTAATAAATAATATTTAATAAATAAAGAATATTTTTAAAAAAATAATTATATAATAATAATTTCTGAATAATTTTTATTTATTTTATAAATACTAAATAAATAATAATTTATAATAGCATTAAAAAATTTCAAATAATAAAAAAAATCAAATTGTATTTAATAAATTTAATATTAAATAATAATTACAATAATTATTGAATCACAAATATGAAAGATATTGTAAACTAGTTTCTACGCCGTGGTCGGTTTAAATGTCCGCCCGTACCGCATCCCCGATCACGTACGTTTCGTTGTGGTCTTTGTTGTGGAGTCGGGTCCATTGTGTCGTCTTCAAGCAATTGAATCACTTCGGCCCATGAAGACGGATCCATATCCGTAAAGTCATCCAAATCAAAAGAGTTGTCCATGCCTTCATAGTTATTTTGGGGTGGTTGGCTAGACGAGGCAATGTCAGGACGATAGCCTGCCTGATTGTAGGGTGGGATGGGTGTAAATGATTGGGTGGGTATTGGTTGATTGGGTGTTTGAAACTGGGTGTTTATTTGGTTTGTAGTATCCATGGAGTATGTGTGGTATTGTGTGGATTGTGAATGAGTTTGTGTGAATGGAGTGAATTGGTTAGGGGTATGTTCATATTGTTGTGATTGTGTGAGTGGGGGTTGAAAATAGGGTTGGGTTAGCGGTTGAAAATAGGGTTGGGTTAGCGGTTGAAAATGGGGTTGGGATGGTGGTTGGAAATGGGGTTGGGTTGATGGTTGGAAATGGGGTTGGGTTGGCGGTTGGAAATGGTATTGGGTTGATGGTTGGCAATGAGGTTGGGTTGGCGGTTGGAAATGGTATTGGGTTGATGGTTGGCAATGAGGTTGGGTTGGCGGTTGGAAATAGGGCTGGGTTGGTTGTTGGGGCCTTAATGATGAATCTTGTCGGCGTGGGTCAACTAGATACCTTGGATGTGAAATGAAATCAATTGATACAGACCTATACCAAGTCATGTATTGTATTGATTGTTTCATCTCGTATGGAAACACAGTGTCAGACAAAACATAGTTGTTGCGATGCCTCCATTCACGACACTCGTGTTTTGCATACTTGGTCCACGGATTATACTCCCATTGGTCGGAGACTTTACCAGTGTGATATTTGTCGGGGATGCACTTTGGTGGACATGGAATATCTTGAAGCATTCCAAATTGAAGTTTCACACGATCAGTGTTGTGCATTTCCACGGTGGTGAAGTTGATAATCGGCACCTTTGCACTCCACACTGCAGAGTCTTGTCGTTCAACTTCATGAAAGGCTTCTAGACCAAGATACGGCCGCCAAATGACCTCTAGGAGGAAAAAATTAATATTAAGTATTTTGTAATAATATTAAAGTAAAGAATAACATAAATAGTAAGGTTTGTGAGTATACATGATCGCGACTTTCTATGTCTAATACAACCTAACTGCAAGTGCACAGTCTATCGCGTAGTAATAATAGATATCGATCCCACAGGGACTCGTAATCAAACTAGTGTTCTCGGGAGTTACTATGTTTAGCTAGGTAGAATATGTTTAAGGGAATAAGATTGTCACTAAAAGGGAACTAAAATTACTATATAGATTATAAATGATTGAATCGATACGTAGTAATTGTGTTCTTCAGGGATTTGATAAGTTACTGGTGTATGAAATAATTTTCAAAGTTTATTTAAGCAGAAAATGGTGATTTGAAGACTCTCGCCTCACGATGGTTATTGACGCTAATCATAATCCTAAGGGCCAAACGTACACTTTCGTATCCCGTTCGGGGTTAAAATTATTTTTTGGAAATCTCTAAGTTCTAATTCATTTTAAAGTGCTTTCGCTGTTATTAAAATGAATGACTAGTGTTTACTATCTGACCTTACCGCAGCTTTCGCTTGTTGGTTCGTATCTTAATTAAATTCCCACTTTCGTGGCAAAACTACTTTTAAATAAGTTCTCGCTTTCGCGACGAAGTTTATTCAGTAAATCAATTTTAAACACTCAGACCATAAGTTACTTTTGAAAAGAAAGTTTTTTTTTCAACCAGTTGTTATCAAATCCCATTCGAATTATTACTACATATCGATTACCTAAGTTTAGCTAGACATGGATTTGGGAAAGATAAAACATAAATAAAAACAATAAATAATGATTTGCATTATAATAAAACTGGAATTGATTGAAATGAGAAACCTGTAAATATTCCAATTGGCCTTTGGGCAGATCCTCCACAGATGTTGGCAGGATTCTGATCTCTAATGCCAATTTGATCGTACAATGAAAGTAGAAATTACAAAAGAATGAAAAATGGAATACAGGAAAGGTAAAGAGAAACAAATAAGAATATTGCTGGAAAATATGCTCTGGAAATAAATTTGGCAGCACTTCGTTGTATGAATGCAGCACACCTTCTGAGGTCCCTTTCTTCCCTTTTTATAGAAGTGGAATTCCAACGGTTATCATTGAAGATGATGGACTTTGAGGCAGATAATTTAGGGAGTAATGGTCCACTCTGTGGGAATTGGAACTGATTCTTTAACGTGTAATTGAAGTGGGGCGTCTTTGCCTGCATGACGGTCGTCACAAGGTGTGACGGTCGTCACCCGTGTGACGCTCGTCATGGAGCTGTGACGGTCGTCACATCAGCAAAAACAGCTTCCTGCGCTTTTCATGATGTTTTCACTCCTTTTTCGTCCGTATTTCATCTGAGATTGCTTCTTTTCTTCATGTTGCCTTGTTTAGACGTGATCGTTGAATACCTGCAAAACATCAGACAAATAACACGGAAATAACCTGAAATCGGATCGAAAACGGTTAAACTTTAGTTGAATTATGCATCAAAATATATATATGATTTCGTGTTATCAAACTCCGCTAAGCTTGAATCTTTGCTTGTCCTCAAGTAAAACATGAAAAAGTCGGCAAGCACGAGGCAGCTTCTTCGTTCGCAGAGTTGGGAAAAACCGGGATTCTTGGTAGGAACAAGACGAGTATCATGACGACACTGGACTACAAGTCTTCAGAGGTCTCCTTTTTATGCAAATCGGTCCCAGTCATGCTACTGTAGCTTGGTGTCAAGGTTCTCGCGGCAAGTTCACCCTGTTTGTTCTAGCGCAATCACATTAAGCCCGTTGTCCGTACACTTTCATGGCAAGTCGACTTGTTAGTGAATATGATCTCATTTCTGTTTTTGATCTTCTTCATTGATCATAAGCTTATGTCATTGATTTTTTCAATGAGTTTTTCGTGCCGTTGGGCTAAATGCTCGGGTGAGGAGCACCTAACTTAGAAGGAAACGTGTTTTATATTTTTGGGCTATTTAGCTCTCTTTTCATGATTTTTCATCTTTTTGGAGATCATACACTTATTTGCATCGGTCGCTCGCTTAGAAGTGTTTTAGGATGGTGCTGACTGCTAGTATAAACTACTTGGGGTTGAGTTTGCGTAGACACTTGAGACTTTGGTACACGTAGGTAGTGAAACCGACTCGCATAAACCGGAGATCTAAGGTGTCAGGACGGTACTGGTTTTGTTAGAACTGTCGTTTCCTTGGAGTTTCAAAACTTGTTTTGAACTCGGGTGCATTCTCGTGGTGCTTTTGCTTTTGAGGAACGAACGAAGGTTTTTGTTTACGTTGAATAATGTGGGGATGTTTGCGTAACGGGAAAAGTATATATAAACGAGCTTTATTTGCTAAAATTAGAAAGTGTTTAAATAGAAATTACGAAATTCAAAGTACAGTGGACTGGAAATAAAGGAAATAAAGGACATTCAAAGTACAGTGGAATGGAAATAAAGGCTCCGCTCCCACACTATCCCGATCAGTGTCCTCACTGATTTTTGAAGCATGCGAGAGGGAGATACAACTGAAATGAAAGTACAAATAAATGAAATATAGTAAGCAAATAAGGAAAAATGGAAAACTAATCACGTCCGCTGCCTCTGTCACGTCCACGCTGGCGTCCTCTGGCTCTGGCGAGGGCTACTCTGTCCTCATAACTCATAGCTCCGGTATGGTAGACGGTGTCCCAGAGTCCTTCGACCTACAAGGTCAGATTCGCCAGGCTCTCAGTGATAGTAGCTTGGCCGGTGTGAAGTTGTTGCATTTGAGTCCGGTGCCAAGCTTCGAACTGGTCAGCTCGCTGATTCTGCTGCTGTAGCATCGCGAGTATCTGTGCCTGCTGGTCTAGGGAGCGGCGGAGGTCCTCTTCTGTGTAGTCTGGCACGGGATGATGTCGGCGGCAGCGAGAGGATGTACCTTCGGGAGGAGGAGGCTGCGATGCCTCTGGCTGCTCGGGCCTGTCCAACTCAGCTTGGATTTCATCGTCGGAACCGTGAGTGTGATCCTGAGTAGGAACAGCGGCAGCAGGAGGGGCAGTGAGGTCGAATAACCAGTTGGTACGGTCCTCTGGGTGTGTGCGGGTGCGGGACGGAAGGATGATGCTTCGGACGATCTTGCCACGCACAACCGGATGGTATTTGCCGTCAGCTCTGGAGCGGATAAGATGAGAGGCTCTGCAGTGGTCGGTGTCAAGGAACACCGAGGGGATGGAATGGAGGTGCTGGAGGCGGTCGCCAAGGTTCAGCCCAAGTGCAATAGCAGTGACAATCCCGCCAAAGTAGAATGGCTTCGAGCCACGGTTGCAGTTGGCCTGAATATGAGCCAGCAGAAACGGAGCAGCGTTGACAGGCTCATTGTTGAAGATGCAATGGAGAAAGAAGAGCTCTTTCGAGTTCACTTTGTGGTTGTTGTCTCTGGCGAAAATAGTGTTGCTCAACACTCTGTGAAAGTACCTGATGGTTGGGTTATAGATATGAGTGGCGTGCAGGGAGTCCCAACCATTGGCATTGATGTCAGTCAACTGGTACCACAGCGCGAAAGCTTCGTGCTGGAACTGATCGGTGATGCGGCGGTGAGCGTTGTCGCTGCGAGGTAGCTGTAGGATGCTGGCAATCTGATTTTGGTTCACCTGATAGTTGGTGCCAAACATCCGGAAGCATGCGGCACCTGAGTGCTGGCTAAGTTCTCCGCTGGATGTGGCGTAAGTGAACGAACTCAAGAACTCAAGAGTGAGTTGTTCGTATGTTGGCAGTGGGTTGGTGCAGAGGTTCCAGATGCCTGCTCTTTGAAGCATCCAGGTTACGCCTTCAAGGAGTCTGAGCTCCGTAAGCGATGGAAGGTGCGGATAATGAGTCGGCTGGAGCGACCTCTGATGAAATGTGATGTAATTTGCTCGCTGTCTTTCGCCTAAGTCTCCTTCACTGAAGATAATGTTGCTGATATCTGGGGTTTCTGCATTCCTTGCCATTGTTGGAAGATGGAGAGGTTTCTGAAGATTGGGGTTTTTCTGCAGAGTGGGAAGAACTGGCAGAAGTGTGGTTTGGAAGTTGGGTTTGGAGTTGAAATATATAGTTCAATGTGGGGAGGACGAAGATTTGTAGTGGGGCAGGAGTTAGGATGATTGGAAGTGGTAATGGGGGAAGTGGAAGAGAACACGAACCCTGTTTTATCAGATATCAGTTTTTGAATTCGTGACGGTCGTCACCCGCGTGACGCTCGTCAGGGTCCTGTGACGGTCGTCACATCAGCAAAATCTGCAGAACGCAGAATTTTGCTCTGAGGGCGTTCTCGTAGTGACTTTAAGGCTTAGTATTGATACGGTGATGTAAGATAACAGCCAACAAATAACGAATAATGCGAAAACAGAATAATTGAATAAAAACTAGAATTGAAATAACATAAAATTGAAATGATTGTATGTAGTACATAAAGAAAACTAACAATGCGAAAAGTCCAAATGATTAAATGAAACTAAACTAGAATAAACTAAACTGAAACTACTGCTAAGAACTAGTAACTAATCTTTTCGTGTCTTCAACTCATCGAATTTCCGTGCATAGTAGTCGAGTTGGTCGCAGACTAAATCCATGAAGCCTACCAGTTCGCTGTGCATGCTTGCGATGTCAGCTTTTACATTAGTCAGAGCTGCATCAACGTCGTCCAATCTGAGTAAAACGGTATCCATTTTGTCGGTGGTCTCCTCAGGGATAAGCTCAGGATAAGTGTTGTAGTGCGGAGGAGTCGTAGGGTCTACTTCAGCTTCGGATACAGCATCCTCATAGTACATATAGTCGTGTGCCTCAGAGATGTGGTCATTGTCATACATATAGTTCTGTGGTGTTGACTGTGGTGAAGGAGGTCCCATAGGCTCATCCAATTCATAGAGCCAGTTGTCCTTGTTGTGGATACTTATCATCAGATGATCAGGCAGTGTGAATAGCTGTACTGGTTTTTCGTTAATGAGGTACTCATACGGTCCAGGTCCCATAGTTCCTAAGATGCGCCTGTTAAAGCAGAATTGTATGTTCATGGGTCGGATGGTGCCAAAACGAGTGCTTGCATTTAAGTGGAATCTAAGGCCAAGCTCGTGGGAAATCATTGTTACTAGGCCTCCTATAAGAATAGGTGTCTATGGTTCCAGCGTGAGGCGTTTGAAAGATCTCATCATGAAAGGCACTGCATTTACTGTACGTCCCTGAGAAGCACAGAACATGATGAATAACTCCTCTTTAGATACTGTAGTAATATTTTCTTCTTTTCCAAACAAGGTGTGAGCTAGTATCTTATGGAAGTATCTGAAGGCTGGGTTATGAATGTCATCATTGTACATTCTGTCTGGTTCAGGGTGATAGTCGCCTGTGATTCTACCCCAGAATTGATCGAGTTGAAAATCAATATCGTCATCTTCTGCACTGATGAACACATGCGGTCCGCTAGGAAATCCTAGGAGGTTAGCTAGTGACATCCGGCTATGGGTTTGGTCCATTCCAAACAATCGGAAGGTAATCAGCTCTGTGTTGGATCCAAAACCATAGTTGGGTATGTATCTGAAAGAACTAAGGAATTCATAGGTAAGATCCTTATAGGTAGCAAAACGTGTTTTCAGAGCAGTGTTCTCCCAACCCAGTTGATTGAACAGGTATTGAATGCTATCCGTGATTCCTAGTTTATCCATAGTAGCCTTATCGTAATACAGCGTTAAGGCGAATTCTCTTTCGGTCAGTGCTGCGAATCTTGCCTTTTGAGCTAGTCCTCGGAAGTGAACCTTTGTGAAGTCGTATTCGGCCATACTCGCAGGTAATTCGGAGAAAACAGAAGGAATGTTTTGAAGGCTTTTAAAAATCCTGAAAAGTTTAAAACAGGAAATTGAAGTCAGGATTTTTAGAAACGAAAAGCGGTGGAAACAAAAGACAAAAGAGAAAAATAAAATAAAAAATATGAAAACAAACGAAAGTAGAAAGTAGTAGTAATTATAAGTTTAGAATTTTTGTTGGATTTTCAAAGTAAAATTTTAAAGAAAAATGAAATACAATAACGAGGGAAATTTGGGTTGCCTCCCAGTAAGCGCTGTTTTTAACGTCTAAAGCCTGACGATAGCTTGGTGAGAAGCTATTCGGGTGTTTGAGCTGGAAGCTCAAGCAATGATATACTGCTGACTTGAGGACTGTTGTCGTTCTTATTATAATGTTTTAGACGTTGCCCGTTTACGATGAACGGTGCATTCATCTTATCGGTAATTTCAACAGCTCCACTCTGAAGTACTTTAGTCACTTCATAAGGTCCAGACCACCTAAATTTTAGTTTACCTGGGAAGAGTTTTAATCTTGAATTAAATAGCAATACGATGTCTCCCACACTGAATTGTTTCCTGACTGAACGTTTATCATGCCACTTTTTAGTTCGTTCTTTGTAGATACGGGCATTTTCGTAAGCGTCTAACCGAAGTTCTTCCAACTCGTGTAAGTTCAAGATTCGCTTTTCTCCTGCCTCGGTGTAGTTGAAGTTGAGTGTCTTAATGGCCCAGAAGGCCTTATGCTCTAATTCTACAGGGAGATGGCAGGATTTACCGTAAACTAATTTATAGGGGGTAGTACCTATTGGTGTCTTAAATGCGGTCCTATAAGCCCATAAAGCTTCTTGTAGCTTCGACGACCAATCTTTCCTTGAGGTAGCGACAGTCTTTTCCAATATCTGTTTCATTTCTCTGTTCGAGACCTCTACTTGTCCGCTAGTTTGCGGATGATAAGGTGTAGCTACTCGGTGTCGGACTCCATATTTAGAGAGAAGTTTATCGAATATTCGCGATATGAAGTGAGATCCGTCGTCACTAAAGACGAGTCTCGGTACACCGAATCTAGGAAAGATTGTGTTTTTGAAGAGTTTGATTACTACTCGTGCATCGTTTGTTGGAGCAGCTATGGCTTCTATCCATTTAGACACGTAATCGACAGCGACGAGTATGTAGTTATTACCAAAAGAAGGTGGAAATGGTCCCATGAAATCTATTCCCCAGACGTCGAAGATTTCTACCTCTAAGATTCCTTTCTGAGGCATTTCATCGCGTCGTGAGATGTTGCCAGTTCGTTGGCATCGATCGCACTTTTGCACAGCGATGTGAACGTCTTTCCAGAGATTAGGCCAGAATAAGCCGGCTTGGAGAATCTTAGTGCACGTCTTGGATATACTAGCATGACCACCATACGGTGCTGAATGGCATTGGGAAATAATATTTTCTATTTCTTCCTCTGGGACACAGCGACGATATATGTTGTCGGCCCCTCTCTTGAAGAGTAGAGGTTCGTCCCAATAATAGTGTTTCAGATCGTGGAAGAATTTCTTCTTTTGCTGATAAGTAAGATCCGGTGGAAGCACGCCCGCAGCGAGGTAATTAATGATGTCAGCATACCAAGGTAATGTGACTTGGGCATAGACGGCTTCTACGGCTTTTTCGAATTCTGGATCTTCCGAGATTGAATTGGGTGTGTCACTTTCTAATTTGGCTATCAGACGTTCGTACGGGAAATCGTCATTTATCGGTACTGGTTCGTGTTTGATGCCTTCTATTCGGGATAAGTGATCTGCAACAACGTTCTCGGTTCCTTTCTTATCTTTGATTTCTAAGTCAAACTCTTGTAATAACAGGATCCATCTCAATAGTCTTGGTTTGGCATCCTTTTTGCTTATTAGGTACCTTATGGCAGCGTGGTCTGTGTATATGATAATTTTTGCTCCTACTAAGTAAGAACGGAATTTGTCAAGCGCAAATATAACTGCTAGAAGTTCCTTTTCTGTGGTAGCGTAGTTCATTTGGGCAGGATCTAAGGTTCTACTGGCATAGTAGATGGCATGGAGTTTCTTGTCCTTCCTTTGTCCTAGAACTGCGCCTACAACATAATCACTCACATCGCACATGATTTCGAACGGTAGTCGCCAATCAGGTGGTTGCATGATTGGTGCGGTGATAAGGGCTGATTTCAATGTTTCGAATGCTTTTAGACAGTCGTCGTCGAAGACGAACTCAACATCTTGCATCAACAGGCCGGTCAGAGGTTTTGTGATTTTCGAAAAATCTTTTATAAATCTTCTGTAGAAACCGGCATGTCCTAGAAAACTCTGTATTTCTCGTACGGATTTTGGAGGTTGGAGATCTTTTATAATCTCTATTTTAGCTTTGTCTAACTCAATTCCTCTATCTGATATGACATGTCCTAGAACTATTCCTTGTCGGACCATAAAATGGCATTTCTCCCAATTTAGGACGAGGTTTACTTTTACACAACGTTCTAATACCATTTCTAAGTTTTGTAGGCATCCTTCGAAACTTTGTCCACATACCGAGAAATCGTCCATAAATACTTCCATGATGTTGTCTATGAAATCTGCAAAGATTGCCATCATGCATCTTTGGAAGGTTGCTGGAGCGTTACAGAGTCCGAACGGCATTCGGTGGTAAGCAAAAGTACCATAAGGACAGGTGAATGTAGTCTTTTCTTGGTCATCAGGATGGATGGGAATTTGGAAGAATCCTGAATAACCATCTAGATAGCAGAAATATGAATGTTTGGCTAATCTTTCCAACATTTGGTCTATGAAGGGTAACGGGAAGTGATCTTTGCGTGTAGCCTTATTAAGCTTTCTATAGTCAATGCACATCCTGCTTCCAGTCACGACTCTTTTTGTTATTGATTCGCCTTTTTCGTTTTTAACTACTGTGACTCCTCCTTTCTTCGGTACGACATGAACTGGGCTGACCCATTCACTATCGGAGATCGGATAGATGATTCCTGCATCTAGCAATTTCTTTACTTCATCTTTGACTACAGTGCTCAGGATGGGGTTCAGTCTCCTCTGGTGCTCTCGAGAGGTTTTAGAGTCCTCCTTTATTGTAATTCGATGCATACAGATCGAAGGGCTTATACCTTTTAGATCGCTTATGTTATAGCCTAACGCGGTGGGGTACTTCTTTAGGACTTTGTTGCACCCCAAAATTTGACCAACCGGGTCCTGTATCTGGCTCGATGTTTCGACGCATGACCGCATTCGCATCTACATATCGCATACAGTGCATATTTCATTTGTTTTGATTTTATCGGGATCACAGCCCTCGTCTCGCGTTTCAGGTGTTTTTATTCAGTTCAGATAGGTAGAATCGTATTTTCGGGAAGCCGTGCTATTCCCGGTGTTTTCAGCTCGCGCTGTTGTTTTTAGGGGTATTTCGGTGTCCGTTTATTTTTACCGGCTATTTTGTTGCGCTCTCGTGGTGTTTTTTGTCGTTCGGTGCTATTTTTGTTCCCTCGGGAATTATTGTGATTTTTCTGGATTTTATTTGGCTATTATTAGGGTTTTAATAGATTTTTTAATCAATTTCAGAATATCATAGAATATTAATAGATTTTTCTTTTAGAATATTAATTGAATTTTGATTATATCTTTTAGGAGAATATAGAATATTATTAGGATTTTAATATTTTTTAATCATTTTTAGGGTATAATAGATTTTAATAGGATAGTTTCTTTAAATCAATTTTAGATAGTTTTAATCAATTTTAGAATATTATAGAATTTAAATAGTTTTTTTACTATTTTCTTAATAGAATAAATAGATTTTTCTTTTATTAATAATAAATTTTCTTTTATAGAATTTAATATAGGGTTATTAGGGAATTTAATAGAATATTAGGTTTTATTAGATTTTCTTTTAAATAGAGTTAAATAGATTTTGTTATCATATCTAGATTTTAATTGTAGTGTCTGATTAGAATGTTATTAGGTCATTAATTGTCAGTTACAGTTAATTAGTCTTTGTTCATCAATTACGTTTTATTTTCATTGGCATTAATCATTGTTAATCCATTAATCATTTTCATTAGTCATTCTAATCCATGGTCATTTGTTTTATTTCAATTCAGTTTTTTTGATTTTTTATCAGCATTTTCGTTTGGGCCTGATTATCCAAACTCATCAGCCAAGGCCCAAGTGCAGTGCAGAGTCCATACTCAGCCAGAAGAATCCAGAAAAATCCAGGTGTCTGTATATAATCAGAGCCACGTGCAAGCAACGGGGGGCACCCACGTTTTTCGTTCCCGCCACGCCACATCACCATTCCCCACTCCTCTCACTCTGCCACCCAGTGCCACACGTGGCGTCCATGCAAAGACTCACCCCACTCACCCCTCCACGCGTCCTGCATGCAGCTTCACTGCCTCCACTACCGGTGACACTTGTCACCACTTCCTCCTCCCCCTCATGCATGCAATCTCGCCGGTCACCTCCCACCGGTCGGCATGCAATGGCCGTCGGCCGCCGCAACTCACCGGAAACACCCAAAAATTCCAGAAATCATCATCTTCCTCCTTCTCCTCCGATCCATCTTCATCATCAACTCCCGTTTTTCCAGATTTTTTACCTGAAGTTCATCAGGTTCTTCATCCAATAGTCTCCGATTAACTCCAGATTCAACCGATCACCATCCGTAATCGTCATCATCTTGTTCAACATCCAGAAAGCATTCAAGATTCATCAATGATTGTCCAAATGCCTTTGAATCTTCATCCTCGATCTACCTTACCCATCGAAGTTCATCAAATTCATCCAGAATCTTCCAGATCGCCATCAAGCTCCTTGAACATTCATTCATCATGCATCAAGATCTTTGAAGATCATCCGCGTTCATCAGTTTCCAGCTTCTTCAATGAATCTTCATCAAGATTCATCAGTGTTCATCGCCACGATCGTCGCCTTCATCAAGTTTTCCAGAATTTCGTTCATCAAACATTCACTGGACATCTTCATCAACACCATCAATATAGATCCATTCGTCCATTTCCAGGGTTTGTCTTCAACGATCTTTGTTCAGATGTCAAGAAACATTCCAGAACCTTCAACGATCTTCTTCAAAGTTCGTCGTTCTTGCAAGAACATCACAGGTTCTTCTTCAACAAACCCAGAATCTTCAAGAACCTCGTCACCATCAGAAATTCCAATAATTTTTTCTTTTGATGTTTCTGGAGTTGGTTTGTGAAAGAGATATAGAGAGAGAGGTGGAGACGAAAAGAAGAGAAGAAGGTTGATTCTGAGAGAGAAAGCTGAAACGGAGAGAGAGAGGGATCTGAGCAAGGGGAAACGAGAAAGACATGAGAGAGTGAGAGAAGTGAGGGGCGGCGCCGTTTGGGGTAGGTGAACAGTAAGAGGAGAGTAAAGGGAATTAGGGTTTCTGAAGTGGAAGTGGATTGGCTCGTGGGCCTTGGGCCCAATGCATTTTTCACCTACACCTCCGTTTTGCCCAATTTCCCCCTCCCCGTTTTGTTTTTTCTGATGTTTTTGTTGGGCTGGGCCCAATTCTGTTGGGTTTTCTTTTACTGACTGCACACACCCTGATTGTGGCCCCCTTCCCCTTTCAGTTTTTTTTTGTGCTTTTTGGCAGGATATGGGCTGGGCCCATTTGCTTTTCTGTTTTTTAGCAATATCCCTTGTAACAACTATACCCCCAGCCCCTTATTTTCTTCCTTTTTTTTTATTCTTTTAGAGTTTGTTATATTTGTTGCCAAAAAAGAAAGTATTAAAATAGAAAAAGAAAGAATATAGAATATATGTTGAGAAAAGAAATATAAAAAAAAAAGCATATTAAAGAAATAGTTGAAAAAAGAATAAAGAAAATATTGAGAAAATATTTGGGAAAAAGAAATTAAAAAGTATGTTGAAAAGAAATAGAATATTTGAAAAAATATTGAAAAGAGAAAACAGTTGAGAAAAAGAATATATGGAAAAAAATATTAGTATATTTTTTAATCTTCTCTTTTAGGATATAGTTTTTCCATAGAATTTACTTGTTTCACTTTTAGAGTTAATTTTAGAAGTCCACTTGTTAGGGGATTATTTTCCATTTGATTTCTCATGATGAGTAGGATAGAGATAGATTGAATAGGATAGAATTTTTAGGAGTTTATTTTTCAGTCTGCAATCCTTGTAACCATTTTTCAGAATGTTAATAAAACGAGATTTGAGCTGTGGTCCCGAAGTAGCCGAACTACAGCTGCTCTGATTTCTCGTACCAGACGAGAATATGTAGGCATAGGATGCGATATCCTAGCGAGCACACTAATAACTGACTTTCTGTTCTCTCGCTGCTGTGCGATCGAGACTTTCCCGCTGACGATTAATTGTAACCCTTTTTTCTCTCTTGCCCGAGTGCATTTGAGACCAAACCATAGTTTTGCCCATAGGTTCCCGACCTTTGCAACCAGTTGATTTTCTCACTGCCGTGTGAGAATATCCTGTTTAGCCGTAGTTAGCCTGAACTACGTAAAGCTCTGATCTTCCATGCAGTGTGGAAGTACGTAGGCACAAGACGCGAAGTCTTGGCGAGCAATTTCCCTGTAGTCCCGAACTACGTTGACTCTGACTTTCTCTCTTGAGAATACGTAGGCGTAGAGTGCGACGCTCTATCGAGTCAATTCCCTCCCGTTTAGATTTAGCAGCCGTAGATAGATTGTTTTGCATCCTTTAGACAACCCAAGCAAGCGTGGATCCCGTCGAGTACGACGGACGTGAGGGGTGCTAATACCTTCCCCTTGCGTAACCGACTCCCGAACCCAGGTTTTGGTTGCGATGACCATACCTTTCCCCGTTTTTGCGAGGTTTACTTCGAGCGTTTCCTTTCCCTCCGTTGGGATAAATAACGCACGGTGGCGACTCTTCTGTCAGCCGGCGCCGATTTTCGCAGTAGCGACAGCTGGCGACTCTGCTGGGGAATTGCGATGGTTCCCTATATGAGTCTGCTAAGGACTGCGATAGTCCTTATGCATGTGGGATCCAACGTCCCCTAAGAGAGATTCAATCCTAGCGCTTGTTTGTTTGTCTATTGGGTGTTTATTTATTGATATTATCTGTTGCTGTTGGGATGTTACGGGTGTTCTATGATTGAGAGATAAGCCGGACCTGGGCTTGAGTGCACCTTAGATTTAGAGTAGAGATTAGTGGGCGCGCACATGCTTTGCATGTCCTAGTGTCCCGCAAAATCTACACTCAGACGAGGTTCTTCTGGTTGGCCTCTTGTCCCACCCTTTGGGTGGCTCGGGTTGCTGGTTAGTTGGATTGTCGACTCTGGGAACCGATCATTTGGAAGTTAGCTAAGTGAGGCCTCTTCAAGACTTGATGATGCCACTCCTTCTGGGAATCGTATCGTCAGTTTTGAAAGTCTGTGACGCTAACGACCGCATAGGATGTCGTACCTTGTCAGATATAGGTCCATACCTGTGAGTGGGGGGTTTTTTTTTGCAGGAAACTTGACTTCCAACCTACCCGTTATTTTGGTCTTCTCTTCAGAGCAAACGTACTCCGTCAGCAGTGCAGCAGTATTTAGATTGTGTGGGGGCTGTGATCCCGTGTTTGTTGCATTGCATTGCATTCGCATAGGCATCTTCGCATCATATTGCATAGCATTTCTCCAGCTAGCCAGAGTTCTGATCCAGCCTTTGTTTCCTGAAGGTGAGTACCCGGAGTTTGGATTGAGCAACTGTTGATTGTCAGAAGACGACCAAGGGGTTGGAGCAGACTTGAGCAGATTTGAGAATCAAGCAGTGTAGTCAGTTCAAGGTAATTGATAGCTATGTCTGAAGGCAATTTCCAGTCTCCTAACACTTTGACAGGGTTTACCATGGCGTCCAACCATCGGTATGATTCTATGGAAGACTTCCCGCAAGCGAACAACCTGACTGCAGACCAAGTTGTACAGCCCACTGTTGAAAACCGAGATCGACATGAGCAGTTCGTTGCCAGAAATGACCGCTTTCCTCCTGTTAGTAATCAAGGTGTTGTTTTCCCTGAGAGAAATCCACGCAGAGATATCCCGGTAGCCAGGACTGTAAACTCAAGAGCTCTTGAAAGTGCTAGAAGGTTCCGAGCATTGGAAGAAAGGGTTAAAGCTTTGGAGGTCAAAGACGCTGTTAACCTGGATGCCGCAGACATGTGTTTGATCCCCGACCTGATGTTGCCTTATCAGTTCAAAGCGCCGCCCTTTGAGAAGTACGCGGGAGTTAGCTGTCCGAAGCTTCATTTGATGATGTTCTGTCGAAGAATGACTGCGTTTGTGCGAGATGGCATGTTGATGATCCATTGCTTTCAGTATAGCCTGACTGGGGCATCCTTGAGATGGTATGTGCAATTAGGGAGTAATCAGATTCGATCATGGGTGGATTTAGCCAGAGCTTTCGTGAAGCAGTACGATTACAACCTGGATTTAGCTCCTAGTCTCGTGCATCTGCAAGAATTATCTCAGGCGGAGAATGAATCATTCAGAGGGTATGTGCAAAGATGGAAAGAATTAGCTGCTAGTGTTCAACCACCGCTTCAGGAAAGAGAAATGGTTGACATCTTCTTGGGTACTCTGAAAGGCCATTATTATGACAAACTGTTCGGTTGTACAAGCTTTGTGGGCCTGATGAGAATGGGTGAGCTTGTTGAGAGAGGACTCAAGAGTCGAAAGCTTCGAGATGCTCCGTATATCCCAGTTGATAAGACTGGATCAGTTGTCAGTTCTCAAGAAAAGTGGGAAGAAGGAAACGGCGTCGTCTCAGAATCTCTAGCATCTCAGGATCGGTTTTCAGACTCTTCAAGTCAACGATCATCCTATCGTCGATCGCGTCAGCACGCCCAACGAAGACCAAGGAAACCTGAAAGGCAGTTTACTCAGCTACCGGCGTCATACAGTCAGTTGTTGCCAGATCTGGTCAGAAGCGGATTGATAGTGCCGAAAGAGATTGATCCAGTGATTCCACCGTATCCTCTAGGTTTTGATGCCAACGCCCGCTGTGAGTACCATGCTGGGGCACAGGGGCATTCAACAAATGATTGTAAGGTGCTTAGAAGTCAGGTTCAGGATCTGTTAGACTCTAACCGGATCTTCATCACGCCCCAGGGTTTTGTTCAGATTAACGATTCTCCGTCATCCAGTTGTGTGGGTTCGTCAGTTAACGTCATGGAAGACTCCACGGGAAGTGTGTGTTCTGAAGAATGTCAATCGGAGAGTTCAGTTGAATATGGGAGAAGTTTCTAGAGGTTTCCGTGTCGGGAGTCGCATCTGTTTTCTCTGCCTGATCCGTTTAGCTTTTGTGCACTAGTGTTTGCTGACCACCACCAGGATTGTTGGATGGGGTCATTGTATTCGTACTCATTGGTGCTTACGTGCTGCTTTTGTTGGTTATACATGTGTGGGAAATGTTCGTTTGTGTGCTTATAGTTGGAGTTTCTCTTTGGCTTGTCATGAATATGTATTTGCTGTCTGCTTTGCATTATCATTTAACAGGTACATCAGAACCGTGGGTCTTATTTCCTCGTCGTCCAGTTTGTTGCAGGAATTCCTTCAGAGATATGGAACAGAATCTGGTTGAATTGATTGAGGTCCGAAGCCAGCTGGGGCAGATGATGAGAGATATGCAAGAGATGCGTCTGGAGCAGAAGATCCTCAAAGAGGAGAACAGTCAGCTGAAGACCCAAATGAGCTTGATCATGGAAGTAGTCAAGAATGTGCTTAGGAAAGAGGATGATCAGTTATTTGAAGCCGCAGTGAAAAAGCTCGTGCCACCTGTGGAACCTGAGCAAGTACAACCAAAGATGCATCCGGCTCAACAGAGGATTCAGGAGGGAAAGCCAAAGAGGATATTTGAGGCGCCGCCTACAACATATGCTGAGCTCTTTCAGACTTTATTGAGGTTTAATCTGGTTGAAAAGAGAACGTTGGAACCCCCAGCAGGAGCGCGTCCTCATGGGTACGATGCCAGTAAGCAATGTGAGTTTCATTCTGGGGCATTCGGACACGACATCGAGGGTTGTCATGCTTTTAAGCATAATGTTCAAGACCTGATTGACTCGCACGATATTGAATTCACGCCGAGCGGCGTAGCTATACGTATTGCTCCCATCTCAGTCGATGCTAAGATGACAGATGTTTCTAAAGCTGCAGTGGGTCAGAAACGTATCCTGGGCTCCATGGTGTCAGAATCTCCAAGCCCACAACTGTTGCCTATTCCTGGGGCAGATCTGAGAAATAAAATGGCTAAGCACAAGGAGGGCTTTAATCAGTGCAGTGAAAGTCAAGAAACCGAGGTTGCATGTGCTACGAAGGGTGTTCAAGAGTCAACCCGATACCAGCAACAACAGCAACGATCTCAACAGTGGAAAAGGCAGCAGTATCCCAATCAGCGAAAAGCTCAAAATCAGAAGCCGTTTAGGGTATTTAGTGTGCCTCCGATGCCGTATGCCGAACTTTTTCAGGTGTTGCTACGATTGCAGTTGGTTGAGAAGAGGAAGTTAGCCCCGCTGACAGGTACACCTCCAGCAGGTTATGATATCAAGGAGCGCTGCGATTTCCATTCAGGAGCACAGGGGCACAACATTGAAGATTGTCTGGCCTTCAAGCACAAAGTGCAGGATCTACTTGACAGTGCAGCAATCAGCTTTGGGCAAGAAGGTCCCAAAATCATCTGAATGAAGGAGAAGGGGCTCTATAAGTTGGTAGGGTTGTTGAAAGCAGATCAGGACAACAGCGAGTTACCTCTAATAACTGATTGTGAAGATAGCTGGTTCAGCAGCAAGACAGATGTGAAAGCCCGATTCTTGGAAGCTAGCATTTTTATTTGTTTTACCTTGTCATTTTTTTACATTTGTAGTTTCTTTCCTGTTTAAATTGCAATCTTGTTTGTAAAACTTGTTGTTTTCATTCAATTGATGATAATGAAATAAATATGCATGTTTTGATTAAATCCATTCGTGTTCACTAAATGTTTTTACAAACGTCCAACGCCTGGTCAAGAAGGATCTGGGGAGGATGACGAAAATGAACGACGTGCAAAATTCCGATTGTATGCTTTTGAAATAAAACCTGCTGATGATGTACAGGCATTGTTTCAAATCCCTAAACACCGGAGATATAAGGAAGATAATCCCTTGTCAACCCCTTTGAGCCTTGTAGTAGGAGTGTCTTTCTGTGAATGAAAAACCCTCAATCTTTAACCTGGGGCAGGGTAGGTGTTAGCTAATTTGGCTGAGCGTTCAAATTGCAAAAGGAGTGTCCGTTCGAGGGTCAGTCACACCTCTAGAGGTCGTGCCTAAAAAAAATCACAATGAGACAGTCACATTATTCTCCAATGAGTCAAGCAACCAGTGTCCCACGACTTGTTCGGAAAAAGAAAGCAAAGAGAATCAAAAGCCCGCTAAGTCAAGAAAAGAAAACAATTGACTTAGGCAAAAAATGAGGGCATCCCGCTGGACTTAAAAAAATCAAAAGAAACTCAAAAGAGTCAGTCCAGGCAAAAGTTAGGGAAAAGAAAAAAGATGAAAGGAGGACAAAAAGAAAAATCCTCAAATGAAGTACGAGTCGTGTGACCTCAAGTGTCAAAGACGAAAAGTGAGTGGCTGTCGCTCCAAAATCCAAAAGTTTCTCGAACTATCACTCCTATCTTTCAGCCTCTGAGAGGTGAGCGCTAAGGTCGAATTAGCTGAACGTAGGATGGGAGAACATCAAGGAGAATGGGTGGGTTAAAATAAACTTTGAGCCTTTATTCTTTCCTTCAAAACCGCGAACCTGACCACGTTACAACCTTCAAAAGTCCTAATTGAAGCAGGTTGTTTCGAAAGCATACTTCGGTAAAGGTCGCGTCGATTCTGACTCCTAAAAGGGTTCTCTTACCATGTTGGTACTGATGTCGATATTCTTGATAAATGTTTTGTGCATTATATGCCATAAATTGTTTTTCCTTTTCCCAGTGAACAGATTGGATGTCAAAGCTGTCATATGTTTTGCATTAGTATATCTTTTACGCAGAACAACTTGTTTTACTTGCGAGTAAGCGCTTGACGGCAGGAAAGTTTCATACAGTGGAAAGGTGCGGTCAGGATAGAATACAGAACGCCCGAATGTTCCGAGAGCAGGGGCAAGCTATTATTGTAATCCCCAGTCAGGTCAGCCTTTCGAAGTCAGTTATCCTGGGGCAACCAGGTCGAGATTCGGTGAATATCTCGTAGTCAGGGGCACTACTCTGAATCAGATAATCAGGGGGGAAAATCGTCGCAATCAGGGGCAGGCCATCTTAAGCGCGCAGAGGTTATTCGAGGGGCATTTGATGTAGAGTATCTTTCCGAAGTTCAGAATACTAGGGCATTTCATATCAGACTATCGGGGTACAAATTGTCAGATTTCCTTTCGAGGACTATCCCCACAGAGGTCCCGCAGGCTGGGGCATATCAGAAGCGAAGGGGTTGTTCTTCTCCGCATCATCAGAGTTATTCAGGGTTATTTGAGCAAAGTCATCCAATTTTCGAGTGCAAGGCGAATGTTGGGAGGTCGTGTCACTATCCCTTGACTCTTTAATCAGAAAGCTGTGTATTCAGGTAGAATGTTTTCCAGCGTCAGTTGTACCTAACCCAGCAAGATAGCTTAAAAGCTCAAATCCATGTTGGCGATCACTGTGAGACCCATCCGTGTTGGCGCATCAGTTTCCAAGTCCGAGCTTCGTCAGTACGCAGGAAAACTTCGGCTATTTTCTCCAGCAAAGTCCAATTTTTCATTGGCACGGGTCAGCTATCCCCAGAGAAGTCCAATCATACTTGGCACATCTGCTACTCCCCAGCAGAGTTATATTCCCCAGCAGAGTTATATTCCCCAGCAGGGTGTTACTTCAACAAGGTGTTTGGTTAAGTTCCCAATTTCCCCAGCGGAGTTGATGGTACTCTTCCAGCATTTATTTTGCAGGAATAATTCTGTGATATCCAGTTTATCCCCAGCGGAGTTGGCTTCGTCTACAGCATTTATTTTGCTGAAGTGGTTTTCTGTACCCGACTTTCTCCAGCAGCTCGAGCCTGCATTAGCATATTGCATGCATCATCATATTTGCATCATACTTACATTTCATTTTCAAAATGCGTAGCATTTCCATCTTGAATGGAGCATTACGTCATAGAAAAATTCAAGCATACGCATATGCATGCGAAGCATAAGCCAGGTTTTCTATCAGCCCCATATGGCAGGCGCGAACTACTCTGTGATCAGTTCAGGGGCTTTTATCCAGCAGCAGTGTTCAAGCAATTCAGCAGTTTATTCGTATTCTCAGATCATACAACAATTATGCTTTGATCAATCAGTCATCTGGTATCGAAAAACTTTTTCATATTGACGATGTGCTCCTCCAATAAGTGGTGTTCTTTCCGTCTATCAGTAGACGATGTGAAGTTGCAGGTGATTTTTCAGCGGGTTTTTATCGTCAGATCATATGGATGGCGTGTTTCCCCAGCTATTCTTCTCCGGCTATCATTAGATGTTCAGGGTTTCAAAGTGATCTTTCGGATAGTGGTTTTATTTCTGTTTATTGGATGAGATGACATTTCAAGAGGGTTTTCCTGATTGTCGATTCTTATTGACGACATGGCTATTTGAAGGTGGTTTTCTTCTCGTCGGTCCTTACTGATGATGTGGCCCCTTTAAGGATATTGTTCTTTCCATCAAGTCCCGTAGACGAAAGGATTCTGAAAGTTGATGGATGGTATCGAAGTGCGTATGGGTGTCTTTCCGTCTATCCTTAGACGATGTGAGTATTGATTTTTTTCCTTCAGGATTATGGGTGTCTTCCCGTCTATCCTTAGACGATGTGAGTATTGATTTTTTTTTCCTTCGGGATTATGGGTGTCTTCCCGTCTATCCTTAGACGATGTGAGTATTGATTTTTTTTTCCTTCGGGATTATGGGTGTCTTCCCGTCTATCCTTAGACGATGTGAGTATTGATTTTTTTCCTTCGGGATTATGGGTGTCTTCCCGTCTATCCTTAGACGATGTGAGTATTGATTTTTTTCCTTCGGGATTATGGGTGTCTTCCCGTCTATCCTTAGACGATGTGAGTATTGATTTTTTTCCTTCGGGATTATGGGTGTCTTCCCGTCTATCCTTAGGCGATGTGAGTATTGATTTTTTTCCTTCGGGATTATGGGTGCCTTCCCGTCTATCCTTAGACGATGTGAGTATTGATTTTTTCCTTCGGGATTATGGGTGTCTTCCCGTCTATCATTAGACGATGTGAGTATTGATTTTTTCCTTCGGGACGGTGTTGAATGAATCATGGGTGTCTTCCCGTCTATCATTAGACGATGTGAGTATTGATTTTTTCCTTCGGGACGGTGTTGAATGAATCATGGGTGTCTTCCTGTCTATCATTAGACATGTGAGTATCGATTTTTTCCTTCGGGATGGTGTTGAATGAATCCAGGGTGTCTTCCCGTCTATCATTAGACGATGTGAGTAAATTTGTCTTCCCGTCTATCAGTAGACGATGTGAGAAGATCAGATATTTTGTTGCAACCCTCAGGATTGTTAAATGGGGTATCACGCGAGTAACAGGTGTTAAAATCAGGAGTGCTTTATCAGATGATTAATCAGTTTGTTGTCGTGACGGCTGGGTTCGGTTCTGGATTTTTATTCCTCAAGCAGTTTTGCAGTATATTCCCGCGATTGGCAAATTTCAGGGTTTCATTGGTATTCAACCGTCATCTACCTTTGAATGTTTGAAGACTGAGCGCTCTTCACCCATTCAGGTCGAAGCCGCTTGAATAGGGGCAGCTGTTGCACCCCAAAATTTGACCAACCGGGTCCTGTATCTGGCTCGATGTTTCGACGCATGACCGCATTCGCATCTACATATCGCATACAGTGCATATTTCATTTGTTTTGATTTTATCGGGATCACAGCCCTCGTCTCGCGTTTCAGGTGTTTTTATTCAGTTCAGATAGGTAGAATCGTATTTTCGGGAAGCCGTGCTATTCCCGGTGTTTTCAGCTCGCGCTGTTGTTTTTAGGGGTATTTCGGTGTCCGTTTATTTTTACCGGCTATTTTGTTGCTCTCTCGTGGTGTTTTTTGTCGTTCGGTGCTATTTTTGTTCCCTCGGGAATTATTGTGATTTTTCTGGATTTTGTTTGGCTATTATTAGGGTTTTAATAGATTTTTTAATCAATTTCAGAATATCATAGAATATTAATAGATTTTTCTTTTAGAATATTAATTGAATTTTGATTATATCTTTTAGGAGAATATAGAATATTATTAGGATTTTAATATTTTTTAATCATTTTTAGGGTATAATAGATTTTAATAGGATAGTTTCTTTAAATCAATTTTAGATAGTTTTAATCAATTTTAGAATATTATAGAATTTAAATAGTTTTTTTACTATTTTCTTAATAGAATAAATAGATTTTTCTTTTATTAATAATAAATTTTCTTTTATAGAATTTAATATAGGGTTATTAGGGAATTTAATAGAATATTAGGTTTTATTAGATTTTCTTTTAAATAGAGTTAAATAGATTTTGTTATCATATCTAGATTTTAATTGTAGTGTCTGATTAGAATGTTATTAGGTCATTAATTGTCAGTTACAGTTAATTAGTCTTTGTTCATCAATTACGTTTTATTTTCATTGGCATTAATCATTGTTAATCCATTAATCATTTTCATTAGTCATTCTAATCCATGGTCATTTGTTTTATTTCAATTCAGTTTTTTTGATTTTTTATCAGCATTTTCGTTTGGGCCTGATTATCCAAACTCATCAGCCAAGGCCCAAGTGCGGTGCAGAGTCCATACTCAGCCAGAAGAATCCAGAAAAATCCAGGTGTCTGTATATAATCAGAGCCACGTGCAAGCAACGGGGGGCACCCACGTTTTTCGTTCCCGCCACGCCACATCACCATTCCCCACTCCTCTCACTCTGCCACCCAGTGCCACACGTGGCATCCATGCAAAGACTCACCCCACTCACCCCTCCACGCGTCCTGCATGCAGCTTCACTGCCTCCACTACCGGTGACACTTGTCACCACTTCCTCCTCCCCCTCATGCATGCAATCTCGCCGGTCACCTCCCACCGGCCGGCATGCAATGGCCGCCGGCCGCCACAACTCACCGGAAACATCCAAAAATTCCAGAAATCATCATCTTCCTCCTTCTCCTCCGATCCATATTCATCATCAACTCCCGTTTTTCCAGATTTTTTACTTGAAGTTCATCAGGTTCTTCATCCAATAGTCTCTGATTAACTCCAGATTCAACTGATCACCATCCGTAATCGTCATCATCTTGTTCAACATCCAGAAAGCATTCAAGATTCATCAATGATTGTCCAAATGCCTTTGAATCTTCATCCTCGATCTACCTTACCCATCGAAGTTCATCAAATTCATCCAGAATCTTCCAGATCGCCATCAAGCTCCTTGAACATTCATTCATCATGCATCAAGATCTTTGAAGATCATCCGCGTTCATTAGTTTCCAGCTTCTTCAATGAATCTTCATCAAGATTCATCAGTGTTCATCGCCACGATCGTCGCCTTCATCAAGTTTTCCAGAATTTCGTTCATCAAACATTCACTGGACATCTTCATCAACACCATCAATATAGATCCATTCGTCCATTTCCAGGGTTTGTCTTCAACGATCTTTGTTCAGATGTCAAGAAACATTCCAGAACCTTCAACGATCTTCTTCAAAGTTCATCGTTCTTGCAAGAACATCACAGGTTCTTCTTCAACAAACCCAGAATCTTCAAGAACCTCGTCACCATCAGAAATTCCAGTAATTTTTTCTTTTGATGTTTCTGGAGTTGGTTTGTGAAAGAGATATAGAGAGAGAGGTGGAGACGAAAAGAAGAGAAGAAGGTTGATTCTGAGAGAGAAAGCTGAAACGGAGAGAGAGAGGGATCTGAGCAAGGGGAAACGAGAAAGACATGAGAGAGTGAGAGAAGTGAGGGGCGGCGCCGTTTGGGGTAGGTGAACAGTAAGAGGAGAGTAAAGGGAATTAGGGTTTCTGAAGTGGAAGTGGATTGGCTCGTGGGCCTTGGGCCCAATGCATTTTTCACCTACACCTCCGTTTTGCCCAATTTCCCCCTCCCCGTTTTGTTTTTTCTGATGTTTTTGTTGGGCTGGGCCCAATTCTGTTGGGTTTTCTTTTACTGACTGCACACACCCTGATTGTGGCCCCCTTCCCCTTTCAGTTTTTTTTTGTGCTTTTTGGCAGGATATGGGCTGGGCCCATTTGCTTTTCTGTTTTTTAGCAATATCCCTTGTAACAACTATACCCCCAGCCCCTTATTTTCTTCCTTTTTTTTTATTCTTTTAGAGTTTGTTATATTTGTTGCCAAAAAAGAAAGTATTAAAATAGAAAAAGAAAGAATATAGAATATATGTTGAGAAAAGAAATATAAAAAAAAAAGCATATTAAAGAAATAGTTGAAAAAAGAATAAAGAAAATATTGAGAAAATATTTGGGAAAAAGAAATTAAAAAGTATGTTGAAAAGAAATAGAATATTTGAAAAAATATTGAAAAGAGAAAACAGTTGAGAAAAAGAATATATGGAAAAAAATATTAGTATATTTTTTAATCTTCTCTTTTAGGATATAGTTTTTCCATAGAATTTACTTGTTTCACTTTTAGAGTTAATTTTAGAAGTCCACTTGTTAGGGGATTATTTTCCATTTGATTTCTCATGATGAGTAGGATAGAGATAGATTGAATAGGATAGAATTTTTAGGAGTTTATTTTTCAGTCTGCAATCCTTGTAACCATTTTTCAGAATGTTAATAAAACGAGATTTGAGCTGTGGTCCCGAAGTAGCCGAACTACAGCTGCTCTGATTTCTCGTACCAGACGAGAATATGTAGGCATAGGATGCGATATCCTAGCGAGCACACTAATAACTGACTTTCTGTTCTCTCGCTGCTGTGCGATCGAGACTTTCCCGCTGACGATTAATTGTAACCCTTTTTTCTCTCTTGCCCGAGTGCATTTGAGACCAAACCATAGTTTTGCCCATAGGTTCCCGACCTTTGCAACCAGTTGATTTTCTCACTGCCGTGTGAGAATACCCTGTTTAGCCGTAGTTAGCCTGAACTACGTAAAGCTCTGATCTTCCATGCAGTGT
Source organism: Lathyrus sativus (assembly GCA_963859935.3). NCBI lineage: Eukaryota > Viridiplantae > Streptophyta > Magnoliopsida > Fabales > Fabaceae > Lathyrus > Lathyrus sativus. Next base: position 34,177,956 of record OZ012737.1, on the reverse strand, counting down.
GGAAGTACGTAGGCACAAGACGCGAAGTCTTGGCGAGCAATTTCCCTGTAGTCCCGAACTACGTTGACTCTGACTTTCTCTCTTGAGAATACGTAGGCGTAGAGTGCGACGCTCTATCGAGTCAATTCCCTCCCGTTTAGATTTAGCAGCCGTAGATAGATTGTTTTGCATCCTTTAGACAACCCAAGCAAGCGTGGATCCCGTCGAGTACGACGGACGTGAGGGGTGCTAATACCTTCCCCTTGCGTAACCGACTCCCGAACCCAGGTTTTGGTTGCGATGACCATACCTTTCCCCGTTTTTGTGAGGTTTACTTCGAGCGTTTCCTTTCCCTCCGTTGGGATAAATAACGCACGGTGGCGACTCTTCTGTCAGCCGCCGCCGATTTTTGCAGTAGCGACAGACTTCTAATAGCTTTTCGGTTTCTGGTTGTCCTAAGTCGGCGTTGACTATCACTGGTCTTTTTAGTTCATCATCTAGAAATTTATATCTAAGGTTTTTGGGTAGTGTTTTAAGTTCTAAAGATGGGTTCTTCGGACCTGGCATGTGGTTTGGGGTCAGTGCTAAGCTTTCGCTTAGGTTGTCGTCTTTGTACGGTTTACGCCAATTATCGTCTTCCGAAATATCGGGTATTTGAATCTTTATTATTTCTGAATACGTGGTCTCTTCATTTTCAAGTTCTCTTATGCATTCGTCAATTTCGTCTACTAAATAGCAGGTATCGTCTATTGCTGGTGCTTGTAAGAACTTGGTGAGAATGAACTCTATCTTTTCTTCTCCTACTTCGAATGTTAGCCTTCCTTTCTTCACGTCTATAATCGCTCTGGCTGTAGGTAGGAATGGTCTTCCTAGGATAATTGGGGTTACAGTGTCCTCCTTGATGTCCATGATTATGAAGTCGGTTGGAATGTAGAATTGTCCTATGCGTACTGGAACGTTTTCCAGTATTCCGACGGGGTATTTTACTGATCTGTCAACTAATTGTACGGATATTTTGGTTGGTCTGAGGTCTCCCATATTCAGCTTTTTGCATATAGATAAGGGCATAACACTGATACTGGCTCCTAAATCGCATAGAGCTTTGTCTATTACGAACTTTCCTATGATGCAGGGTATGGAGAAACTACCTGGGTCTTTTAATTTATGAGGCATGCGGTTTTGAATAATAGCGCTACACTCTGCAGTAAGTGTAACTGTTTCATTATCCTCGATCTTTCTCTTATTCGACAGGATTTCTTTGAGAAATTTAGCGTATGACGGCATTTGAGTTATCGCTTCTGTAAAAGGAATAGTAATATTCAGCTGTTTAAGGAGCTCTACAAATTTCTTAAACTGTCCTGAAGTTTTGGAGTTTATTAGTCTTTGAGGGTAAGGAATAGGTGGTTTATATGGCGCTGGAGGTGCTTGAGTTTTTTCACTTGCGGTATCCTCCTTCTCGTTGTCTTCCTTCTTCTCTAACTCGGATTCCTTTTCTGCTTGTTCAGTTAGTTTTTGTTGCATGGCTGAGTTTTCGGTCCTCGGATCGATCGGTTCGTCTAATTCTTTTCCACTTCTTAGTATCACAGCATTTGCTTGGCCTTTTGGATTCTGTTCGGGTTGTCCAGGAAATGTGCCATCTGGTGCGGCAGCAGAGGCTTGTTGTTGAGCCACTTGTGATATCTGAGTTTCTAACATTTTGTTGTGGGTGGCTAAAGCGTCTACTTTTCCTGTCAACTGTTTAATTTGCTCGCTAGTGTGTATGTTTTGATTCAGGAATTCTTTGTTTGTTTGAGCTTGAGTAGCTATGAACTTTTCCATCATCAACTCGAGGTTTGATTTCCTAGGTGCATTCTGAGCAGCTGGTTTCTGATATCCTGGCGGAGCAGTAGGCATTTGCAATGCATTTTCGCTTTTGTAAGAAAAGTTTGGATGATTTCGCCAACCTGGGTTGTAGGTATTTGCGTAGGGATTTCCTTGAGCATAATTTACCTGGTCTGGTGGGATTCCGGCTAGCAATGGGCATTCGGGTGCATTATGAGTGGTGCTTCCGCATAACTCGCAATTTGGAGTTACTGCAGCGACGGTTGCAGTGGGGTTAACGGTCAGACTATCTATCTTCTGTGCTAGAGCATCTACTTTAGCGTTGAACTTTTCAAGGCTGATGATCTCATACATCCCACCTTTCGTTGTGGTTTTCTCTGTTGGAGTGCGTTCACCTCCCCATTGGCAATGGTTTTGTGACATGTTTTCTATTAATTGATAGGCTTCATCGTATGGCTTATCCATAAGTGCACCGCCCGCGGCAGCGTCTATTGTCAATCTAGTATTGTATAGAAGCCCATTATAGAAAGTATGGATTGTCACCCAGTCTTCTAGACCGTGGTGAGGACATGTTCTCATCATATCTTTGAATAGTTCCCATGCTTCGTAAAGAGATTCAGTATCTTTCTGTCGAAATCCGTTGATTTGAGCTCTAAGCATAGCAGTTTTGCTTGGCGGAAAATATCTCGCTAAGAAGACGTTCTTCAGTTTCTCCCACGTTGTAACGGAGTTGGATGGTAACGATTGTAACCATGTCCACGCTCTGTCTCTAAGAGAGAATGGGAAAAGACGAAGTCTTATCGCGTCTGGAGTTACTCCATTTGCTTTCACAGTGTCCGCGTATTGTACAAACTTCGTTAGATGTTCGTTCGGATCCTCAGTTGCGTTTCCTGAGAATTGGTTTTGTTGTACAGCCGACAGCAATGATGGTTTCAGCTCAAAATCATTTCGGGTAATAGCTGGGGCAGCAATGCTACTTCTAGGCTCCATCTGAGAGGGTGTTGCGTATGCCTTCAGCGGTTTGTTTGGAGGTCCTTCAGCCATCTCTGGTTCTTCTTCTTCTGATTTGGGAATGGGAGTGAGAGGTTCGGGAGTGTTATGTTTGAGTTGTTTGAGTTGGTACTCAATGATTCGACTTCTTAAATGTAAGAAGCGTTCTAGTTCTGCGACTGATAGTTTTACGATATCGCCTTGCGGGCGATTACTTGGCATACAATCGACAGAACTAGTAAAGGAAAAATGAAAATTGTTAACCTAGTCTATACAGCGTAACAGAAGGTTACACTATTGACTAAACGGGTCCCCGGCAACGGCGCCAAAAACTTGATCGCGACTTTCTATGTCTAATACAACCTAACTGCAAGTGCACAGTCTATCGCGTAGTAATAATAGATATCGATCCCACAGGGACTCGTAATCAAACTAGTGTTCTCGGGAGTTACTATGTTTAGCTAGGTAGAATATGTTTAAGGGAATAAGATTGTCACTAAAAGGGAACTAAGATTACTATTTAGATTATAAATGATTGAATCGATACGTAGTAATTGTGTTCTTCAGGGATTTGATAAGTTACTGGTGTATGAAATAATTTTCAAAGTTTATTTAAGCAGAAAATGGTGATTTGAAGACTCTCGCCTCACGATGGTTATTGACGCTAATCATAATCCTAAGGGCCAAACGTACACTTTCGTATCCCGTTCGGGGTTTAAATTATTTTTTGGAAATCTCTAAGTTCTAATTCATTTTAAAGTGCTTTCGCTGTTATTAAAATGAATGACTAGTGTTTACTATCTGACCTTACCGCAGCTTTCGCTTGTTGGTTCGTATCTTAATTAATTTCCCACTTTCGTGGCAAAACTACTTTTAAATAAGTTCTCGCTTTCGCGACGAAGTTTATTCAGTAAATCAATTTTAAACACTCAGACCATAAGTTACTTTTGAAAAGAAATTTTTTTTTTCAACCAGTTGTTATCAAATCCCATTCGAATTATTACTACATATCGATTACCTAAGTTTAGCTAGACATGGATTTGGGAAAGATAAAACATAAATAAAAACAATAAATAATGATTTGCATTATAATAAAACTGGAATCGATTGAAATGAGAAACCTGTAAATATTCCAATTGGCCTTTGGGCAGATCCTCCACAGATGTTGGCAGGATTCTGATCTCTAATGCCAATTTGATCGTACAATGAAAGTAGAAATTACAGAAGAATGAAAAATGGAATACAGGAAAGGTAAAGAGAAACAAATAAGAATATTGCTGGAAAATATGCTCTGGAAATAAATTTGGCAGCACTTCGTTGTATGAATGCAGCACACCTTCTGAGGTCCCTTTCTTCCCTTTTTATAGAAGTGGAATTCCAACGGTTATCATTGAAGATGATGGACTTTGAGGCAGATAATTTAGGGAGTAATGGTCCACTCTGTGGGAATTGGAACTGATTCTTTAACGTGTAATTGAAGTGGGGCGTCTTTGCCTGCATGACGGTCGTCACAAGGTGTGACGGTCGTCACCCGTGTGACGCTCGTCATGGAGCTGTGACGGTCGTCACATCAGCAAAAACAGCTTCCTGCGCTTTTCATGATGTTTTCACTCCTTTTTCGTCCGTATTTCATCTGAGATTGCTTCTTTTCTTCATGTTGCCTTGTTTAGACGTGATCGTTGAATACCTGCAAAACATCAGACAAATAACACGGAAATAACCCGAAATCGGATCGAAAACGGTTAAACTTTAGTTGAATTATGCATCAAAATATATATACGATTTCGTGTTATCAATACATCATCTTGACCCAAGTGATCAATAAAATTTCTGTACTGCGTGATACTGTAGTGTGGACAGTTGTCATAATTCATTCCAAGCGAAGACCACCTACAAATCGAAAAGAAAACATTTATTAATAATATGATTAATTAATTGAAATACTATGATAGATAAGTGAGAAATGGGAAAAATAATTACCTTTTAGCGAATGGAAATTCAACATTATTTTGTTGGATAGGTGCTAGATTGGTCATTCTTGACCAACCCCATGCTTGAAGAAGAACACCACATCCGGTCCAGTTTCCCGAATTTGTTATTGAGTTGTTACATAAAGACCGATATAGGTGCGCTAGTGTTGCGGACCCCCAACTATATGTTTTTATTTTATTTACATCTTCTAATAAAGGTAAGTACATAGAGTGAACAACGTTTCCACTTGTATCTGGACATAAAAATAACTCTATTAATAACATAATATAAATTCGAGTTTTTCTAATTTTTAATATTTCAGGAGACTCTGGAGTTAATCTTAAGTCTCTATAAATTTTTTTGAGCCATGACATTAAAATTTTTTGGCCCCTCATATCTCGTGGGGTTGGTTCAACCCCTAAGAGTTCTCCTATGACACTACCGCTAGGATTGGTTATACCGTTTACCGCCTTACCATCTATGGGTAAACCCAATAACATGTATGTGTCCTCGAGTGTAACTGCACATTCACCTATTGGAAGATGAAATGTGTGCGTCTCGGGACACCACCTTTCTTGCAGAGCCAAGATAAACTTGGTATCAAGGAGATAATTTGTAATGTTAATTACTTCTCCAAATCCCGCGCGCTCCAAAAAAGGTTGAATTAACGGGTCATGTGGGAAATGTTTATGCCCACGAGTACGAAAGTCATGAGTATTCTACATAAAAACAAACAAGACATTAGAACATTGTATTTGTAAAAACAAGAAATTAGTGTAAGCGGAAATATTCATGGATATTATATGAGATTAAAACATCAATACTTACTTGTTGAAGTCATGATTCGGAATTCCGAATGGATGAATGACCGTATCTTCCTCTGTATCTCACACTCCCGTTCACAACTTTCAATGGGGCAAGTTATGGAGCCGTCAGTTATGTTTCTGATTCTTTTTTTTGTGATTACAGAGGGGACCTAGCCATATAATATATATAACCCTAGTCCCTGCCCATTATGGGCCCAAGGTTAAAGCCCACACTTTTACCCACACCAATCAGGTTTCAGATACTCAGCCATTAGTTAAAAATTGATCACTTAATTAATTAAAGGGCTTATATATGCACCCCCATCAGAATCACGATTAACCCGTTTTTTACAAATTAAACCACAATTGATTGTAGCCCATAAAATATTAGATAAATCTAACATTCTCCCACTTGGGCAAAATCAATTGTATGATTTTTATTTTAAAATACATTTTGAAAACGACTCTCGGGTTAATGACTAATTCCTTAAAATGCGGCCACATTTTAAGGAAATCCATGATTCCAGGTGCAGTATTTGAATATGACTCCATCCAACAAAAGTTAAGCAGTATTGAATCACGACGATTATTATGTCCTTCATTGACATAAAACCTTTGGTGGTTACGAATACTACATACTCCGTCAACTAGTCATCAGTGTGGAGTGTGGCAAGAAAATAACATGCTAATGTGATCCAACAACCATTTGCTATTTTCTTCGCCAGTCCTTAACAATTTCTCTCAAATGCATTAAACACAAAGAAATTGTATGGTTTTACAAACCATAATGCCTCAGCTCCAATATGGCGTCGACCACCGGCACAGTGGTCCTGACAACGCCGAGCTTAAAATCATACTTCAGCTCCAATATGGCATCAACCACCAGTATAGTGGTCCCGAAGACACCGAGCTCAAAATAATAACCATGCCTTGAACTCCAAACTAGTGTCGACCATAGTCACAATGGTTTCGATGACACTGAGTCCCAAATTTAGCAATTTACATGTAAATAAACAATGACAAATGATAATAATAATAATAATAATAATCATTGTAATATCAATTGCTTAAAATAGAAAGTACTCGACAATCCAACATTTAAAGTGTCTAAAATAAAATATAACATGATAAAAGAAAATGACCTAAAGAACAAACTCCCACTAACCAAGTACATCAAAAGAACTCACAATGCCCATGTTCTCTTCATAGCACACAAGCTAAGTCGATCACTCCTCTCCCACTTAGCTAATTTTTCTTTCTCTTTGGGTGTACTCTGATCATTGATCACAGGTTTGGTTTCACGCAATGTCATGTCAAGGTCAGCAATCCCTAACGAAAACTCTAAGTCTTTCTTCCATTTTTTAAAATTAGACCCATTCAGGATCTTAATAGAAGCAGAATAATTGTTCAGAGAGAAGGTCATTGTTTAGACAAAATAGGAATGCATTAGAACAAATAATAAAGGCAAGATATAGCTTTAATGAACATAAGCTATCACTAAGAGGCCAACATTATCACACAATCCCCTTTGGGTGGAATGCGTAAAACCCAGGTTAGAACCAAGGTCAGAACCTCAGATGAGTCGCTCAATGAGCATAAATTGGGTTCGAAAATCTATCTCCTTTGGGTAGATAAATTCTGTAAACCAAAACACCTCCAACAACTTCATCTACAAATTTCAAGAATAAGCTACTCAATGAGCATACAATGAGTTTAGAAATTTATTTCCTTTGGGTAAATAAATCCCTTAGACCAAAGCATCTCCAATAGTTATATCCTTAATCAACCACAATCTTTACATACAATTGTCCACCTTTGGAAAGACAATCACAGTAATGACTTAAAACCATTCCTCAAACTACAAAGAGACTTTTACAAATTAAAACGAGCGATCTCACTTTGGTGGTAATCACACACAATAATTTATAGAATTTCTTGCATAGGAATTAAAAAAAAATTCTTGCCAAAATAAATCATGAACCAATCATGAATTTAAACCATATAACATTCCTAATAAATTTTGTCATCAACAGTATCAATCTCAATATTATAGAGATATTATATAATATTTCAAAATACTTGACAAAACAAATATATTATAAATTTATATAAACTAACATTTATTTAATAAAATGTGCAAGACAATACAATAAAAATTTAGAAATATATAGTACATATTGTCTTGAAAATAATTAATCTAGTTAATTATATATAATTCAATTAGTAATATATAATTTTATATGATACCGTATTGGCGTGAAAAAATTGAGCAAAAGAATTTAGAAGTGGCTATTAACTTGGAAAGGGAAAACAAATTAAGCACAAATACCGAAATTGTTCTATTAATTTGCAAAAGAAACACTAGATAAATAAAGTTATCGGCACTATTGACGGCATTCACGTATTTTGCATTTCAGTAACCAAAGAATCATATATATTGTTTTAATTGATCCAAAATAAAGGGCAATTGAAAAATAACGTACTATTAGAACACTATTACTTTCACCATATGAATTTTGAAGAAGTATGCAACAATTCCAATTAAAATAAATACATAAAAGATTTTCGATTCCATATATACTTCATAGATTTAGTAATCACAAAATATTAATTCTAATCTTCATATTATTTATGGAGCAGTTCCACAATGGTGAAATTTATTACGACAATAAAAAAAATAATACTATCAATTCGTATTCACAAAAATAATAATAAATAATTGAGTCCTAACTCATATAATCTAGGCTCTGATACCAAATGTAAGCGGAAATATTCATGGATATTATATGAGATTAAAACATCAATACTTACTTGTTGAAGTCATGATTCGGAATTCTGAATGGATGAATGACCGTATCTTCCTCTGTATCTCACACTCCCGTTCACAACTTTCAATGGGGCAAGTTATGGAGCCGTCAGTTATGTTTCTGATTCTTTTTTTGTGATTACAGAGGGGACCTAGCCATATAATATATATAACCTTAGTCCCTACCCATTATGGGCCCAAGGTTAAAGCCCACACTTTTACCCACACCAATCAGGTTTCAGATACTCAGCCATTAGTTAAAAATTGATCACTTAATTAATTAAAGGGCTTATATATGCACCCCCATCAGAATCACGATTAACCCGTTTTTTACAAATTAAACCACAATTGATTGTAGCCCATAAAATATTAGATAAATCTAACAATTAGAACATTGTGAATTATCAAGTACAACTACTTACATAAGACGCGATGTTGCTTGGTGTTTCTCTATGCGTTTCACCCAATGTTAACAGAGACATGACTTCTATAATGTGGATATATGAGGGAAATATATGGGAGAAGTTGAATTGTTGGATATATTTGGTGTGTTTTTTGGAATGAGGAGGAGTAGTATTTATAGTAAAAATTTTGAATTTGAAATTTGAAATTTGAAATTTGAATTTATGGTTGTAGAGGTAAAAATTAGGCAAAATATCCTTCTTGGTCCCTTAACTATACCTCGGGGTTCATTTTGGTCCCTTAACTTTAAAAAGTTTCATATTGGTCCTTTAACTCTTCAAACGTTCCATATTAGTCCTTTTTGACCTATTAGCAACGGAAAAAAATCAAAAAACTATCGTTAAATCTGTCGCTAATAGGTCAAAAAGGACTAATATGGAACATTTGAAGAGTTAAGGGACCAATATGGAACTTTTTAAAGTTAAGGGACCAAAATAAACCACGAGGTATAGTTAAGGGACCAAGAAGGATATTTTGCCTAAAAATTAAATTTGTGTAGTTGAAATATTGATTGATGTGTAGAGAAGTTAATGAGATAGATGAATTTGTGTAGAAAAGAGATTGATGTGTAGTAAATTTCGTACACATGTCATTTTGCATGCATTCAAAAAGTGATATTTCTTACACATGTCACAGGGGAGCCATACCCCACGGCGCCCCCCTTATATCTTAATGAAGGGGAGCCATACCCCATGGCGCCCCCCTTATGTATTAATGAAGGGGAGCCATACCCCATGGCGCCTCCCTTATGTATTAATGAAGGGGAGCCATACCCCATGGCGCCTCCCTATTGTTTTTAATAATATTAAATTCGTGGCCATTTCATCTATATGTATACATTCATGACAAAATAGTATACATCTCATTGTATCCTAACACATCCCTTAAACTATCATTCAACTATGTCTAGAACATCCAATTATATTGTTCATGTCCATTATAACGGAGAGACTTTCATCTCTGAGAATTCGGGTTTCGGGTTTCAAAATACAGATCTTACCCGATTAACCATGAGTAGAAAAGCAAATTTTGTGCATTTCAAAGAGCGCATACAGTCGAAGATTTTGTCTGGTCAAATCTCCCAGATCATTTACAGAAGTCCTGTTTTTTTTACAACAATCAGGTCAAGTATTTTCAAGAGAAAATACAAGACAACAGCGATGTTGATCAAATGTTCGATAGTCATGAACACTCTGGGTTCGACTATATCGAGGTTTATCTGTTACTCTGCCAAACTGAACATGAGGTTAGCGAAACAACGGATATAGATGAAATTGATGTTGTGGACGAGGAGGAAGAAGATCCAGAGGCCATGGTTGATCAAATGGTTAATTTGTTCGAGACCGGGGACTACACTGCAATGACTCCCCTGCAAGACATAGATGAAGAGGCCCTACCATTAAATCAAGTGTATTGTCCTCCCCAACACATGACGAATTTGCAATTCAGTGGAGATGATACTTCCTCAGATTATTTCTACAATCCTTCTCAACAAATTGAAAGTGTCTTGAAAGTCGGAAACCAGTACCGCACAAAAGAGGAGTGCATGAAAGCCATAAGAAAGTTTTATATGGATAACTTTGTTGATTTTTACATCAATCGGACCGACTCAAAATGCTATTTCGTAGTTTGTCGTAACGCAACTTGTAAGTTTCGGTTAGCAGCGTCCTATCGGAAAAGAAGTGATTGTTGGGAGATAGGTTCGATGGATCCACCTCATAGTTGCACAACCAACATCAATCGGCAAGATCATGGAAAACTAAGCTCTCAATTGATATCCCAAGAGATTTTGCATCTTGTGGGCGCGGATCCATCTGTGAAGGTGAGCACAATTATCTCTCATGTTGTTGCACGGTTCAACTATACCCCATCGTATAGGAAAGCTTGGATAGGTAGAATAAAAGCGATGAAACATGTATATGGAAATTGGGAGAATTCTTACCATCAACTTCCACAGTATCTACTAGCACTTCAAAAATATGTTCCTGGTACGGTTGTAATATTGGAGTCACTACCAGCATACACTCCTGAAGGAACATGTGTTGCTGGAAGTAGGATATTTTCTCGTCTCTTTTGGGCATTTCAACCATGTATCAAAGGTTTTGCGTTCTGCAAACCAGTTATACAAGTCGATGGAACATGGTTGTATGGAAAATACAAAGGAACATTGTTGATGGAGGTAGCACAAGACGGAAATAATAATATATTTCCGATTGCCTTTGCCCTGGTCGAGGGTGAGACAGGCGAAGCTTGGAGTTTCTTCCTCAGAAATCTCAGAACACATGTCGCACCTCAACCCAACTTATGTATGATTTCTGACAGACATGCTTCTATTGTGAGCGCCTACAACAATCCTGCTAATGGTTGGCACAACCCTCCTTCTGTCCATGTCTTCTGCATAAGACACATTGCTCAGAATTTTATGCGGGAAATTAAAGACAGAAATCTCGTAAAAAAGTTGTGAACGCTGGGTATGCCTTAAACCAACCATTATTCATGTATTACCGAGAAGAAATAAGGTTGTCAAGCATGGAAGCATTAAGGTGGGTGGATAATATTCCAGTCGAGAAATGGACTAGGTCATTTGATGGAGGGTGTAGATGGGGTCACATGACCACAAATCTTGTAGAATCCCTAAACGGTGTATTTAAGGGAACTAGGAACCTCCCCATCACTGCGTTGGTAAGGGCAACGTATTACAAATTGGGGTCACTTTTTGCAGCAAGAGGCAAAAAATGGAGCGATGTGCTGCAATTAGGGCAAATATTCAGCGAATCAAGCATGAAGTATATGAGGGATGAAACTTCTAAGGCGGCCTCACATCGAGTTAGGCCATTTGATCGTCACGATTACAGCTTCATTATTGATGAGACAATGGATCACAACGAGGGTCGGCCAATGGGACACTACAGGGTGGAACTTCATAAAAATTGGTGCGACTGCAGAAAGTTTCAAACCTTCCGTATGCCTTGTTCACATGTCATTGCCGCATGTTCAACTGCTCGTCAGGATTCATTCTTGCAGCTATCAGAAGTTTACAAGGTCGTGAACTTATTCGGTATCTACAGTAGCAGTTTTCCAGTGGTAGCTAGTGAGGACTACTGGCCAACCTATCATGGAGACACAATCTACCACAATGAAAATATGAGAAGAAACAAAAAGGGCCACCCCAAAAGCACCCGAATTACAACTGAAATGGATACAGCTGAGAAAATGGAAAGATTGTGCGAAATATGTCGTCTTCCCGGGCATACGAGGAAAAATTGTCCAAATGTTGGAACAAGTTCTAGGTAGATTTAATTTGGTCTTTAAAATTTGTGTAATCGTGGAATTTAATATTTATATCAACTTTTCATTACCACAAAAACGAATTGAATTACTTCTACAGCAACAACGCAAATCATTAAAATACAACGATTATTACAACATAACCTAAGATATAACAACAATCAAAGTAATATCATCAGTTCCGAACATCATAGACCTAACTTTGTTGTCATCTCTAATTCGCACCCAGTCCCGCCGTATGTTTCCGTCTTCAACAGAGAAGTACGAGACAAGTCTTTCAATACTCCTAATTCTTTCACCATTTGGAATGTCTCCTTCTAGCCACCGATTCAAATTTCTTCGTAGTTGTTCTAAACTCTGGATGTTCCAAAACAACATCCTTATCGGAGGCTTCGTCGGTGAAAAAATTACATGCCCATATCTTCTAAGGAACATGACTCACTCTTCTAAATTTGGATGAAACAATGTTAACAACAAGTCTACCTATTTATAAAAAAAAAATTGGAATAACATAATATAATATTTTAATTATATTAATTATAATATATTTCAAAAATTATTTTCGTATAAAGGGAGCTCCATAGGGGATGGCGCCCCCCTTTAAGTCATTTAAGGGAGGAGCCAAAGGGGATGGCGCCCCCTTTATAATTTATAGGGTGCCTCCATCCTGGATGGCGCCCCCATACAAATTATAAGGGAGGAGCCATACCCCATGGCGCCCCCTTGTAAAAAAAAAATATACAAAAGTTGGGTAGATTGGAGAATATGAGGGAAAGTTGGGTAGTTTGGATATTAAGGGGGGTAAGGTTGGTTATTTGGGTGAAAAATTCACACAAGGGACCACAGCCCTTGCAAGTCTGAATATGACACAAAAGACAAAGCTGCAATACGTACATTAAAGAAAAAACACATTGTCGCACAACCATTAATGCAGCAGAAACAAAATATCCCAAAACCCTTTCCTCTTCATTTCCTTCGTCCTTTCACAACATAGCTCATACAAAACCACTACACCAAGCCTGCAAACAACAACATCTACAAAACCGCTACAATACCATACCATACCTCCTGCACAAACCAACAACAAACAACTACAGAGTTTTCATTTTGAAAGAGAACAAAAGGATACAAGGCCACGCGTACGTACATTTTTCCACTCCAAGACAAAACAAACTCTACTACAACATACCACGCCAGCCTGCTATAGACACAACCAAACCTCACAAAACAACCATAAACTTGCTGCAACCTGCTGCTGCGAACCACCAGCTGCCAATGTACACTGTGCAAAAAAAAACTTACCACAAAAACAATCATAAAAAACAGGCCTGTATTCACCGTACCACTTGTGCCAAGAGTACAAATAATATGTCTGTAGAGCAAAACAAAACAACACTTACCAAAACCAAACAGCCTATACACACGGCAACGGTTATACAATAAGACCATAGTTGTAAAAAACGCCAGACAATATGAAATTGCAGCAGCACGGTCACGCACAAGGACCATCAAACCCACCCGCAATACCTACGTTTGAAAACGATGTTACATGAACCAAAACACACAAAAATTTGAGAATGAGTAACCAGAGAAAATTTGTAGAAAGGAAGAGTAACATTTTGCTGCATCAAACAAAGCCATAACATTTTCTTTATATTGGAGTCAGTGTCGTACATCAAGAAGTTTCACTAGTGAGGCAAAAAGCACTTGGTAATAGATTTGACCCTTCTGCATCATTTTGTTTTCATCTAATCACAGGAGGCCTAAAGGACAGATTTCTTGCGTTTTCTCCATTCTGTACATGCCAACAAACCTGCAAAACAAGAGCAAAAAGGATTTTCATCAAAATGGAAAAAACAACAAAGGCAACACTAGAATATGGTACTACAACCCCAACATGAAAACGGATAAAAAACAAATGTATAGCAGACCAAGCCTAAACGTAGCAGTACAGGGATCTCTGAAGCCCTACAAAGCAAGTCAAGTAACCCTGATTCTTGTGGATATAAGTTGAGGGGGATTTCAAGGGGGAAAACCGGAAAGAAAAATATATTTCACGGCGAAGATACGTGTGAAAATACCCTTTGAAAACCTCTCAAATCAAAGCTTTTAACGAAAAGGAAGAAAAACATAGCAGAAAAGAAGAAATGGAGGTGAAGATCGAACGCATAGAAGAAAGGGATCTACCTGACTTGATTCTCTTTAACGCATCCAAATTCGGTATACTCTTGAACTCTTTGATCACTCTTACTATGCTTTATCATGAATGATCTTCATATGCACCCGTTGATTTTGACATGGTCTTTGGTTAAGATGTTTTGGTTTGTGATTGCAAATTTGAACTCGATCTGGGAGAGAAGATGAGAAATAGGGTTAGGGATTTGCTATTTAGGTTTGGGGAATATGAAAGGGTCGGTATGGATATTAGTTTTTTTTCTTAGTTCTGAGAAAGTTGGTGGAGGAGATAATGGGGACGTTAATGGTCTTGAATGATATATCCACGTGTTGTTTAGAGTTTCCATAGTTTCTTTTTCCTTTTTTCAAGATTATGATCGTTTGATGTCCCCGAGTGAGGTCCGTAGGGATCCTGTGTGTGTGCCCTCACTGTTATGGCTATGCACCCCACGCTCTGAGCCTTTGGATTTAAGTCAAGATGACTTTGTGATTTAAATCAACGGTTTAGATCAGCGCCCGGGTTTAGGGCAGACCTGAGGTCTACGGTGGAACCTCCTATGTCCATGGGCTTGTTGGTCTCGGGCCTGAGGGTTGAATTTATATTCGCACCCTTAATTTGCCTCACAGCATAGCCCATTTATTTTCTTTTTTTATTTTATTTAGGCTTAGCATTTTATTATTTATTTTAGCATATTTTGAAACAAACATTTCAAAATAAATTTATTTAATTTTCTTTTTTTTTCTTAAGAAAACTCTGAACTATTATTAATTTTATTAATTTTATTAAAATCTTTTATTTAATAAATTAATTTACTTAATGATTAATATTATTAAATAATTGATTTTAATTTGGTTAATTGTTTTAATTAGTTTTTTTTATTTCTAAGACTACACAAAGATAATTAATTTCATTTTTAAAAAAAAATTCTATTTTAATTTAATAATTATCTTAATTGTTTAGTTTTCTCTTAAATTCTAAAATAATCTAAAAAATTTAATTTAATTTCTTTTCTTTTACTAACCTTAGATAATTAAGATGTTAATTAGGTTAGCATGTCTTGATTAGCCTATCCCCCATTTTATTTAGTTTACTATTTTCTTGTGTTGTTTTTACATGTTTTATTATCGTATCTCAATTATATTTATGTTGTTCACATGCTTGTTCAACTTATTTAAAAAAATAATATCTTGAATTAATGTCAAGCCCATTTTCAAATACCATTGTAAGCCGATTGTTTTTACGATCGCCATCGACCTTATAGCCTCCTCTTGGGCTTTGTACAACGACACTTGCTACACACTTCACATACAAAATTAAAATCAAATTATTTTTCAAACTTGATCCAACATCAAGTATCTTCAAAACAAATGCAATTAACTTTTAACTTTCTTTAAACACATGATTGTATCAAATCCTCCTACTCTCCTTGTAAGTCGAGTGTTTTGGCCTTGCCATTGACCTTACCTTATACCCATAAGACCTCCTATTCATTTAGTTCAACCTTGCTCGTTCCATACACAAATATCAAACCTTGATTCACATTAAGCATTTTCTTTTCTAATCAAATTAATATACTTAATCATATTTAAACACAATTTCGATAAAGATGAAAAGGGAGTTGGAATCGAGCATTTGATTTCTCTGCTTGATTGTTTGGGCCCGAGGAGCCTTTTTTAAGTCCAAACAATTGTCTTCTCTAAAAGATGTATAATACGACGAAACTAAATCTATTTTTCTAAACACTTAGATGAAAAAGAAAGAGAGTCAAGCCTTTGACTCGCTTTCTCGATTACTTGGACCCGAGAAGCCTTTCTTAAGCCTCGAGTAATCGTTATTCATAAGCCACTCTAAATTATATCAAAGCTATTTCTTAATACAAGATGAAATAGAGAGAGAGTCAAGCCTTTGACTCACTTTCTGGATCACTTGGGCCCGAGGAGCCTTTCTTAAGCTTCAAGTAATCCTCCATCCGTTTAAAATACTTCAACCATCTTCATCGTTCAATACTTTTCCTACGCAATCTCTTTCAAGATGGAAAAGGGAGAGAGTCAAGCCTTTGACTTGCTCTCCCGATTACTTGGGCCCGATAAGCCTTTCTTAAGCTTCGAGTAATCGTCATCCAATTAACCTACTCGAACCATATTTGTTCCTTCTCCGTTAAGGATGAAAAAGAGAGAGAGTCAAGCCTTTGACTCGCTTTCCTGATTACTTGGGCCCGAGAAGCCTTTCTTAAGCTTCGAGTAATCGTCATCCAATTAACTTACTTGCACCATATCCATTCCTTCTTCGTTAAGGATGAAAAAGAGAGAGAGTCAAGCCTTTGACTCGCTTTCCCGATTACTTGGGCCCGAGAAGCCTTTCTTAAGTTTCGAGTAATCGTCATCCGATCATCTTACTCGAACCATATCCAATTCCTTCTCCGTTGAGGGTGAAAAAGAGATATAGTCAAGCCTTTGACTCGCTTTCCTGATTACTTGGGCCCGAGAAGCCTTTCTTAAGCTTCGAGTAATCGTCATCCGATTAACCTACTCAAACCATATCCAATTCCTTCTCCGTTGAGGGTGAAGAAGAGAGATAGTCAAGCCTTTGACTCGCTTTCCCGATTACTTGGGCCCGAGAAGCCTTTCTTAAGCTTCGATTAATTGTCATCTGATTAACCTACTCGAGCCATATTCCTATTCCACCGTTAAGGATGAAAAAGAGAGATAGTCAAGCCTTTGACTCGCTTTCCAAATTACTTGGGCCCGAGAAGCCTTTCTTAAGCTTCAGGTAATCGTCACCTCTAGCTAACATCCGTTATGTCAAACTCTTTTCCTCACCCCGTGCAATTCAAACCCTAAAGCTTATTCAAACATATTCTCTTCTTCAAACATCAACTTATTCAATCTTAATTTTCTCGCTGCCGTGCGAACCTTCAAACCTTTTTCATAGACGCGAGATATGGTGTCTAGAGAATGACGCAAAATATTGCTTCATTCGTAACCTACTTGAGTCGATATAAGTGGTGTGTTCCCCATGAATGTTGATATATGGAAATCCATTCAAAGTGGTGCAAGCGTCCTCTCCTCACTAGTTTAGATAAAGCAATATTTTCTGTCGAAATACGACTGAGTATCTTTCATTAAGTCAAACCGGAAACCGAGATACGTAGGCACGAGGATCTCTATCCTTGACGAGCACACTAACAACTAGTTTCCCCCTTTCTCTTGCCCCTGTGCAATTGAGACTAATCTGTTATTCAAAACCTTTTCTCTCGCCCTAGTGCGATCGAGACCTTTTTATCCGTAGTCCGAACTACAGACGCTCTGATTTCTCGTCTGTTAAAGAGAATACGTAGGCACAAGATTGCGATGATCTTGGCGAGCACTTTTCCCCAAAATTCCTTTTCCCACATTTCCTTTCTCCCGTAGTCCCACGAACTACGAATGCTCTGACTCTTCACTTCTTTCGAGTGAAAATACATAAGCATAAGGGCCACAATCCTTGGCGAGCACTCTTTTCTAAAACCACCCTTTTCTCCTTAGCATTCTAACTCTTTACATTTACCTTTACACCTTTTATTTTGGAAGAACAAAAACAAATTAGACTAACATTTCTTACGAATCGAATCAAGAGGTTCCCGTTGAGTACAACGGACGTGAGGGGTGCTAATACCTTCCCCTCGTGTAACCGACTCCCGAACCTAGAACTTGTTTGCAATGACCATGTTCTTTCCCTAAAGGTTTTATTGATATTTTCCTTTCTCTCTTTGGGATAAATAAAGTTCGGTGGCGACTTTGTGTTTTCCGCGACCATTCGCGAAGGATCATGCTTTTTTTAGGTACGACAGGTATACAAGCAATGGTATTTTGTCATTGTCTTATAGAGCATTGAATAATCTTTCTAACTTTTTTGGCCACACATAAAACGTAGTTACAATTCTCAAGTTATGGTCGAAATGAGTTATAAGTTTGTTGTCATGTTTGTTATGCGAACTGGGGGAGATCTTGCCCAAAGAATCCAAGGCGAACAAAAATTGCCCTGAAGCATGGAAAAACATTGTTTTAGGCAGTATCTATGTTTGGTATATTCGCCCAACGAGCACGGAAACTTATTTTTGCCTATAAAGTCACATTTTCATATTTTTTTAAGGTTATCTTTTGGGAGCCTTTGGACCCAATTGATCAGAACCATATTCTTTAGTAGTTTTAGCTTAGAAACAACACATGAATGATGCATCTAGATGATTCGGAGCCAAATCATACTTTGTAACACCCCCTTCTATACCCCAAATAAATGCATATAAAACATTTAAGCATATACAAATTCATCAGAGTAAAAGTTTTAGAATAAGGTATAAAAGAAGAATGTCACAACTTCACCAATAAAACACTTTAACATTTTGCTCCATAAAATATGTAACATTTTCAAAAGTAAGCGGAAGATCAAATCATTTAAGCAGTTCCAAAATATTAATTCAAATGCACATAAGTCATCCAGATTAATACATCATATCAGTTAGATTTACAGAACCACATAAACTGATACATCGCAATGTATCACAAAAGAATGACTATACTAGTCTAACTACCCGGTGTTACATATCAGAGCAGCAGACTCAAAAGAATGAAGACTAATCTTCACAAAAGGACTCCAGCATCCTAATCTGCAATGCCTCATAGAGCATTATAAAACAGCAGAAGGGTGAGAAATATAACCATAATAATCAAAGCATAAGATTATATATATATATAGGTAGTCATATAGCACATATTCACATTTCTCACCACACTTCATTCTCATAGTCATAAATCATACCATGTTCACATATATCAACATTATGAGCATTCACAAGCACATCCCTTCATGCTTAATTTCACAATCATTCACAAGCACATTTGTACAACAACAATATTATGCAATGTGACTCAACATATTCAATGCAACTCAATGCTATGCGGTACCGACTCTCGTTATCTTTTTTCGGTTTTCACTCTAAACCGGGTCCACCCTTCTAGACCGATAACTCGTTATCATTTTTCGGTTTTTACTTTAAACCGGGTCCACCCTTCTAGACCGATAACAACCAAGCCCGTCCCCTAGGCTTCAAACCCACCCTTCTAGGTTTGGGACAAGCCACTAGTTTCCACGAAACTAACGGACATTGCCTCTTGACTGAATGATGCATGTACAATCAACCAATCACAATAAATGCACTTAAGACCGTTCCCGTGTCTTAATCCCATGCATTCGAATAATTCACCCCTTCGAGAATTTCATCATGATTGCACATACAACATATATCAAACATTTATCAATGTGTTCAGTTCACACATCATCATATTCAACAACAATGCACACATATCACATATGTTCCCATGCATTCATACAACAATCGCATACATATATGCACTCACAATTCATTAGACGATACACATACATTCCTCATTGTATTCCCATGTATCTCTAATTATCACAACAATCAAGGTATTCACATCGCAATACCAATCATACAATTATAAGTTATGCACACATATTCAAAATGTTCTCATGCATACTCATTACATAATTGTATACACATCGAGCATTCGCAAATTCATTAAATAATACACACATAATCACTTGTTATGTTCACATGTATTTATACTTGATGCAATTAACCTTTGAATCACAATTCTAGGATTCACGCCCGTAGGCTACCCACAACACACATTATCACAACATGTCATATCTATATTCATATCATAAGGTATCCACCTATGTGAAACAACCAAACCATCTTCACATGATCAACACAGCAAAAGAGAAATGCTGTCAAATTCGCCTTCATTCGCCTGGCGAACCCTCGCAGCGAACCTTCGCCTGGCCTTCGCCTGGCGAACTCTCTCAGCGAACACTCGCTAGGCTTCGCCTGGCGAGACTTCCCAGCGAGCCCAAGTCAGCAGCTACTGACTTCATTCGCCACCATTCGCCAGCACCTTCGCTGGGCGAACCTTCGCTATCCCACTTTGCCTGGCGAACCCACCAGCGAAGTCTACTGGGACTTAAATATAATTATTCGCCAACATTCGCTAGGCTTCGCCTGGCGAAGCTTCGCCTTCGCTCGCCTGGCGGGAGCCAGCGAACCTGCGCAGAACAGAACCCTATTTTGTTCCTCCTTCACCAATCCATCATCAACCCTCTCTTACACATCCAAATCAGTTCAAACAACATACCCTCATGTTACCCGACTATTCTACGGCATTATTTCCAAGTTTCAACCGATTAAATCATCATCTGCCGATTATCCAACATTTTTCCCTAAATGGAAAGTGATGGAAACTCCACTAAAACCCTAACCCAACATACATAACATCATACAATGATCAAATAGAAACATTTCTCACCCTTACCTCGATTAATCGGAGCTTTGATGTTGGTTCTTGATGATTTCCACTTTTCCTCTTCTTCTCTTCTCTTTCTCTCCTTTCTTCTTCTTTCCTCTTTCTTTCCAAATGTTTTCTATCTTTCTTTTCTTTTCTTTTCTCTCTTATATATTCCTTTATTTTCCTTCCACTCCAATTCCTTCTTAATTTTCTATTAATTCCAATTAATAAAAATTAATTTCCAACATTAACATAAAATCCCACTAAATCAATTAATTACTACAATTAATTATTTAATGAAATTTGGGTTGTTACAACTTCAATTGGAGATGACAAACTGTAAGAAGTTCAATCGGAGATGACAAACTATGAGAACTATGTTCTTCTTCCTTCTTCTCTTTGTATTTTTTATTGTGTTAGTTTGTTGTATGTATGCTTACTTAGATCGTATGTTCATCTATGGATCTTTGTATAAAATCCCTTTTACAAATCTTAATCGATGTTATCTTTGATTTACGCGTGTGTGTCGGAGCTTAATGTTACGTGTTATTTTATCGTGTGAGATATCACCTTTGAAAGAACTCAGTTGATCTCTCGAACTTTACGTTGGACATAACCTCCATTTGTGAGCGATACCTGGGGATTTTGACGAGTATTAGGGTGAGCGCATTTGGTCTATAGGTTTTTTCTTGTACATGATGGGTATAAGGAAATGCAACTCCTGATGAGTTTCTCCTTTCTAAAGAATATGTTTATTTATTTGTTTTTATGCTTTTAATTTCAGCATGTTACCCTTAGAGAGCCATTTCAAACCCAAGCTTAGAGACGTGGAGATTGTCGAACGACATTCTTTCCCTCGAACCGATCCCTGTGGAGACGACATAAATCTCGGAGGGAATTTTTTTACGAAAATAATATTTTTTGCTTGCCGCTTCAACAGCTGTATATCTGTTGGTCTAAGGTGATCTAAGAGATTGCAATATTGGGTAATATAGTGTCTAGAACATTTGTTGTAAGTCAAACCACGAGCTGACCATCTGCACCAAAAAAGTAAATATATTATTTATATATGATAATCGATAAAGTAAGCAAAGATAATTAATGTTAAAAACTTACTTTTATGCATACGAGAATGTGAATGGGTTGTGGTTGAAGGGTGCTAGGGACGGTAGTCTGGACCAACCTCGTGCTTGGAGCAAAAAGCGCATCCAGAAAATGTACATGTGTCTTTGTGTGCATTTTTACACAAAGAACTATACAGATAAGTCAAACAAGAAGACCCCTAATTATAACTTCTTATTTTATCTACATGTCTTAATAAAGGTAAATACATAACATGCATAATAGAACCACTACCTTCGGGAAATAAAAATATATCAATTAAAAGCATAATATAACACCTAGTTTTTATTATTTGAGCTTCTTCGGTAGAATTTCCATCTAACACTAAATTCTTGTAATATACCTTAAGGCACGAAAGCAATATACCTTGGCCTCTCGGGTTATCATCTAACAAGTCGGCACCCAAGAGTTCCATGCAAATTGAATTTGCATAGTTGGTTTTTCCATTTATCGCCTCACGCTCGATAGGTATCCCCAATAACATGTACATGTCTTCTAAAGTTATGATACATTCACTGGTTGGAAACCAGAAAGTGTATGTCTCAGGATGCCATCTTTCATACAAAGATAATATAAACTTATTATCAACCGGCCAAGACATGATTTTGCTAACATGTCCAAAACCGACGAGGTCGACATAAGCTTGAATCAACTCACCGATGGCACCAAATTCGTGGACACAAGTATGAAACCCAGAAACATCCTTAAAAACAATAATAAAATAAGTTTTTTCATAAAATAATGTGTTAGAAAAAAAATATTTTTTTTCATAAACACTTACGTAAGTCGCAATGTTGGTGATAGTTCCTTTGTGCAATTCACCTATAGTCATATGAAGTGAAGTGTTGGTTACTGATGAAAAATGAGAGATATGTAGTGTTGTTGTTCAAAATGGATACAAAAACATTGTTTATTCATAGGGAACATCATATAATGCATGCATCAAATGTGGCGCCATCTTAATTGGCGACCACATTCAAAATTCTATAGCAAGCGCCAAGTTGATTGGCGACTTCATAGGCTGCCTTAAATGATTCTCACAGACTTCTGCATGGCTATGGTGTGGTAAGATTTTGCATGTATTTCTTGTCAAGATGACTTTGTAGGTTGCAGAATCTCGATGTAGCATGCAAAGAAGGCGTCATTATAATTGGAGAGTATGTTTAAATATTCAAAGAAGGCACCAATCTGATTAGCGTGTATTTCATGCATGGTCTTGTCACATGTATATTTAATACATTTTGTACTCTTAGATAAAACCATGTCATTTGCACCCAATTTAATACTCTTACTCAAACCAACACAAGTTCAATTGTCGTACCAAAAGAATCAAACCATGTCATATGCACCTAAATATATTATCAATGCTCATTGCAACGATGAAACATGTGTCTCTGATGTATCTGGGCTTGGTTTTCGGAACACTGAAACTGTCTGATTTATAATGGATAGAAATTCAAATTTCTTGCATTTGAAAAAAAATAAAAACATATCTAGGGTCTTGTTGTGTGTCACAAATTACATACCAAAATCCAATTTATTTAAAAAACAATCAAGTTAAACTTTACTCGCTAAAGGTGCAAGATGATGGAGATGTTGAATATATGTTTATTAGTCACAAACATTTTAGTTTCAACTCTATTGAGTTATATATTACTCTCCAATAAGTTCTACCATCTCAACAATCTAAGATAATTGATCAAGCTGACTCTGATGAATCTAAAACAGAAGGCTCAGATGAAGCCGAAGCAGAAGTCGATGTCGATGTCGTTGACGAATAAGAAGAAAGTGAGACACAGGTCAATAATCTGTTGAACAATAACACTGAAGATGATGATCATCAAGCGTCATTACCTCCAAGTCATGTATATTGTCTGCCTCAACATATGAAAAACTTGGACTTGCATGAAGATGAGAGATCCTCTGATATTTTTTATAACCTGTATATACAGTCAGAGGGTGAATTAAAAGTGGGAGATAGATTCCAGACAAAGGAACAATGTGTGCGAGCTATTAAAAAATATTATATGGATAACTCTATTAATTTCAATGTACATCAAATTGATCCAATAAGGTATGTTATTCATTTTCATAACATTCTTTTCATGTTTCGGTTGGCTGCGTCTCATAGGAAGAGAAGTGATTCTTGGCAAATAGCTTCTATAGAACCACCTCACAGTTGCATTGCCATTAATATTGTACAGGATCACAGAAAATTAAGTGTTGAATTGATATGTCAAGACATTTTTCCTCTTGTTAACAAAGACTCATCAGTGAAGGTGATATAATAATCTCTCATATCGTTACACGATATAAGTATGCTCCCTCGTATAAGAAAGTGTAGATTACAAGGACAAAAGCAGTTGAACATGTATTCAGCAACTGGGAGGATTCATACAAAGAATTGCCACGATTTTCGGTGGCACGTAAGACATACGCATCGGGGACTGTTGCAGTTATGCAGACATTGCTGGCATTTACGCCAGACGAAACATGTGTTGGTGGAAATGGAACATTTCACCAAATTGATGGAACATGGTTATACGGAAAATACAAAGGTACCTTGCTTATGGAAGTCGCACAAGACATTAACAATAAATTTTTTCACATTGCCTTTGCTCTGGTCGAAGGTGAGACCACTGGTGGTTGGAGTTTCTTCCTTAGGAATCTTAGAACATATGTGACTCCACAAGTCAATCTCTGTTTGATTCCAGACAGACATGCTGCTATTGAGAGTGCTTATAATAACCATGATAACGGATGGCAAAAAATTCCTCCTTCTACCCATGTATATTGCATTATACATATCGCATAAAACTTCATGCGTGTAATCAAAGACAAGAACATTTGCAAAAAAAAATGGTGAATGCAGGGTATGCTTTAACTCAACCGTCATTTCAACACTACCGTGACAAAATTAGATTGTCAAATGCAGATGCAGGAAAGTGACTGGATAACATTCCATTAGAGAAATGGACAGGGGCATTTGATAGAGGATGTCGATGGGGCCACATGAC
Organism: Lathyrus sativus; assembly: GCA_963859935.3. Classification (NCBI taxonomy): domain Eukaryota; kingdom Viridiplantae; phylum Streptophyta; class Magnoliopsida; order Fabales; family Fabaceae; genus Lathyrus; species Lathyrus sativus. The sequence goes on along the minus strand of OZ012737.1, from coordinate 34,153,174 downwards.
AACAAACCTTGTGGAATCCATGAACAACATCTTCAAATGAATTATAAATCCACCAATAACCGCATTGGTGAAAACAAACTATTTTAGGCCATTCTTCGCAACCAGAGGCAAAAGATGGAATGCACTGTTAATGTCGGGTCAATTATTCAGTGAATGCTGCATGAAAGTGATGAAAGAGGAAACTATTAAAGCTAGCATACATGCAGTTATAATTTTTGACCGTCATAGGAAAACTTTCAGTGTACAAAAAACAATGGACCATAATGAGGGGAAGCCATATTTATCCTATGTTGTCAAAGTAAACAAAAGTTGGGGTGATTGTGGAAAGTTTCAGGCCTTCCGTGTATCTTACTCTCATGTCATTGCGGCATACACATATACTCGCCAAGACACTTACAGGCATCCATATGATGTTTACAAGGCCATTAACATTATGAATGTCTACAACGAAAGCTTCACAGTGCTAACAATGAAGGAATATTGGCATCCATATCAAGGGGACATAGTTTGGCACAACAATGATATACGAAGAAAGAAAAAAAGTCGCCCAAACAACACGCGTATTAGAACAGAAATGGATATAGTTGATAAAATGATATGATTATGTAGTATATGTCATCATCCCGAACACAATCGGAAAAATTGTCTCAATGTCGGAGCAACCTCTGCATCATAATTTAGTTTCTCCTTTCAATTTTTGTAACCTTAGATTTTGATATATTAATAACTTTTTGGCACAGCAATGGTAACAACAAACATCACCCCAACTTAAACACACTTAAAAACAACAACACTTTCCAACAAAAAAACAGATATCACAAAACGAACAACAATAACTCTAAATAAACAACACATACAACAAATATCAAAATAGATAAAATTACTTAACCACAATATTTAAACACAACATTTTTAACTGATTACAACAATCAAACTGATATCATTTGGTCCAAACATCATTTCCCTTGCATCATTATCATTTTTAACTCGTACCCACCCACACAAGGCATTGTGTCTCTCAATACTTCTAATTTTTTTTCCTTCAAGCATGTCTTTATCTAACCAATGAATCAAATCCCTCTGTAGTTGCTAGAAACAACATATGTTCTAAAAGAGAATCTCCATTGGAGGCTTGCCTCTCGAAAAAATCATTTTCCCTTTGCGGCGACAAACCATGTTCGCAATATTGCAAGATAATGATAATAAATGTGAAAAAATGGACCACACCACCTATATTTATACTTAAAATAACACAATACACACTGGTGTCAGGA